>JAJOZX010000169.1:250000-542500 GCA_023014485.1 Bathynomus jamesi | reverse complement strand
AAAGATAGAATCTCTGGATCCAGAGGATCAAGTCATAATAGACTACTATCCACAAACATGTTACACTCTATATCTATTTATAACCGACATGCAAATATATCAGATCCAAAGAATCCAGTCAATTTCATTACGGTATCCATCAATACCAGTACCTTGCCAACCAAAAATAAGTCACGGTCCATATCAATTGCGGACCAAGTCACAATTTACAACCATATACATTACAATATATATACTTAGGAGGGAAAGTGTAGGTGTGGCTGTAAAGACTGTACAGTAATGTAGAAATGTGTGTGCACCCATTTTGGGTCTCCCATTTAAAGGTGTTTGTGGGGCAAGTGAAGATCATGAGTTTTTCAATACCTCACAGTACTATGGGGGGCACCGCTCGGGAGAGGAATCTCTTTAAATGGGGTAAGGACAATGAGTATCCCCTAACCCAAGATGCTGCCTCCCTATATCCCACAACACTTGTAAAACTATGTTTTCTAAAATTTGTTCTACATCTTTGCTTAAATAATTTCATACTATGACCTCTAGTCTGGTTATTGTGATCTTTAATGAAAAGAGAATCAAAATCTATCTTATCCAACCCTTAATATTACTACCTTAAACTATACCCAATCTATCAACATATGCGTCTAATCGATTTTTAAACATGTTTATAAACGTGCTACTAATTACTTCTACCGGCAAACTATTCCAGCTATTTACTATTCTATGTGTAAAAAAGTTTTTGGCAACTGCTGTCTCGAACCTTCTACTTGTCAACTTACACCCGTTATTTCTAGTCCTATTATATTGAGATATTTCGAAAAAGCTATCTCTATCTACGTTATCGAACCCATTCATAATTTTGAAAACCTGGATTAGATCACCCCTTAGCCTCCTAGTCTCGAGTGTAGTCAATTTTAACTCTTTAAGCCTATCCTCGTACGACTTTTTACCTAAGTGACGGAATCATCTTAGTTGCTCGTCTTTGAACTCTTTCGATTTTGTCTATATCTTTGTGCATATTAGGGGTTAAAACCGGTATTGAAATACCGGTATTAATACTGGTATTGAAGAAGTACAAATAATACCGATACCGATATTATAGGTTTTCGGTATTGACAAAAATTGCTATTGTAAAATTTAGGCAATTTAGTCCTCCGATAGGCAAATAAACTGTTTTTGGAGGATTCGGAGAAAAAAAAAGTTTCGGGGTATTTTGCAGTTAACCTCTTTTTTTCGTTTTCTATTCCTTTCTATCAAAGAAAACTATTTATTGCACTAACTTTTATAAATTTATATTATGTATGGATCATGAAAAGAGGTTATAACAAACAAACAAAACAAACAAAAACTCTTTATTGCAGACATAAATATATATATATATATATATATATATATATATATATATATATATATATATATATATATATTATTATACATAATAATCCTTATAAACCAGATTTATCGTGTTCTAGGAGACTTTAATAAGTAATGCTTTAAACTGTAACGTATTTTGTCAATTTTTTCGCTTCAAACGTTTTAAAACATATTAGATACGTTCAAAAACGTATGCACACGATTTCAAATCATCGCGTTCCCAAATCCCAATGCATCGTTCTTTCTTCTTACATTTGTCACTTGGATTTTCAACATTGTAGAGGAAGGTTGTGTTGCTAATAGATCTATCTGATTTAAACATTTTACAAATAACTTTTGCGATATTCTTATATGAAGAAAACTTTTAAAACTAATATACCCCTTCAAACTTTTGTCAAGAATGTCAAGAAAATCATTAGCGTGGAACTATTTCTATCTACCCCAGTAGTTGTATAATAATATGCTAAAAAAAAATTCAAATAATATTTTTATTACAATTTGGTAATTTACTGTATAAACTTTTTCGAATAGAATGCCATCTATTTGGAGTTGGGTCATTAATTTATAGTAAATATGGTGAGTACTGCAAGTCCCTCAGACTTGTGGGAGGGTTGGTAGGGTGGCACCATAATAAATCAAAATAAATTATTTTTTTCATAATACCGGTATCAATACCGGGATTAGCATAATTGCCTCCAAATACCGGTATTGAAAATTTTCGGTATTATTCAAGCACTAGTGCATATGCGGATTCCAAAATTGGATCGCGTACTCCAAATGGGGTCTAACTAATGATTTATAAAGAGGAACTATAATATCGCGCGATTTGTACTAAAAATTCCGAGCTATAAAACCTAACACTTTGTTCGCTTTATTGATCGCTGCTGTACTTTGTTTCGCTACTTTTAAATCACCAGTGACCAGGCCCGGATCTAGAAGAATGGGGCCCGTGGTTAATTATTTTTTTTGGGCCCCCTTTGGCTACAATTTTTATTATATAAGGATTATAAGCTTTGTTTACGAGGAAAATTAAAGGTTTTCAGAACAAACATATTACTTTACTTTATTTATTTAGTTTTCAGAACAAACATATTACTTTACAAATATTTTACTTTATTTTACATATTATATTTTCCTGAATTAATAATTTTATACACACCTACCTACTGATTATGAGCTGGCAACTGATTGAACCGACGAGCCTTTTTTTCTGCAAATTCATTAATAATATTTCGAAAATCGACTTCTTTGGCCAGAGCATGTTCAACATAGAGAATTGCCAGTGACTGTAATCGCTTTTGCTTCATTGTTGAACGTGTGCAACATTTCAGTCGCTTTAACTTAGAAAAACTCCGTTCGCCGGTATAATTGGTCACCATCAATGACAAATACATTCTGTATGCATTTAAGACATTGGGGAAAACTTCTCCAAGCTGATGCTGCATAAGCATATTGAATGCACGAAACTCTACACTGAACGAATCGTTTGCGTCATCAGAACGGCGGAAAACACCAGCAAATTGAATCATTTCATCGCCAAGCGATTTTTCTAAATTAGTGGGATATGAATCGATCAGATTTTGGCAGCCTTTGCGAAGCACTGTATCTTCGCCGTCACGGATTTTGTTTAAAACGCCGAATTTTTCATTTGTGTTGTGGTATGCTTTCTTGCGAAACTCTAACTCTGACTTCAATTGGTCGATCATCACAATGAAGACGTCTACTCGAAAATTCTCACGCCCAGTGCGCAACGTTTCCGAGCTGGGTCCTTCATCGAATGCTGCCTTGCGAATTCGCTTTCGTCGTTTCTCCTGCTTGTAGTCGGTGGTACTTGTCAGCAACAGAGCCTCGTCTTCGTACTCTTCAAAGTTGTTGCGCATTGACCACACAAAGTCAACCAAAGAATCCAGTAGTATAGATGCGCTGTTCATATCTAATGTTGCACTTTGGAGTTGCATGCTTGTTCGGTTAAAGCGGTTCAGGACTGTATCCCAAGTGACAGTAGGAATTGCTGTCTCAAGCTGATTCATCTCTGCCAGCAAACCAGTCGCTTCGGAACTACTGGTCGTCGTACGTGAATGCCGGTCATCGATCTGTTGAAGCTCTTCTAATGCCACACGAATGCCTCCATAGCCCCTACGAAGAGCGTGCGTTGCGTCAGCTCGTCGAGACCAGCGAGTATCAGAGAGATGCTTCGGGACAGGCGCAGTTTTTGGAAGATGTTTTACCAATAAACCCCATCGACTAGTTGAACTGCTGAAAAATGAATATAGTTTTTGGATGAAATCGAAAAAAACGCGCACTTCTGAGCAACATTGAGACGCAGAATTTGGGGGCCCCCCTCAAATGCGGGGCCCGTGGCTGCAGCCCACATAGCCCCTCCCTAGATCCGGGTCCGCCAGTGACTATAACTCCTAAATCTTTTTCCTGCTCTACGCTTATCAACTCTTTCCCTGACATACTATACGCAAAATTACCGTTACGCGAACCTATATGCAAAATTTTGCACTTATCAACGTTAAATCTCATTTGCCATATGACTGACCAATCCACGATTTTATTCAGATCTTCCTGGATTTTACCTCTATCTTCGTCATTAATCGCCCTAACACCCAGCTTCGTGTCATCTGCAAACTTTGAAACTGTACTGACTAGGCCGACATCTAAATCGTTAATATATATAAGAAAAAGCAAGGGGCCCAATACAGAACCCTGAGGAACGCCACTCGCTACATTAGCCTAACACGACTCCGCTCCATCAACGACCACCCTCTGTTTCCTACCTCGCAACCACTCTTCTATCCAATTTATTACTACACCCCTGATTCCATATATATATATATATATATATATATATATATATATATATATATATATATTGACACCGTACCGCACAAAAGACTCATTGAAAAAACTAAGGCTCATGAAATCAGGGGTGTCTACCACCATCTGAACCTCGCTTGTTGACTGATCTTGTATCACCAAGACGCTCGTCTATTCTCTTAAAGGTCTTCTTATCTGGCAGACGGCGATTCGGAAACCTTTCTGCATACAGACGTCTTGCTGCGGCCGCATTACACTCGGCAAATCCATACATGAGATGCATGTCTGCCATTTCTCTCTTTGAATAAGCCTTCATTCTCACTTCAAATGCACACTATCACTGAATAGCACAAAAACTTTTAAGGTTTTTTTTCACTAGACTACACTTATTTACGGCAAGAAGTTACAAATACGAACAGTGAAACACTGCGGACTAACTGATGGCTCTACACTCAACGATATTGAAACATGTCATAGTGTGTACGAAACATTACAATCGGCAAGGCCATACATGAAATAAGTCTCGTACACACTCACAAACATTGTCGGCAAGCAGTGTTTGTAAACAGTTTGCGGAAAGAATTGCTGGAACACAAAACGGGCTGTAACTCTGAAACAAAGCGATTTCGGGCATATGTTTATATAAACTCTTTTCATTGTTTTCAGGTCCTGAATCCATCCTGAAAGTGCGTCCCACTTGTTATGAAACACCCTGTGTATATATATAATATATATATATATATATCATCAGTCAAAAGTATGAGAAACTGTCATAAAGTTGAGACAAGAAACTTCAGGAGAAATATTAATGCTGTGTAAATAGTATTAGATACAATAATTTCACTGAAAATATTATAACATTTTACATTTTGTAAATCTTTCATTCATTTTTATTACTTTTTTTATGCTTGGAGACATACTCTCTACAAAGCGCATGCAAATGTCACTGCCCATCCTGTTCCATTTCTCATTTACTTTGTCGTGGAAGTGAAATTTCGATGAACATTCGCGTTCTCGAATACTTTTCCTTAGAATTCCCCCATAAGAGTTCAATATGGTTCAAGTTTGGAGACTGTGGAGGTCAGTCGAGACGCCGCACTTGTTCCTTTAAAAGCCACCTCTTGCTGACGAGTGATGTATGGCATGGGGCGTAGGGATTGTTTCCCGGGATCCCGGTTGATTTTATGTGCGGGATATATCCCGGGATTTTTCCGTTCATCCCGGGATATCCCGGTGCTAATTACTTACATAATAATTAGTATATATAGTATAAATACCCTGTTTACACGATCATACATGTTGTATCATGATCATACAGTAATCGCAAGTTTATAACTAAACTTAGAACTCGGCTGAGTGATAAGAGTGTGAATTGTCTATGTTTTCTACGTTCGTATTAAAGTCAAATTAGTTCTTTTAAATGCGCTATGTTTTGCATTTTCATATGTTTAGTTGTTTTTGTGTTTTTACGAGCATACTTATTCTTTACAAGGATATTATTCTTTACAAGTGTTGATTTTCTTACAAATAGCTGTCTTGTTGCACTCAACTGTCTTTTAAGCTAGTTATTTCACACTCATAGTTACCTAATGGAATATGTTTAAATAAATAAATGATGAAATCTTTATAATTTTTATATTAATTCCTTTTTAAAAGTATAAAAAATTTAAATACATTTAAAATAAAAATCCCGGGAAATCCCGGGATCCCGGGACGAAGACAGATTTTATCCCGGAATCCCGGGATAAACAAAATGACTTAAAACGACAATCCCTAATGGGGCGTCGTCCTGCTGGAAAGTAGCCTAAGATTTCATTGATTCTGGAAATAATTTGTGGATGGAAAATCTCAAGACCTTTCGTAGCATGTATTTAATTGTTCATTCACAGAAAACAAACCGTTTCCGCAAACTTTTATGCATAGAAATATTATTTTCTATTAAAAAAAAAGAAGTTTCGAAGACCATTTCTTTTGCCAAAAGAAGTTATGTATCATTAAAAGGGGTTATTATTACATTATCTGACAAGAAGCTTTGATACCCAAAAGAAGGAGAAATTTACTCTAGACAGTATACTAAAAAAGAAGTTATACGTTCTAAATTTAGAAGGTCTCATTTTGAGTGTTCGGCCTTCACATATAAACAGTTTTCTAACGCTTGATAAGGACAGTGATCCCCAGACCATGATTCCGCCTCCTCCAAATTTGACTATCGGAACAATGCAGTTATTATTGAAGGCCTGAGGCCGAAAGTTGAACTCGAGCTCCTCAAAACTTGCAAAATAAAATGGAACTATCGGATATAACCCACAGGTAATCTATAACTCAGCAAAAACACTTACTGGTAAAAAGGGTGATCATATTGTGTGTGAAAACATTGCTTTAATTACCTCAGACTTATTTTCGTCACATCAAAGCACTTCATCTCAGTTTTCAAAAGTCCAACTTTTACGTTCTTCTGCCTAATGAAACCCCTTTTTGCGAATGGCCTCTGATAGTCAAGGCTTCTTTCTTGCTCTACACCCTTTAGGCCCTTCTTTATTAAGTCTTCTCCGATGTAATCGCAGAAACAACAGTTCCCGTTGTCTTCTGTAGGTCAGACGGAAGGTCTAAAGATGTTTTTTTCTTTTGATCTTTGAGGGTAGTGAGTTTGAGTAATCTGTCTTCCCGACTGGTTGTCACCTTTTACCGATCACTTCGATACAAAATGTTTTACTGTGGCTTGAAGAGGACATCTTGAACATTCGAGTTGTTCCGCAATTATAACCTCGGAAAACCCGTGAGATAACGGTAGCATTATTTGAACTTTTTCACCTTCGATAAATTACTTTGTTTTACTATTTTGTACACTAATTCATCAATCTTTACCACTATACTGTAAAATCATAGGATTGGAGCGTAACATTCAGTAAATGTAGGAAACGGATCCAGAAGGTCTTTTTCAATTGCTACTCAACAATGATATGGTTGTGTTGAAAACCGATTACCGATATAAACTTCTATTAGGTAAAACGTATGAACTTTTTAGAGCAACATAACCACTATAAAACGCAAAGTATTTAGAATTTCATCTGTGACTCGACCTTAATTGAAATACATAGACACAAATTTTAAAGCTGCCAAATACTTTTCACTGAAGCAATATACAGGGTGGTACAAAAGTCGCGCACAATAGGTATTTTCAGTGTTGACTATAATATATTAATTTTTTTTAGGTAGGAGATGGCTGCGAAATTAACAATGGATGAGAAGGTGAGCTTGGTTTTAATGTATGGAATACCAAATACTGTACTACAAATCGATCAATCGCTACAGAATTTAAATTTGTAGTACCTGGTATTCTATATATTAAAACCAAGTTCACCTTCTCGTCTATTGTTAATTTCGCAGTCATCCCCTTCCTAAAAAAAAACTAATATATTATAGTCAACAGTCAACACTGAAAATTCCAAATTCCTATGGTGCGCGACTTTTGCGCCACCATATATATATATATATATATATATATATATATATATATATATATATATATATATATATATATCCCCGCAAGGGGGTTCTAAGCTCGTGCTCTTGAGTGCTCTTTGTGCTCGTTTGTACGTGCTTGTTCCTGGAGGTTTCACGTGCGCCCTCCCGGCCCTAGCACCCAAGGATGATGGGCTCGACCCTGCAGTCCTTGTCATCCTTGGTCTTTTTCCACTTCGACTGTCCCCTCCACCCTTTCTTTTTCCTCTGTCTTTCCTCTCACTTTTTCTTTGTTTTTCCGCTGAGATATGCCCTTTAAATAGAGGCGAATCGGTTCTTCCTGAACTAAAAAAAAAATATATATATAATATATATATATATATATATATATATATATATATATATATATATATATATATATAACCGTAGGGAACGGAGTGTTTCTAGGGAACCGACATTTAAGAATGGAGAGAATAATTAACTCCCACGTCAGCATTATGAAGATTTAATACACAGACGTCTCGGAAGTCAAACTTCCTTCCTCAATGACTGAAAACAACGTCTGTGTATGAAATTAAACGTATATGTATTAAATCTTCATAATGTTGACATGGACGTTGATTATTTCTCATCTTATATATAATATATATATATATATATATATATATATATATATATATGATGAGAAATAATCAACGTCCATGTCAACATTATGAAGATTTAATACATATACGTTTAATTTCATACACAGACGTTGTATGTGTGTGTGTGTGTGTGTGTGTGTGTGTGTGTCTGTGTGTGTGTGTGTGTGTGTGTGTCTGTGTGTGTGTGTGTGTGTGTGTGTGTGTGTTGATAATTCTTCCGTTAAAGGGCTGGACTATCTTCTAAAAATATGTGAATTATGAGTATATTTGCAGAACCGTGATATATTTTTTTAATATTACAAAAACTAAGGTCCATCCCAAAAGCTATAATCACTCAACAGATATTAGTCTCAGAATGAGAGGTTTAAGTATTTGAGTTAAATTATCCCCAGCTTCTTAAGTGATGACTCGGATATGAGGAAACAATATCGAACCCTCTATGCCAAAGCAAATATGACAATAAGGAACTTCCAATTCTGCAAAAGTGAAGCTAAAGACACGCTCTTTCGTACCTTCTACGCTAATATCTACAGTATGGGCAGCAACTCTGGGTGAATTTGAAAAACGTTCCCGCAGAATCTTACATTTACTTTATAACAGATCCTTTAGATTCCTACATATTCCCAAGATGCTCAGCTTCGCAAATGTTTGCTAACCACAATGTCTCGAGCCTTCTGAAGATAATAAGACGTACTCGATACAGTTTAATGCACAGAATTAAAAAAATGAGCCAACCTTATTATCCAAGCTAGTCACCAGTCCTACCGACCTACCATATGATTTGTCTGTAGCTCCACCTAACTTTCACAATGTACACTCTAAATGGTACTAGGCGACATCTCATTATGAACTTAGCTTTCTGAAATAAATAATAGCTGTTTTCAAATGTTCAATAGATATTTCAAATATGTGAAAACGGTGCTTAAATGTTTCAAATATACAGGGTGTACATAAAGTCAGGATCTATTTTTGTGAAGCACTTGGAAATTATATGGAATTCAATCATAAAATGATAAAGTGGTAACATTTATTAAATAATTAAGAGTAGGATTCGACGTGACGCCCATCAGTATCCCGGCACAGCTCAAATCGTTCCGCAGCATTTCTAAACACATTCTGGAGCATTTGCGGGGTTATGTTATCTGCAGCAGTTCGTATACGTGTACGTAAGTTTTCAAGACTCGTAATCTTCGTCTGATAGACGTGCGATTTGATAAAGCCACATGCAAAGAAATCTAAAGGGGTTAAATCTGGTGATCTCGCTGGCCAAGGTCTTTTGTTGCTTCCGCGTCCGATCCAGCGATTTGGAAAACGTCCATTTAGATAATCCTGAACAATTTTGGCATAGTGACAAGGAGCACCATCATGTTGATAGACGACGGGGATAGGATTGTTAGTACCGTCGTCTATCAACATGATGGTGCTCCTTGTCAGAGTCAACAACTGATACTTTCAGATGACAGTCAGTTTCTCCATAAATAATTAATTTTCCTAATTTTTACATAAAATAATTAATTTATTTCCTTTTTCATTTCAGACCATCATTCTGCTATAGTTGGTGAACAAGTTATAACATAATGAAATACTGTTTGGAAGATGAAGCATTGAAATTGAACCTGCGTAAGGAGAAACACTGGGGTGCAAAACGAATGAAGAAAGAGTTTCCAAATAAACGATGGACGATACCTGGACTTCAATATCTCATAAAGAAAATCGATATCACAGGGTCGACCAAACGAAAAGAAGGCAGTGGAAGGCCAAAAACATCACGTACTGAGAAAAATATTGACATGGTTTCATCCATGATATGCAGTCAAGAAGAACGGCCCAACACCCACAAGTCCGTTAGAGAAATTTCAAAAACTACTGGTATTTCTCGCTCTAGTGTTCGTCGTATAGTAAAAGATGATCTGAGTCTTGAATGTTTTAAAAGAGTCGAAGTTCATAAACTCTCTGCATCAAATTAGCAAGCAAGAGTTGAAAAATGTCGTGCTCTGTTAGATCGATTCCCAGACAGAGAAGTGTCGAAAATATGGTTCAGCGACGAGAAGATCTTTACGGTTGCCTCAACAATAAACACACAAAATGACCGAGTTTATGGAAGACAGAACAAAAAATCTATCAGTCTAGATCGACTTTGCAGGGAACGTCCGCATTTTTCTCAAAAAGTCATGGTTTCCATCTTTATTTCAAAGTTAGGGAAGTCAGAGATTGTTTTTGTTGATCAAAATGCCAAAATCACTGCTGCTTATTACCAAGAAAAAATCCTTGATGCGGTACTGCCGTCGATAAGGAAGAAGTCAAGGTTGCAAACGTGCATTGATAATGGAGGAGGGCACATTCTACATAATCTTGGACTCAATTAGGTAACTGTAGAGAAACAAAGTTTTTCTACCCGTGTCTGTTTAACAGCGAATTATAAAATAATGGTTATAGTTAGCAAAAATCCAACTTCACCACGAGATAGACCATGAAATTCTATACAGTTCACATATATTGATTGTACAGATAACATTTGATAAAGGTAAAATTATATTGTTCAAAATCAGGGTAATAGTTTTTTTGGCCCACCTGGTATATATATATATATATATATATATATATATTTTTTAATTGGGGTTATTTAACCTCCTTCGCAACATCTAAGGTCATATGACGGAGGGGATCTACAGCTTTACGTGGGATCCGAACCACGGGTCGCTACATAATCTGGGCGCAGAGGACGGTCTCCCATCCAACTTACTACCCAGACCCAATATCGCTTAACTTCGCTGATCTCCGGGAAGCGGTGTTACGACATCGGCCACGACGTAGCCCATATATATATATATATATATGCGATGAATTTCACAATTAAACACGTGAAATGAATGAATGATGCAAACCCACAAGGAAAAATAAAAATTATTCCAAGGCCTTTCGTGTATTCAGAAGTACACCTCGTCAGGGAATGACGAGGTGTACTTCTGAATACACGAAAGGCCTTGGAATCATTTTTCTTTTTCCTTGTGAGTTTGTAAGTCGTAATATTTTCGTTAGTTTTAACATTTTATTTGATTAGGTATACGCGGACAAAGTTGGGGAACGTAAACTATACTAGGCACCACAGGGGGACGTAAACTACACTTGCTCCACCACAAAAAATGCCAATGAATCACATATAAATTCAATTAATCACACAAAAATAAAATTGGTATTACAATATGTACATTTTGTAGGGGGTGAAGGGACTTTTCGAACACCCTGTACAGTAGACCTACCCTAGGCTCAATCTCTAAGTTAGAGAGCCTATACTTGAGAAAAGACACTAATAAGTTAGAAAGGGTTCGAGCCAGAGCAGCCGAAATGAATTTAGAACTGAGAAGCAAATTATTTGAGGAGAAATTAATTGAACTAGATATGTATTCCCTTGAAAAGCGTCGACTCAGAGTAGAAATAATTCGAGTATTCAAAACTGACAAATGGCTTTGATACTCTAAATTACAGGAAGTTATATGATAGTGATAGAGAATCAGTTACGAGAAGAAATGGATATAAATTGAAAGTCAAAAGTTAGGATCACCTGAAGATCAGGGCCCACAGCCTTCTTTAGTTAGCTTTATAAGGCTAACTAACGAAAATATCACGACCTTAACCTAACCAATCGTCAAGGGCGTACAGTTGACCTAACGACTGGTTAGGTTAGGTCATGATATTTTCGTTAGTTAGCTTTATAAGGCTAACTAAAGAAGGCTGGGGGCCCTGATCTTCAGGTGATCCAAAAGTTATTTAGAGAAACGCTGTGAAGCAATTCTTTTCATGTAAACTTAAACTTGTATTTAAATTAGAACTCCTTAAAACTTTCATGCATTAGACATTTCATTGTCAGACAATAGATTGGTCGTTACATTAGACCAGTGGTTGGATCTTTTTGGTTTTAGGTCCGGCATTGGATTTTTTTCATATTTTTGGTATAGACGTAGATTTTTACTCTGATTCCATTTCCGCAATCCGTTTCTTGGAGAAATAAACACGAAAAAAGTTATGTGCAAGTTTATTACGTTTACAGGTTTCCGGAACACAAACCAGGTTAGGTTAGGGTAGGTTACGGTAGGTTAGGTTAGGTTAAGTATAGGTGGATATTTGAATACAAGTTTTGGGCCATAACCTTTTTCGTGTTTATTTTTCCAAGAAACGGATTGCAGAAATGGAATCAGCATAAAAATCTACGTCTATACCAAAAACATGGAAAAAAATCCAATGTAGGACCTAAAACCGAAAAGACCCCAGTGGTTCTCAACCGTTTTCCACTGAAGGCACCCATTTATGATATTTCGCGGCACCTCCTAAAACATTTTTTTTAACGTAAAATGTTGCAAATAATAAATAAACATCAAATAATAAATAAACATTAAAACCTACGTAATTTTAAACACTGAATTATGAATTTTTATATTTTAATAGTTGTTGTTAATTACTTTGAAAAGAAAATATAAAGCAAACCAATTAAAATGAACCACACGAGTTCTAAAAACACCAATGAATGTTGTTTAATAACCTTAAGTCTTTAGATTTATGAGACACCTACGCATGCCGCTGTACCACGGTTGAGAACCACTGCATTAGACACTTCAAATGTTCATTTTTTAAAAGATCGGAACAATTTAGATAATTCAGTTTACTTACTGAAATGTCTAACGAAATGTTTAACTAATGTGAAATGTCTAATGCATTAGAAACGTCAAACGAAACGTCTACTTTTATTTAGGGTGTGTTTTTCATTATTTCTATTTTTATTCTTAGTACTTGTATTTTTATTTTATTTTGCGTAATTATTCATTTATTGTTTAATTTTGTATTATAACTATTTGTCAAATGGACAATTGGTCTGTCAATAAAATTTTTCATTTTCATTTTCATATTTACAAAAGGTTGACAAAAGTAAATAGACACCTTCGGTTTCTCCATCGTTTTTGATGTGATGATAAAAATCAATAAATAATAACAAATTTATTGAATTAATAGAGTCAAAACTCACGTTGCTTTTCCCTTTTCATTAAGTAAAGATAACGCACGTTTTGGCATTTCATTCAGGAACTTTACCATTTATTCATGAGGGCAGTCATCGTGATGTCTATCTACTTTCGTCAAACGTCTGTGTGTATATATATATAGATAGATAAACCTTATACTATCTACTGAACAACGAACAACTTAGAATAATGTACTACAAAGTACTAAAAAGGCTAAATTTACATTTAATTTTTATCCACCTATAAATTACATCGTTTCTTTGTTTAAGTTTGAGAGTACATTAAAGGAACACAATAGAATATTACAAACTGAGACTACATTATTATATATTTAAATTCAATTCCATATTTTTCTGTTTTCTTCCAACGAAACAGAAAACTTTAAATTGGTTATTTCCTTTTTTAATAATTATTTTTTTACTTTAACATACGGTTTTTAACGAGAGAGAGAGAGAAAGAGAGAGAGAGAGAGAGAGAGAGAGAGAGAGAGAGGAGAGAGAGAGAGAGGCATTTCATATCTTCCATTTTTAAGAGGAAGAAAATGTGATCTTATACTTTATATATATATATATATATATATATATATATATATATATATATATATATATAGAGAGAGAGAGAGAGAGAGAGAGAGAGAGAGAGAGAGAGAGAGAGAGAGGCATTTCATATCTTCCATTTTTAACAGGAAGAAAATGTGATCTTATACTTTATATATATATATATAGTGGTTCGGAAGGGCTGCTCTTAATGGTATACCGAAAATGTGTATTCTTAAATCATATCCACGTCAGAAGTCGTTCGTATCCTCTCATCTCGAACGGCATTAAAGACTTTCTTCAGACAGTGAAACACTTGGTAAAAACCCTTATGAACCTCCACAATTTATTGGGCCCCTAGTCACAGCCCCATTTTGGATGTCCAACCGCTGTTTTATGAGAAATTCCACTCCGCGTTTGTGATTTATTTCAACTTATAACGAAAATGAATAGAAATACTCGTATTATTACGTCACTTTCATTTTTGGTTTTCGTTTTTATCCCTTGTTTGGTTTAAATTTACTAATCCTTATTACGAAATGTGATGATAAAAGTCATTGCTTTTATCAGCACATAAAGGTTTTAAGTAGTTCGAGCAAATAGGTTTTTTTTTTCCTTTGTAGGTTTTTATATGTTGTTGTTGTGGAAGGAATTTTTCGACAAGAAAATATAATCTACGAAAACAGGGACATTTTCAAGTTTTAAAAACTGAAAAATATTCATAATTGGTTGGGAAAATAATTTGATAAAGATAATTCGGTACCAAATACACCGAATTTTCGTTTATTTAATTATTTACCGACAGAGTAATTTTCCAACCAATTTTTAATTTTTTTGTAATTTTGAGAATCTTTGTGCTGATACATTTTCCATTCCGAAAATAATAGTTTCTGAAATGTTATTATTAAAGCATTGGTCTTTTCAATAAAGCACGAAGTCTGCTAAAAATTATAACAACGTTTGATTACATGCTCAACATCAACGCACAATTATGAACTCCATCACTGACATCTTCACATTTTACCATGCGCAACAACAGGTAATTGAAGTAAATAAAGAATGTTGAACTTTTTATAAGATTAAGTTAGGTTTTAGTTAATCCTCACTAATTAATTAAAATGTTTAATTAAATATATACTCGTAGCATCTGAATTGAGAAAATGTAATAATATGCAATACCGAGTAGTACGATTACATTAAAATAGAGGGAGCTCGCAATTTGCAATCTTATGTCCGTGAGTGCTCTCCCTTTCTCCTTGCGACATTGCAAAGGAAGGATGCTTGTAATATTGCAATTTCAACTTATGGCTCTTCTAACGCAATTATACTAATTAGACGTTATGTATTATGCGAAGAAATCATGGTGCCTAATTACAAGTGATTAATATTATCTGCATTTTACCCTTCAAGCTACAAGTTGTCCCGTAACTCATATATATACAGCGTGTCCCAAAAAAACTATATACTCTTTATAGCATCATATATTTTATAATTTAAAAAAAACAAACAATATATTGTTATAGCAATTGCCAATGAAAGGTAAATTAGTAATCTAAGTGATCAAAATGTTATAGCGAGTTGTTTGCATATAAAATTTAATTAACTACGCCAAGAGCTCAAAATGTTCTCCGGCGGCATGAATGCACTTTCAATACAACAAAATCGTGTGGTCTGATGAAGCTACCTTCAAGCTCAATGGCACAGTAAGTCGACACAACTGCAGATACTGGTCACTTGATAATCCACACGTTTATGTGGATAAACATGTTAATTTACCAGGATTAACAGCATGGTGTGGTTTATCATCCAGGGGTTTCGTTGGACCATTTTTCTTTAATGGGACAGTTACCGGTGCCGCATATCTCGATATGCTGCGGACAGAAATTATACCTGCAGTTCGGAAGTTGTTTGGAAACGACGACTTTTACTTTCAACAAGATGGAGCCCCCCCCCTCATTATCATTGTGATGTCAGAAGGTACCTCGATGAAACGTTGCCTAACCGTTGGATAGGACCAAGAGGAAGCGTTGAGTATCCTCCACGTTCACCGGACTTGACTCCACTTGATTTTTACTTGTGGGGCTACCTGAAGGATGCATTTTATGGTACAAGACCTGCAACACTCGAACACCTTAAGGATGCAATTAGGGAAAAGTGCGGGACCATCACAGCATCCACATTAGTCCATGTCTGCGAATCAGTTAGTCGACGCATTCAAAAGTGCATTCATGCCGCCGGAGAACATTTTGAGCACTTGGCGTAGTTAATTAAATTTTATATGCAAACAACGCGCTATAACATTTTGATCACTTAGATTATTAATTTGCCTTTCATTGGCAATTGCTATAACAATATATTGTTTTTTTTTTTTTAAATTATAAAATATATGATGCTATAAAGAGTATATAGTTTTTTTGGGACACCCTGTATATACTTACTTTATGTTACTTTATGAGGGTTTGAACGACGGTTCAGGATCGGCCTGCGGTCGACCCCTCTGCAGCATCCCAACTCATTTGCAGGATTTTGTGAAGGAGGGAATTGCTTTCCGATCTCCTCCTGCCCTCGTAGCCAGCCACGTATGGCTGGTCAGAGACTTTGCGCAGGAATTTGTCCAGCTGGTTCTTGAAGTTATTCAGGTCATTGTGCTGGAGGTTCCTCACTTCTTTTGGCAGAGCATTAAAAAGTTTTGGCCTCGTATTCTGAGGGTATTTTTCCATTCTTTTTTCATGAACCCCTGTCGCACCGCAGCTAGGACAGTACAAAATCTGCCTCTTCTCTCATTCCATTTTGTTTCTATTTCATTTCTAAGGTTTAGAACAAAACCGTCGAGTATTTTCCATATGTATATTGTTGTGCATGTAAAAGTTGTGTATGTAAAAGTTGTGTACGTAAAAGTCCTTTGTATAGCTTCATTATTCTCAATGTCTCATTTTCTGTATGGGCTTGTGAGTACTGAGCAATACTCAATTATCGGTAGGACTAGACTCTTCCATAATTTGAGCATGAGGTTTGCTTTTCTGCTGTGGAAGTTCCTCCAGATGATTCCCATTATTTTTCTAGTTGTTGTAATTTTAATGTTATAGTGCTCTCTGAATTCTGCATCCGACGACATTATTACTCCAAGATCCCTGACTTGTGGATTTGGTGCTATCTGTTTGGCTTGCAGAGTTTTGTAGCTACCCTTTATTCTGCAGCACCTTATTATTACCATATCTTAGAAGTTGGAATTTTTCTTCGTTGAACTTCATATTGTTGTCTCCTGCCCACTTGAATAAGGTTTCAATGTTTTAATATACGAGTGTGTATATATATATATATATATATATATATATATATATATATATATATATATATATATATTTTAGTTGTTACGTTGATATATGAAGTGGTGGCATAATACTCAATCAAGAGGGTCAGAAACTGGGACAGACCTCAGACATCTAATCCGGCCCATTGTCCAAACTCTATTATTATTATTATTATTCTTATTACCAGGACCATCGGGAGTCAAACCCCCGACCTCAGTGCCTTCACTTCGCTTAAAGAGAAAACAGTGTTACCCATGAGCTACGGACTCTAGTTATTGAGTGACATCTTCTATTATCAATTTAAAAAATCACACGTCCCACAAAAATCAAACAAATAAAAAAAAAGTAAATTTTCCATTGATGCTTGATTTATAAGACACATTGTGTGTGTGTATATATATATATATATATATATATATATATATATATATATATATATATTCATATATTCATAAATACAAAAAGGTGCCTAACCCAACTATTTTATGGTGTAACTTTAGACAATATATTCCAAATAATATAACTATAAATGTATGTGTTTTTGTTTACATTAACATTTTAAACAGATTATAAAATGCAAACGGAATCTATTATGTATATCTATCTATCTATATGTACACACAGACACACACACACACACACACACACACACACACACATATATATATATATATATAACATGAACATGGTTATGAAAAGGAACCAGAGATATTTATACAGTTTTACATAAAAGCCTTATAACTTAACTATAAAAGTTCTTAAGGTAGACATAAAATGAAACAAAAGACATACAAAGTCTCCGAAAGACTTAAATAATTCTGTGATTTTCAAAGATTTGAATTACTGATAAAAGTCCTTATTTTCAGTCGAAATATTTATCCGACCTATTTTTCATTCTTGCCGAATGCATTTATGTAAGATGGAGTTGAAGGGAATTTTAAACGTGAGTTTGAGGAAGTATTGTATAGTGCCTGAAAGTGGGTAAAATGTGTTATTGACGTTATATATCTTGTTTTTATCTTTTAGTTTGAGTGATTAGTCTATTCGAATGGAATGTGTACGTATGTGATAAATTACTGATGTATTCATTGACTATTGAACTGAAAACGGAATGTGTGTATATATTTATATACACATCCCGTTTTCAGTTCAATTGTCATTGAATACATCAGTAATACGAGCAGGATACGCTCAGTACTCCCTCTTTAAACAACAACTCGTAAACGAATAAAAAACACGCAAATAGCAACTTTATGGAACATTTATTTCCAATAAATATGAAAGTTAGTTATAAAAGCTTTCCATGAGAAATGATCTCCCTTATTACTGAGTAAAGCGGAGATACGAAAATGATTATTTAACAGGTTTACATTTCACTTATAATACAAGGTTAAATTTCTGCTTACAACTTTTACAATTTACATTTACAAGCTCTTTAAGGGCTGTATTGAAAGTAAAATTGCAGTTTTCACGTGTGCAGCGCAGCAGTTAAAGGAATTTTGCATTTTTAATATTGTAAATCTGGAGAATTTGAAACTTGAGGTTCAAAAGTGTCGCGAGTTTGTGTGGATGAGATGAAGTAATTGAAGTACTTATGTACTTCACCTGGTAACGCCGTAGAGAGAAATGTACCAGTAAGAGGGACATTTTATTTTTCTGTAGGAAGGAGCGGACGAAAGCAAACGCTCTTAGGTCCACGATGCTATTTTATTTATTTTTTTTAATAAATTTGGAAAAGTTTGTGTAGTATGTAAAAGGCGTGTATTTGTAGTGAAGAATAGAGGGAGAAGTCTGTGTTTGAGAGCATGCTGAACTGTTCACAGTAGATGAAACACGGAAAGAAATCAGCTAAGGAGGACAGTGACAGGAGAAACGGGAGTTCCAGCACTCCGTGTCTCCTGCCTAACGTCCTCCCCCCGGAGTACTTCCCTGGTCGTTTGGTGTCTGCAATCTCCTCCTTTATGTTCATCTAGTGGACGGGGGCGTTCTATTGACACTAAAAAACTAACAACCTAAATTAACCTAACCTAACTTTATCTAACTCAATATAACTTGTCTATCAAATGTCATTTGGAGAGAACGGCGTTACCTTGGTTGTTCCCTTAAAATGGACCAAGTGATTGTAGTGGCAACGAACCACTATTCATAAATTATAGATAATTAATCAGTGAAGAGGACCAAAACTGGCACAGCGCTCAGGCCAACTAAAAGTATAGACGGGTGAACGTATTATTGGCGTAATATTCTTTCAAAAAGTATTTGGGAGATAAGAATAAGTCAGGTTAGGTTACGTTAGGTTAGATTAGGTTATGTTCAGTTAGGTTACATTAGGTTATGTTCAGTTAGATTAGATTAGGTTAGGTTAATTCCCTGTTTACAAAATGTCTACATACCCACAATAGACCCTTTCACTTCTCCTAAATTAATATAAAATAATTTTAATAAGAACAATTAACACGAAATTCCAAGAGAATTAATATTAATTTAACACTATGTTCATACATTAATTTCAGCTGTTTCCATCATCGTAAAGAAAATTTGTCAATATTATTAAAGTTACGCACAATGTTGATCTTAAACAGGATAAAACTCAGAATTCTCCTTCAGAAGTTTCGTCAAAAGTAGTTTCAACTTCGCTTCTCAAAAGTCTCTGATGAGAGAACAATACGTCTCAAAATACTTGCATATTTTCCTTTCTTTTTTCTTTACATTTATTTTTACTGTTTTTCTATTTTGCACACACACACACACACACACGTGTGTGTGTGTTTATATATGATGAAAATAATCACGAAGGAAAATTAAAACACGAAATAGTACTCAAGCGCTTTCGTCCGATGATATCCTCAGGAACGCCGAAATTAATAACAAAATCGAGACCGTATATGCAGTTCATATAGAATAACAAAAGTGATATAACTGGTACAGAGAATATTGGAGGAGGACCATGCAAGCCACGTGGGAAAGCTGTATATTCTGTGTGTGTATATATATATATATATATATATATATATATATATATACAGGGATGGCCAAAAGTCGCGATCGGGTTGTATAGAATGGTTGATTAAAGAATGAGGTTTAACTTTTGAAACATTTTATTTAAACCAAAAACAAGTTTACGAGGCCCACTTTCTTAAGTTCTGGAATTAACCAATGAGACAATATCTCCAGATAACTTTGACCAGTCACACTCACATCGAAAAAATATGGACCAACAATAAGTTCACAGGTTACACCAGCCCACATCATAACATGGAGAGGGTGTTATGCTATTTCTTCAAAGAAATGGGGATTTTCTTTCGCCCAGAAATAAACATTCCGAGACCTCGTGCTAAGATATACGACACATTCGTCAGTGAACATAATGTTTCGACCAGAAGCTAAGGTTGGAAATTTATGCAATAAAATTTGACATGACTACCGCCGTACGTTCATATCATGATCAGATAATTCATTGATAAATCCGGGCATATACTTATGGTAGCCTTCCTCCTTCATCAAGCGATGCATGGAAGTTCTTGGAATATTGAACTCAGCAGATCGTCTCTTAGTTTATTTCTTGAGTGACTGAAGAACTGATTCCTCTAAACGAGCACTAACGTCCGCATATTTCTGAGGTCTCCCACATCGTTTGACATGTAAAACAGACCCGGTTATGATCACCCTGTATATATATATATATATATATATATATATATATATATATATATAACTAATATATGTAACGGATATCAGATTTTACGCATCCGCGGATGTGGATGCGGATTTTTAAAGTTCACATCCGCGGACGCGAATGTCTATAAGAAAATTATAGATTTTCGATTCCCCACATTATTATTAACATGTTTTAGGTTTTTATAACGTAAAAACCCTTGGTCACTTTATAAAGAACTTACAACATTGATGAATTCACAAAAAAAGCCAAATAGCTAAGCAACCATGCTATGTCCAATGTAGAATGTAGCAGACTCAAAATTATAAATTTTCTTTCTCCGTCTAACCTTTCAGTTACATATTTTTGTCAAGGAAGCAGCGGATGTAATTAGACACACCAGAAAATATGAGACAAATGACGGAAGATGAGCGCTTCTATTCTCTGGTGTTGTTGCCCTTCAACATTTTCTTTTCTTAAAGTTTTCAAAATGTAGAACATCAGTCAGTGTCATTATACAGACGTTAGGGAATTAAGTGCATACTGCATATATGGTAACGCAATAATGTTATAATATCCGCAGACATCCGCATTGCAAAGTGCGGATGCGGATGTCACATACATCACTAATATATATATACATACTGTGTATAGGCATTCAGTTGACCTAACCAGGCATATATATATATATATATATCTCGAAACCTAGGTAAAATTATTGAATGCCCGGTTAGGTCAACTGTACGCCCTTGACGATTGGTTAGGTTAAGTCGTGATATTTTCGTTAAAACGCGGGATATTTTTGCTACCCGCATGAAGGGTAACAAAACTAACTGAATACCCAGTTAGGTTCATTGAATGCCAGGTTAGGTCAACTGTACGCCCTTGACGATTGGTTAGGTTTAGTCGTGATATTTTCGTTAGTTTTGACGAAACTATCACGACTAAACCTAACCAATCGTCAAGGGGCGTACAGTTGACCTAACCGGGCATTCAAATTTTATCCTATGTAAATAATGGTTCTCTATAAACCGGAAATATGATAGAATATAATAGAATTTTCAAGATATGTATCTTATACACATATCTTAAAAATTCTATTATGTAAATAAGATAAGTAAAACCTGTTAAATTATCCCCCCCCTAATATTGACCTTTTAAACTATGTCCCCCCTCTCTGAAGCTAGGGGGGGGGAAATAGTTTAAAAGATCCAATTTCTTTATTGATTTACAATTTACAATTTATTTGCAAAGTTTACATAGATGAGTATAGTTTCATTATTACATCACACAGAGTAGTGATGTAGCGAAGCTTCGCATTCGCGTTCGCAACCGCAAAGCCTCCGCAAAAATTTTAGATTCGCATTCGCATTTTTTTAATGCGAATTTGCGGAGCTGAGAATTGCGGAGAACGGGACACACATTTTCAGCCGCGGCCTTCAATGCAGGAGCATTTTTAAAAACGGTTGAGACGGTAAACTGACCTAGCGCTCTTGCAATGTAGTTCGCACCTTCACTTCTCTCATGTCGCTTTATTATGTCTAACTATGAACTTTCAATTCTCAAGTGGTCCGGATTTTAGACATTCTGATTTTCGAGAGTTTACTGTATATGACATTGCAAAGTCGAAATCACCGTTATAATTATTCCATAGTCCATACTCTTTCGAGAATGAAATTTGTGTTTGTTAAAAAAAGTTGAATGCCATTTCCGTATTCATCAAATTATATTTCTAAAATAAAACTTATACTGACGCAGAGGAAATTTCTTTAGCTTTAAGACAATATAAAGTTTATTACAAAATTCAATTTAGAAATGTTTTTAATGTGTAAATATCAGAAGTATTTTTTTGTTCAAGTGCTTTATTTTTCATAATAATGCTCATATCTCTTTTATTTTAACAGATATTGGTATTATTTTTTTCCTGAATAAGTTTAAGTACTAGTGAGAACATATGTGAAAAAAATCGTTGTAAAAAATTGAATAATTTTTTTTGCTATAAGCATTTTAATAAAATAAAAAAAACAATTTTCACGAAAATTTGGCAATTCTGTAGCGACCTGACTCGTGACATGCAGGCTTTTACTTTACCGTCCGTTCTGTCATAATAAGTGCAATACATCTTCAGTCATATCATTATTCAAAATTTCAAATATTAACTTCGTCGACTACAGTTGTTTTCACGCCATCGCTCTCAACTTCATCTTGAGAAAATCAACAGTTTGGAAATTCTTCTCAAAGAACGCTGATGATACTGCGAAGTGCTTGTTATGCCAACGCAACTACTCTCGAAAGGGACGAACCACATCAAACATGAGAAATCATCTGTATTCAATTCATCCAAAAGAATTTAAAGAACTGAGTGATGCTGAAAACGAAGCTAAAGAAGATTCAAAGAAAAAAGAAGAACCGACGCCATTACAAAAGACGAAGTCTGACATTAGACAGAAAAATCTCGGATTTTAAACAATTGAAAGCTGCTACCAAAAATTGAAGCCTTGGAGTGATGACAATAAAAAATCTAAGACGTACGACTACTGCATCGCAGAAATGCTAGTAATGGATGATTTGCCGTTTAGTCACGTAGAAGATATCGGTTTCATGCGGCTTATGGCGGAAGTTGCTCCGCAATACAAGATCAAGCAACGACAATTTTACGCTGATCTAATATGCAACAGCATGTACCAAGGTGTAACTGGGAAGATTCAAGATATTGTGGACGAAATCAAGGAATCATTGGTATCCTTTACAATTGATACATGGTCCGACACATCTGCTGGAGTAAGCTTCCTTTCGCTGACCTGCCATGGGGTGGATAATGAATACAAGAGGACGAATTTGATGCTCGGCGCTGAAACTTTGGACGAACGGCACACCGGTGCATATATATCGGAAAAGTTCGACCAAATGCTCGAAAAATGGAAAATTCCTCATTCGTCTGTTAATGCGGTGATGCGTGACGGCGCTGCAATCATGAAGAAAGCGATGGATCTGTCAGGCGTCAACAACATTGATTGTACTGCCCACAAGCTACAGCTCGTTGTAAAATCAGGCTTGTCGGCTCAAGAAAATGTTCAGAATTTGCTGGTGAAAACCCGTTCAATTGCGACACATTTCAACAACTCCGTTCCAGCAAAGGATGAACTGAAGAAGATTCAGACGCGTTTGGATTTACCGAAATTGGGAATGATTCACGATGTCGCCACAAGATGGAACAGTACTCTGCACATGATGGAAAGAGCTGTTCAGTTGAAGGACCCACTAAGATTATGTAGCACTGCGAATTCCAAAATACAACAACTATCGAATGTTGATTTCGCTCTACTATCTAGCTGCACGAATATTCTCAAGCTTTTTGACGAAATCACGAAGAAACTCAGTAGCTCAGCATCTTCCATATCAGACGTCATTCCTCTGATAGCCTCATTGAAGAACGTGTTAAAGCCAGAAAACAGAGATGATGTTGAAGTCAGAACAATGAGAGAAATTATGTACGACGAAATAAAAAGAAGATTCGCTGAAATCGAGACCAATGACTCCTATGCTTTGGCCACTTACTTAGACCCCAAGTACAAAGCAAAGATGTTCTCCAGTACTGTCGTCACCAAGAGTGTCCAAGAAAAAATAGCGCAACTTTACGATGACCTGGCTAAGGCACAATCTGAAGAACCAATGGAGAAGAGAATGCGCGCCAATACGTCTGTGTCTTCACCATCAAATTCAAAAGCTGCCTCAATCATTGAGTCCATGACGTCGCTACTGGCCGCCTCAAACAGTGACGAAGAAGCAGAAGAAGCAATCAGCAGAAATTCAATCAAATTTGTTCAAGAATACCATAAAGAGAAAAAAATCGCCCAAGACGAAAACTCTTTAGCGTGGTGGAGAGACAACCAAGAAAAGTACAAGCTTTTAAGTGTACTTGCTAAGAGATTCCTTGATGTACTCCAAGTAGCGTCCCAAGTGAGCAACTATTTAGTGGTGCTGGCCTGATCTATGACGAGAAAAGAAACCGCTTGCGAGGAGACAAGGCAGAAAAATTGCTCTTTCTTAAATTTAACTCGCTAACTATTGGGTTTAAATATGTAAAACTGTAATTATGTACTTTAATATTTTATTGTAATTATACATTATTAATATGTAAGAAATTTATTATATTGTGTATAAAAACAGTTGTCAAATAATAATAGCATTTGTATTTGTTTTACTTTCTCGTTATAAAAATAGTAATCGTTGTATTCTGGTTTATAGTATAGCGTCCCTCGGTAAAATTTCAGAAAATTGCCACATTTTTAAAATAATTCAAGATTCGCATTCGCCTCCGCATTCGCGCGAATCTCAATTTTCAGATTCGCATTCGTAATCGCATTCGCAGATTCGCAAAATTTCAGCTTCGCTACATCACTAACACAGAGTATACTGTGATGTATACAATTGTAAACTTTCTTTAGGAAACGTGTAAGTACAGGGTGCACTCGAAATGGCACTAAGCGTTTGGTTATATCCTCCGAGTTCTCGGAGTAATTTTGCGGTGAAGAAGAAGAAACTAATGTCCATATTTATGCACACGGTGACTCAGGAAGATATACAGTATAATTATGTGAAACGCTTACTCCGCATCTCGTAATGAACTTAGCTTTCTGAAATGAATAATAGCTATTTTGAAATGTTTACTATATATTTCAAGTATCTGAAAACGGTGCTTAAATGTTTTAGGTATATAAAAGCGTAGAAATTAAACATTTCATTTGTATAATAAGTTAGTATTCTATTCGTTGCTTCTAGACGCATGCGCAATGCGGTTAAAAATATTCTGAAGTTGTGACGCAGTTTATTTAGTGTTTCCATTACAGTCTGTTTCGAAAGGAGAACAAAACCATTATTATATCTGTGCATTTATATATCTATTCTATGTAGGCTTAGTTCTTCCAAGCGTCTTTTATGCATTTATTAATTTTAATTGTTTGGCTAGACGTAGGCTAGTAAAGTTTTCCAAGATTCAGAACCAGCCTGTGACGGTGTGACCCTAAGCCTAGCCTTAGACCTAGGCCAATTGATATACACTAGGTCTACTTTAAATTCAATCTCTAAAATAGACTATACTTGAGAAGAGACACTGATAAGTTAGAAAGGGTTCGGGCTAAAGCAGTGATGCACAAACCCTCGCCCGCGGGCCAAATGTGTCCCCCACGGGTCTTTTCAGTGGCCCCACGGGTCTTTTCAATTCAATGAAAAAGTTAGAATATAAAAGTGACCCAATTTATGACTTAGATGGAAAGTAAGTAGGCTAATACATTAGTTATTTTCTTCGCTTGGCCCTCACATCAAAAAGGTTTGTGCACCACTGGGCTAAAGCAACCAGTATGAATCCAGAGCTGAGAACTAAAATATTTGAGTATAAATTAGCTGAACTAGGTTTGTATGTATACATTTGAAAAGCGTCGACTAATAGAAGAACTGGATCTTTTCCGTTTGACACACATGGTTCGATTTTATTTTAAATTTCTACACAGACGTAGTTTTGCATGCCGATTACGAAAATCAGAACCATTTTTTGGAGAAATTAATAATAAAAAAGTTACAACTAGCCTAAGACCCGCCCTTCGTGCGGGTCGCGGGTAGCAAAAATTAACCAAACTATCACGACTTAACCTAACCAATCGTCAAGGGCGTACAATTAACCTAAAAAAATAAATAAAAAACAATATCACGACTTAACCTAAACGTTCCTGAGCGTGACCGACAAACGTTCCTCAGCGTGACCGACTGACAAACTGAGCGGGACGGACTGACTGACAGACATTCCTGGGTGTTTATAGTATTAATAAATAAATAAAAAATTTTTTTTTGTTTTTTATTTATTTTTTAGGTTAATTGTACGCCCTTGACGATTGGTTAGGTTAAGTCGTGATAGTTTGGTTAATTTTTGCTACCAGCGACCCGCACGAAGGGCGGGTTTAATAAAATACTTTAAAGGGTTGTAACTTTTTTATTATTAATTTCTCCAAACAATAGTTATGATTTTCGTAATCGGCATGCAAAACTACGTCTGTGTAGAAGTTTAAAATAAAATCGAACCATGTGTGTCAAACGGAAAAGATCCGAAGAACTAATTCGAGTATTTAAAACTGATAGCGTCCCTTGGTAAAATTTCAGAAAATTGCCACATTTTTAAAATAATTCAAGATTCGCATTCGCCTCCGCATTCGCGCGAATCTCAATTTTCAGATTCGCATTCGTAATCGCATTCGCAGATTCGCAAAATTTCAGCTTCGCTACATCACTAACACAGAGTATACTGTGATGTATACAATTGTAAACTTTCTTTAGGAAACGTGTAAGTACAGGGTGCACTCGAAATGGCACTAAGCGTTTGGTTATATCCTCCGAGTTCTCGGAGTAATTTTGCGGTGAAGAAGAAGAAACTAATGTCCATATTTATGCACACGGTGACTCAGGAAGATATACAGTATAATTATGTGAAACGCTTACTCCGCATCTCGTAATGAACTTAGCTTTCTGAAATGAATAATAGCTATTTTGAAATGTTTACTATATATTTCAAGTATCTGAAAACGGTGCTTAAATGTTTTAGGTATATAAAAGCGTAGAAATTAAACATTTCATTTGTATAATAAGTTAGTATTCTATTCGTTGCTTCTAGACGCATGCGCAATGCGGTTAAAAATATTCTGAAGTTGTGACGCAGTTTATTTAGTGTTTCCATTACAGTCTGTTTCGAAAGGAGAACAAAACCATTATTATATCTGTGCATTTATATATCTATTCTATGTAGGCTTAGTTCTTCCAAGCGTCTTTTATGCATTTATTAATTTTAATTGTTTGGCTAGACGTAGGCTAGTAAAGTTTTCCAAGATTCAGAACCAGCCTGTGACGGTGTGACCCTAAGCCTAGCCTTAGACCTAGGCCAATTGATATACACTAGGTCTACTTTAAATTCAATCTCTAAAATAGACTATACTTGAGAAGAGACACTGATAAGTTAGAAAGGGTTCGGGCTAAAGCAGTGATGCACAAACCCTCGCCCGCGGGCCAAATGTGTCCCCCACGGGTCTTTTCAGTGGCCCCACGGGTCTTTTCAATTCAATGAAAAAGTTAGAATATAAAAGTGACCCAATTTATGACTTAGATGGAAAGTAAGTAGGCTAATACATTTAGTTATTTTCTTCGCTTGGCCCTCACATCAAAAAGGTTTGTGCACCACTGGGCTAAAGCAACCAGTATGAATCCAGAGCTGAGAACTAAAATATTTGAGTATAAATTAGCTGAACTAGGTTTGTATGTATACATTTGAAAAGCGTCGACTAATAGAAGAACTGGATCTTTTCCGTTTGACACACATGGTTCGATTTTATTTTAAATTTCTACACAGACGTAGTTTTGCATGCCGATTACGAAAATCAGAACCATTTTTTGGAGAAATTAATAATAAAAAAGTTACAACTAGCCTAAGACCCGCCCTTCGTGCGGGTCGCGGGTAGCAAAAATTAACCAAACTATCACGACTTAACCTAACCAATCGTCAAGGGCGTACAATTAACCTAAAAAAATAAATAAAAAACAATATCACGACTTAACCTAAACGTTCCTGAGCGTGACCGACAAACGTTCCTCAGCGTGACCGACTGACAAACTGAGCGGGACGGACTGACTGACAGACATTCCTGGGTGTTTATAGTATTAATAAATAAATAAAAAATTTTTTTTTGTTTTTTATTTTTTTTTAGGTTAATTGTACGCCCTTGACGATTGGTTAGGTTAAGTCGTGATAGTTTGGTTAATTTTTGCTACCAGCGACCCGCACGAAGGGCGGGTTTAATAAAATACTTTAAAGGGTTGTAACTTTTTTATTATTAATTTCTCCAAACAATAGTTATGATTTTCGTAATCGGCATGCAAAACTACGTCTGTGTAGAAGTTTAAAATAAAATCGAACCATGTGTGTCAAACGGAAAAGATCCGAAGAACTAATTCGAGTATTTAAAACTGATAGCGTCCCTTGGTAAAATTTCAGAAAATTGCCACATTTTTAAAATAATTCAAGATTCGCATTCGCCTCCGCATTCGCGCGAATCTCAATTTTCAGATTCGCATTCGTAATCGCATTCGCAGATTCGCAAAATTTCAGCTTCGCTACATCACTAACACAGAGTATACTGTGATGTATACAATTGTAAACTTTCTTTAGGAAACGTGTAAGTACAGGGTGCACTCGAAATGGCACTAAGCGTTTGGTTATATCCTCCGAGTTCTCGGAGTAATTTTGCGGTGAAGAAGAAGAAACTAATGTCCATATTTATGCACACGGTGACTCAGGAAGATATACAGTATAATTATGTGAAACGCTTACTCCGCATCTCGTAATGAACTTAGCTTTCTGAAATGAATAATAGCTATTTTGAAATGTTTACTATATATTTCAAGTATCTGAAAACGGTGCTTAAAAGTTTTAGGTATATAAAAGCGTAGAAATTAAACATTTCATTTGTATAATAAGTTAGTATTCTATTCGTTGCTTCTAGACGCATGCGCAATGCGGTTAAAAATATTCTGAAGTTGTGACGCAGTTTATTTAGTGTTTCCATTACAGTCTGTTTCGAAAGGAGAACAAAACCATTATTATATCTGTGCATTTATATATCTATTCTATGTAGGCTTAGTTCTTCCAAGCGTCTTTTATGCATTTATTAATTTTAATTGAGAGTTAAAAGTTTTTTTAAGAGAAATGCTGTGAAGCAATTTTTGGATCACCTGAAGGTCAGGGCCCCCAGCCTTCTTTAGTTAATTTAATAAGGCTAACTAACGAAAATATCACGACCTAACCTAATCAATCGTCAAGGGCGTACAGTCGATCTAACGATTGGTTAGGTTAGGTCGTGATATTTTCGTTAGTTAGCCTTATAAAGCTAACTAAAGAAGGCCCGGGGCCCTGATGTTCAGGTGATCCGAAATGTTTAATTAATGTGAAATGTCTAACGCAATTTAGACGTTTCAAAATTCACAAAATTGGGACAATGAAACGCCTAACGAAACGTTTACCTCTATGTAGAATGTTCCCTTAATTTATCTTCACAAATTCAAATCAATTTCAATTGAATTTGTAAAGATTATAAAATTTTTATAGAAAGTCCTAAAGACAAAAGAGAATTTCCAGACGACAACATATTGTTATTAATTTTTAATCACTACATTTCTATACATAAACTTGGGAAAGCGCTTTCATTGTAATATATTGTTACATATTCGGGCGACTGATGTCTTTGTACCCTTACATTTGATGACAATAGATCATTTCTATATGCGTATTAAATTCCATTTTAGCGATTATAATGAACCTGTGTTTGTATATAACATATAATAACAATACGATACTATTAAGACATTAATGATAATACAGGGATTAATTCCTAGATACACAGATACGAAATTTTACGTGTAAAAGCTGTATGTATAAAATGTCGAAATATAAATAATAATAATTATGAAAGAGATAATAATAAAAGAAATAGTTAAAACATAATAATAATTTCCATAATAATAATAATAATAATAATAACAACAACAACTAATAATAATAATGACAATAATAATAATTATCATTATCACAATCATTTCCTCACTGCACTCAAAATAAAAGCTTCTAAATTCAGAACTCATAACTTCTTTATGATGATGCATTCTTGGGGAAGATTTTCCTTCTTTTGGGTATCAGAGCTTCTTGTCAGACGATATAATAACTTTTTAATTATACATAACTTCTTTAGATAAAAGAAATGGTCTTCAAAACTTCTTTCTAGAGTGAATCGAGACGATAGAAGGTAATATTTCTATATATAGAAGGTTACGGGAAATATTTGTTTTCTGCGTGGATATTTAGGAAAGGAGCTTCATTTTAATTATATATATTTAGTGTGTAAAACTAAAGCACTAAATAAGTGTAAGAATTTCTACTAGCTACGCTGAATAGTATAATTTACCTTTCAAATAGGTTCATTCTCCATATATCTCGTTCGATGCTCGTGACGTATTTGGTGGTCCATTACATTTTCGATTTTTAGCATCGGAGCGAGTTGTTTTGTAATTCTGAAAATTAACGAGCGCATCTCTACTGCAGATATGTCCTTAAATTTTAGTAAACATAAATGGTAAAAGATTTCTAAAGTATCAGCGTAATTAACACTTTTATTTTCCTTATAAAAATGCGGTAATGTTATAAGAAGTGAGGTGTGGATAGACAAGAAAAAGTATAATGTTTTAAGTGTATTTGTGGGTAGGAAATGTAATTTCTTTTTAGAATAAACGATAATTTGAAGAGTTCATGATTTATCTTTTTCACACTGTATTTTTCAAGGTTTGTAATGGTAAAGCATTAGAGTTGAAAAATCTGAGGTCCAAGCTTCGAATTATCCAGTTTTTGATAGGATTTATACATTACTTTAATGTTATCATATCTGTTTTGTGTATGAAATATGTGCGAGTTTATAGGGCGGAATCGGTGGTTCCAACACTGCAAGAGTGTAGTTAGTTGAAAATCATTGCGTTAGAATGGGTCAGAACTCAAAATATAGAACTTTAGACAAAAAACATTTTCATATTGTAAATAGGAATTATTTAGTTTCTTATTTGATAATCACGTATACGTAGTCGACTTTCCCTTTTATTACACGTACCAAAATGGCTTTACAAGCATGATAAGGCATCGAAAATAATCTATAGTTTGAATTGCGTGATCCAGTTATCGGAAAGTCTTCGTGAAAACATTTTATCACTTCCCTAAAACTTTCGAAGTTAAAATTTTAACATTTTTAAGTTTTAGACGTTATGTTAATAATGTGAGTCAGGCAGGAGTGCCAAAAACTGGCACAGCGATCGGGCCAGACTAATGTGGCCCAGTGCGATAAGCTAATTCCTGGATTATTATTGCCAGCGGGAATCGAACCCCCGACTTTAGTGCCTTCATTTCTATTAAAGGGAAGCGGCGTTATCCACTGGACCACTACGGTTGCTGACACGTACACTTAAAACAAAACTTTCTTAATTTAGAACTTAAAACTTCTTTTTGATAGTGCATTGTAGGGGAATTTTTCCTTCTTTTGGGTATCGAAGCTTCTTTCCAGATGATAGAATAACTTCTTTTATTGATACGTAACTTCTTTCGGTAGAAGAAATGGGCTTCAAAACTTCTGTTTTGAATGAATTCAGAAAATAAAAGATAATATTTCTGTTTAAGAAAGTTGCGGGAAGTTTTTGCTTTGTGTACTTTTAGAAGACTTTAAAATATTTCCTGCGGCAGAAGCAATGTGCTACTGTTATTTACTCTTTTCCCATGATAACATTAAACTATATAAACAGAGAGGTAAACCGTAGCTTCATAGTTAAATAACACACTCATTGATTGATTGATATATATATGTTTGCTTACGTTTGTTTACTTTTGTTGGATTTAAAAAAGTGTTCAAGATCAACTTGTGTTTGACTCCTCTGCAACCAATATATATATACACATACTACTGAATACCCTAAACACCCATATTAAACAGAAATCATTATTGTAGAAACAGATGTTAATAAAAAAATAAAAGAAAAACCTTTTGAATTTCTTTTCAGACAACTCAAGCATTCCCCAAACCTAAAAAAAATGTATAGAATTCCCCTCAAGATCAAACCAAATCTTTCCTTTCACCTAAATTTTATTTTATTGATATCGAAGACCTGCGAAAATTGGGGCCGTTTTTCTTTCATAGATATTCCGTTTTTCCCGCTAAGTTTCAAAAAAACCCGAATTTGAGAAACTTTACAATTTAGATCTACCTTAAACTTTACTAAACTTTAAAAATTCTTTAAATTTTAGGAAGATGTTTTTTAAAAATAAAAAAAAATTATGGAAAATAATAAATAAAGAATTTATTAAGATTCAAATTTCAGAATGTCACCAATTTTGGCAACCCCTCCTACAGAATTTTAGAAAATGCCGGTTTCGGAACAACCCCATAATTTTAAAAATAAAAAAAAAATCATACGTAATTCTAGTTATTTACTTAATACGAACATTATGAAGCCTATTAAAAGTTATTTTTAAAATTGAAAATGACATCACGCATCTTTAACAAAACAAAATCCAAGTTATTACCTTGTTGGCAATCGTAATTGAGTCTTAATAACCTTCCTACATACACTCTTCATTGGATTCGAGCAGTCTACATATTAGACTTTTGGTACAGTTGAAATGTAATCTGCTAAAATCCATTTGACATTGTTTGCAGGACTCTTACGACGTTCCTTTTTTTCCCTTCTCAGACACCTGCACTGACGTGTGTATATATATATATATATATACACACACACACAAGGTGGCGCAAAAGTCGCACATCATAGGAATTTTCAGTGTTGACTAATATATTTTTTTTCTTTTAGGTAGGGGATGGCTGCGAAATTAACCGAAATTAACCGAAATTAGCCATCCCCTACCTAAAAGAAAAAAATAATATAATCAACAATGAAAATTCCTATGATGCGCGACTTTTGCGCCACCCTGCATATATAATAAAAACAAAAACACGGAAGGTAAAGAAAAAAAGGAAACAGAATAAGTTCAAAAAAATGTAATATAAAAAGTTTATTTTATTGACTTCTCCATATTGGCCCATTCATCTGGGAATCTCAGATTGAAAGTTCTTAACTGGGCCTCCCACTTGGGGATTTGGAAAATCCCCCAAACTCCTAAACCCCGCCTCCAAATGGTAAACTCTTAAGGGCAAAACAGCCTTTTTCATTTTCAAATCATTGAGGTAAACTCTTTATTCTTACGACAATGACGCTTAATATTTTTGTATAGAAGGTAATCTGTATTTTATTTAAGATTTTGGAATTCACAATATGACAACTAATAACCCAATTTACCTTAACTAAACCTAACCTATAATAAACTAACCTGACTTAACTTAATCTGATCCCCAAAAACTTTCGGATAAAATGCCATATCGACGCGTAAGCCTGTGACTATCTGCAGGTGTCCACAATGTCTCGTCACTCCAGTAAAATTCTTTCAGACCCATTTGAAATGTGTGATAGCGTCGAATATTTTCAATGGTTTTGCCATTACGTGGTCGCTCATGCATCCAGGTACTAGGCAATATACGTTGTTCAATCGTATAGTTCCCACTATCACGCATTTCAAGTGAGTTTGAAAGAAAAACCAAAATCACTTGGTATTTTACTGGGGTGACAAGACATTGTGGACACCCTGTATAGTGTCATAGCTAGAATGAGATTCTGAAGGTGTCCTACGCGATCTTCCAGTAAAAAAAATTCCACATTTACTAATTAATTTTCTTACTTAAGTTTAAATGAGTTTACTAAATAAAGTGCACCAAATTAAAGCAATAAATATACAGCCAATTTAAAGAGTCCTGTTCGTGAAACTCAATGTTTTTTTTAAGGGTAAATTTTGATACGAAACATGGAGTTTCAGTACAGGATTTTTCGAACCGATTGTACTAAGTATAGTAATTTGTATAGAATTTATAATTACGTTCCTAAGATGAACCTGCGTCCTCATTTTGTCAAGAGAACATTCTGTCGTTACTCTTCAATATAACCATAATCTAACCGAGCCTGACCTAACTGAGCCTAACCTAACCTACGCTAATTTAACTTAACCTAACCCCTGGGACTCTTGTCGAGAGAATAAATGTCACGTGGACGAAATATTGCACGGCTGAGCACGATTACTGCGCATATATTCCATAGTTTGTTTATGAATCTCTTTCGAGACAACAAATGTCACGTGACGGAAGGGGCCTTCAGCTTTAAGTGGGATCCAAACTATCTACGGGTTTTTACATCATCCGAAGGCAGAGTGCGGTTCTCCAGTGAAACTACTGGACAGACCCAACGTCATTTAACCTCGCTGATCTAACTGGAAACGGTGTTGCGATGTGGCCGTGCAATGTGGTCAAGCGATGTGGCCGTGCGATGTGGCACGACATAGCCCAGTTTATTTATGAAACGTGAAATTGCTGATCATGGGACCCTCTTGGGTATTCAAAAGTTTTGACGTCACTAAGGAACTTCACATGCTAAATCATATATGAACATTTTTCATTCTGACTAAGCCAAACCATTACACAAATAAGCTAGTATTTATTACTCTTTCTCAACTTCGCAAACTTATACTTATATATATTCATGTCCCATATTCCCCAAGGGGGTGAGGGGTAGGGGCCCCGAGTTAATTAAAGCGGGTGAAGTAAGACACAGAAACACAACCACCCAGTTCTAAGCAGCACTGGGGTTCGAATCCACGACTCAGCGGAATCTCTCGGCAAAACCCGGCGGCATCCTAACTGATTGAGCCACGAGACGCTCATATAACTTGTATACGTCAAGTAAATAAATTATGCTTTAGCCAAACCTATCGCCTTCACATAAATAATCTAATATTTATTACTGTTTCTGAGGTTCATAAACATATATATATATATATATATATATGAAAAGAAGGACCAACACAACAGCAAACATTTTCGTTTATTTTTTATACTTCAGACGTTTCGACAAATCTTTTGTCATCATCAGTGAATTATAAGTCTTAAAACCTTAAAACAAAAATAAGAATAATAAAAATTACATCAGTACAAAAGAAAATTAAAATCATTAAATTACATCAATACAAAAGAAAATTAAAATCATTAAAATTAAATTAAATTAAAATTACCTCAACTGGTAAATACACAATGTTTACGTCAACCTTCATATTTGGCAGAAACTGAGAGAAAACTGTATGGTCAGTTAATTGGAAGGTATGATATTTCTATGAAAGTTGGTTGGTTAGTTAGAAAAGCTGTAATTTGTAAGATGAACTATTGTTGTTAATGGAGGGTTTGTTTCTATAGATGTACAAAGATTCTAAAATTCGGAGTTCTGTAAGGTCATTGGATCTACATGTAGTTAGAATTTCGAACTGAGTTTTGTGAAGGGGATGGTTGTTTTCATTACTATGGTTTCTAATTGCGGATTGTAGTGGGCTGCTGAGAGAACGGTTGGTACGGACTGATAAGCCCAAATGTTGAGAAAGGCGTACCTCCAGTTGGAGTTGAATACTGCCAATATACACAGCCTTACAGCTGTCGCACGTGTATTTATAAACAACATTAGGGCATACAGTTTTGGGAAATTTGTCTTTGAACTTTAAAAAATTTGATAATTTAAGTGGGCTGACGAGGGCGAATCTAAAATTTATTTGGGGATAACTAGAATTAAGCAGTTTGGACACTTCACTTCGAATACGCAATGATAAATAACCATAAAAAGGTAATGTAATATATCTGGTTTCTTTTTGTACTGTAGTTATGGGGAGTTTGGTATTAAAAGTCTTAAAATTCTTTAATTGGTTGTGAAAAAGATTAGAAGGGTAGTAATTATTAATAAAGTACTGTCTCAAAAATTTAAATTCTTCGTTTAATGAAAAGTAATCTGAACAAATTCGGTAACTTTTTGTTAATAATGTTACTATAGCGCTAATCTTATACTTATAAAACATACAACTTAAATAATTGGTTCCCAAACCAGTAAAAGTTGTTTTCTAAACAGTGAGGTCTGGAACTTATCCCGTTTAACTAGAACATCCAATTAAAGAAATTTTTAAATAACACTTTTAATACCAAACTCCCCATAACTACAGTACAAAAAGAAACCAGATATATTAAATTACCTTTTTATGGTTATTTATCATTGCGTCCAAACTGCTTAAGTCTAGTTATCCCCAAATAAATTTTAGATTCGCCCTCGTCAACCCACTTAAATTATCAAATTTTTTAAAGTTCAAAGACAAATTTCCCAAAACTGTATGCCCTAATGTTGTTTATAAATACACGTGCGACAACTGTAAGGCTGCGTATATTGGCAGTATTCAACTCCAACTGGAGGTACGCCTTTCTCAACATTTGGGCTTATCAGTCCGTACCAACCGTCCCCTCAGTAGCCCACCACAATCCGCAATTAGAAACCATAGTAATGAAAACAACCATCCCCTTCACAAAACTCAGTTCGAAATTCTAACTAGATCCAATGACCTTACAGAACTCCGAATTTTAGAATCTTTGTACATCTATAGAAACAAACCCTCCATTAACAACAATAGTTCATCTTACAAATTACAGCTTTTCTAACCAACCAATCAACTTTCATAGAAATATCATACCTTCCAATTAACTGACTATACAGTTTTCTCTCAGTTTCTGCCAAATATGAAGGTTGACGTAAACATTGTGTATTTACCAGTTGAGGTAATTTTAATTTAATTTAATTTTAATGATTTTAATTTTCTTTTGTACTGATGTAATTTTTATTATTCTTATTTTTGTTTTAAGGTTTAAAGACTTATAATTCACTGATGATGACAAGATTTGTCGAAACGTCTGAAGTATAAAAAATAAACGAAAATGTTTGCTGTTGTGTTGGTTTTTCTTTTCATCTGTAAGCTCCGTTTCCCTACTGAAAAGTCAATAGCTTTGATATATATATATATATATATATATATATATATGTGTGTGTGTGTGTGTGTGTGTGTGTGTGTATATATATACACACACACACACACACACACTTCATTAATTAAATATATAAAATTTAGTAGTAAAATTAACTAATGTTTATAAATTTTATAGTTATTAGTTCGTTAGTTTATTTAACATTGTAAATAAGAGATGGAAACATCAGTAAGAAGAAAACATACAGTATGTACTCGTGTATAAGAGTAGAGATGTAAGAAGCGGGACGGAAACATTATTTATGATGACTCGGTACACAATCACGTGTCGTTCCCCTTCTTACCTCTGACTCCTTCCTGCCTCCTGGTTTTAGACAGGTCATTCGTGCGTGTCATTCGTGTATTTATTGAAACAAGCGCATTGCGCCTAGATCAGATCGAAACTAATAGCTGCATCAGGGACAAAAAAAAGGTTTAAAACATTTTTTAATTAGGCCCTACCAGACCCCTTAGCTGGCCGGGTATCGGTAAACGTTACCCTTTTTACCCTTCCATGCTTGGGCCCTGGTAAAAATTAAGGTATCATTCCATTTACATTCACTGTCATTCCCATTTCATTTTGTTTCCACGAAAAATAAATCCACGAGTGAAAATCAATCTATTTCTATTTTATCACGTTTTCATTCTCATCCAGTTCTTTCCCATTTTGGTCCAGGTTAAGTTAGGTTAGGTTAGGTTAGGTTAGGAAATATTATATTTTCACGTTTCACCGTAAATGCGAATGGGAGCAACGTTGTTTCTCAAATCAAGAAACTCTTTTCATGCATCCGTAAAGTGAATAAGGGATGACATTGAGTGGGTAGAAATCAACATTAAAGTTCCGTAGCACATGAAAATCTTAAATAATTTGTTCCTATTACGTGTCAAAATAGGTTAAAGAAAGCTTTCTCTCAGAATTAGGTTTCAAATTGGGGACCGCATAGACACTAACCAGAAACTTACCTGCTCTCTTTTTGTCCCTATATACATAAAAAGCTATACCAAAAAAAAGGGGACATATACGATCAACGTTAGGAACCCCTTTATTATTTGGAACGTTAAAGTTTTAAAAAGACCATTTAAGCACTTCGACTTGGAAGGCTTTACAGACGTTCCTGTTTACGGTGTAGAAAACTACAGACGTAAACAATGTCATTTTACTACATTTATATAAGAGTATAACAGTGACTCGTTGTATGATTTTGTTTATATGTTTATTTGTGCAAGAAGTGCGCGTTACTCGTTTACAATAGTTTAAGTTGAAGCTATACCTTTTCAATAACTTTATGGGAAAAGTTAAATAACAATGAGGAAAATAGGATGCCATCAAAACTATAAAGATCAAGAGAGAGAGAGAGAGAGAGAGAGAGAGAGAGAGAGAGAGAGAGAGAGAGAGTGAGAGTTACAAGGAGTTACAAGGAAAAGAAGTACCTCAAAAGACCTTGCGGCCCATACCGAGGAGGTACTAATGGCAACGGGTGCCAGGGAAAATGAGAGAGAGAGAGAGAGAGAGATTGGAATTTGGGTATATTGTCTGAATCCATCCACCCATAGGCAAGTTATATTTAAATTATTCCATTGCTTTGAGTCAATCACTGGAGATTTAAGGCCCGGAAACCTTCGTATTGAACGATTAATGTCCTGTCCTGTGGCCATTCCTTTATAGAATATGGATTTTTTATATTAGATAATTTTTTTCAGATGTTCAGTGTTCTCAGTCACACACACACACACACACACACACACACACACACACACGCATATACAGATTATCAAAATCCCCTTTCTCGTTCCCAATGAAGTCGGACAGGGGTTTACAGTGGACCTCAGACAGTACGCACAATGTCAACATTGTAATTGTAATTAATGTACCGCCCACTTTCACAGAAGGTATATTATCCTCTACCAAAGGAACAGTACTGGGTGCTACTGTAGTATGCGGTCTACCTACGATTCGGCGGTCTACCTTTTAATTATAGCTTCTTATCTTCTTATTATTTTATTATTAGGTTAATTGTACGCCCTTGACGATTGGTTAGGTTAAGTCGTGATATTTTCGTTAAAACTAACGAAAATATCACGACTTAACCTAACCAATCATCAAGGGCGTACTGTAGTATGCGGTCTACCGTTAAGTATGAGGTAGTAGTATGTTTAACTTCTTTAATAATTCCTTAATTGTGTAAATTAAATTATAATTCCTTTCAATTCATTTTCAATTCCTTTTAAATATTTTGAACGGTAGACCGCATACTACAGTAGAAACTTAACGGTAGACCGCATATTACAGTAGAAACTTAACGGTAGACCGCATACTACAGTAGAAACTTAACGGTAGACCGCATACTACAGTAGAAACTTAACGGTAGACCGCATACTACAGTAGAAACTTAACAGTAGACCGCATACTACAGTAGCACCCAGTACTGTACCTTTAGTGACGCGTTAGGTAAAATAAAGCAAAGTGTTTATATATACTCTAAATTTAGTACTTAAGGACTACTTCAAGTAATACTAACACTTTTGCCTAAGTCTACCCTTTGCACCAAAAGTACATCTATTGCATTTACATATATATACACAACATTATCGATATACAGTAGTTGAAATACTGTATATCTGTATATGAATATTCATAAACTAGGTGTTCTTTAAGTGGCAAGACTACAATTAGTTTTTTCATCCCTATTTCATTTATATTTCTCGTTACTGAGAAATATCTTACTCAATATTATACACTCTTAATTTTTTTAGGACATACCACTTAACATGCTGTTACATTTTAGACAATGAACTAATTATGGTTAAAATTTTCAAGAACTGAACCCTATAACAATACAATACTCACTGTTGAAACCTCGCATCAATGTGCAATCTTATTTACAATTTTATAAAATTTAGAACATGGAACCTCCACGTCTAAGCCTATAAACTGACTGGCAACACTACTCCTTTCTCCAAAAGAGCAATGTTGCCTTATTTTGGTACTTTCCCGGTACCAGATGTTTCCTGAATGTCGTTCGATGCGCCTTGTAAAATTTACTCTTCGTATTAACACTTAACAAAATGCATTCATGAAGAGAGGTCATGTTGACTGTTGGTAGAAAGCGTGCCTACCATTTTATTCTGATTTCGTATAAAATTTAATATAATATTGCACATTATTCTCATAGGTTTTAACAGTGAGTCATACATGGCTAAAACTCAGTTCACAGAACATTTCACCATGATAAATTCATTACGTAGAAGATTAAGGCATGTGTAATAGATTGCGCTTATAAAAAGACTCTGTAGTTCATTGGTCATGTGCAACCTACATTAGGTTGTTTTTAGGATCTTAGTTTATTAATTTTTAGTTTTCGGAATACTATGAAATTAAAAATTTGTCGTTAATGTCTCACCACAAAAACCTAATAAGTACACATTAACTCTCTACAAGTACACTTCAACTATATATGTGGAAAAACATTAAAAATATACAATAAAAGTTGGTTTAATAGTTTTGCAAAAAAAAGTGTATATATTTTAATTTTCTGTATCATTTACGAATGAATTGATTCAGTTCGTCAATTGGCTCAAGGTGATAATATTGGAATGATTAATAGGGGTTTACTTTTATGCTCCATTTCCACGGTAATTTTCTGTATATTGCATGGCTGCGGAGGCATGCAAGAACAAGGATACCTCAAGGAAATTATGGCTCCCCCAGCCATTTTTGTATTTCTGCTTAAAGAAAAAACCCCAAACTCAAACTCATAGAAACCAAAGCCAAATAATCAGTCAAGAGGGGCAAATGCTGGTACAGTCAGGACAGACTAAAGTGGCCCATTGCCTTAACACCATTGGGAATCGAACCCCCGACCTCACTGTTTTCATTTTATTTAGAGAGAAACGGTGTTACCCATTGAGTCATGGGCGCTGCTATAGGCGATATCTAAGGAACCTACTGTATACATTGGCTAGGATGCAGAATATATCAACTATTGGACCTTCAAGGAAAGAAAATAATGCATTATCCCACGATCTAAAATAAACATCTGAAATACTGAGAGTTCATTATGAATCAGTTTTCAGTACCCCAAAATACCTCCTTCGAAGAGGAATTACAAGGAGAGAAGATAACTGATTTTAATTTTACACCCGAAGATATAGCGCGAGCTTTAGGACATCTGAAATCACATTTAGCAACAGGTCTGGACGAGTGGAACGCTTCACTCATTGAAAACTGTAAAAAGGAATTAGCTATGCCCCTATATTGAGTATGGAAAAGACCTCTGGATACAGGAGAAATACCTCGCATCCTGAAAAGAGCGAACGTTGTCCCTATATATACTGTATAATGTATATATATGTGTGTAAGACACAGAAAAAATCTCAAGCAAAGAATTATACACCTGTGTCATTTACATCTCATCTCGCCAAAATATTTCAAATACGGAAAATTTCATGACATTTTGGAGGCATAAGAAAGAGTGAAAGAGAACCAGCATGGATTCCAGCATGGATACCTCAAGGCACGGTATTAGCCCACCCATATTCATTATCATGCTAACCGACATAGTCAACGAAGTAACTAACAATAAACAATAGAGTAACGTCCTTTGCAGAAAAATTAGAAACTCAGATGCAGAAGCCTTACAAACGGAGATAAGCAGAATATACAGATGGTCAGAAGACAACAATATTAAATTTAACACCGAAAAACTTCGGCTCGTAAGATACGGAAAAATGAAGAACGAAAAAAGATAGACTACTATGCCCTAAATAGACGGGAAGTTCAGAGAAACACGAAAGCAAAGGATTTACGAGTTATAATGACCAACGATGCGAAATCTGAGACACAAAATAAGACAGCAATAAGGAAAGCAAAAAGAATAGCTGGACAGATAGCCTACTACAAACCTTTAAAGGAAGGAACAAGAATGTAATGATTCCCTTGCTGTAAACAGTGATCATACTAAAACTGGAATACTACTCAGTCTTAAGAAATTAATCGGGGTGGAAGAAATCCCAAGAAATTTCAGCCAATCAATGGCTACAAAGAACTAAATTACTGGGAAAGGGAAAGGTTAAGTGATTTCAATCTATATTCGCTGGAAGAAGAGAGAGGAAAACCATAAAATATGCATGGAAAATAATAGAGAAAATAGCACCTAACTCGAAGAGAACCCAATAATCATCCAAACGACACTGGAAGATAGGAAAGGTAGAATGTGTACCTTGTCTAGCCTTTAGTTCCCAAACTAAGGGTACATCCTCAACTCTGAGGGAAATTAGTTTTGTTGTCAGAGGGCCAAGACTATTTAACCAGTTACTCAAAGAAATTAGAAACACCACCGAAGTCGAGGTGGAAGTCTTCAAAAGAAGACTAGACACCTAGTTCAGGACATTCCTAGATTAGCCAAGTATACCTGGCTGTGTTTGATGGAAAACAAGAAATTAATTCTCTCCTCCAAGCCACGATCCTGACCTACTTCCTTCTGATGAGGAATCATCACACGGAATTTATCCAAAGTTCGAAAGTATACATTTCCTTTCAAATGTTCCGTGCGACGATTCCTCATTTCACGAAGGTCATTCTTGTTGCCCTTCCTCTTGGGTTGACCTGGTGAAGTAGAGAGTTGGTTTCTTGTGCTCTCCACTTCACATAACTAGGTACGCCCAGCTCATCTGTAATTGTTCTGAGCCAGGCCTCTAGTTTTCTTTTGAAGATATCCACCGCAACACCACTCGTGTGCCTTAGTTCCTTGGGCAGCTAGTTAAACAGTCTTGGTTCTCTCAAAACAAAACCATTTTCCTTCAGTGTTGAGGATGTTCCCTGTCTAGCCTTTAATTTGGAAACACGACATATTCTTCCTTTTGTACTTTCCACTGTTGTTTGTGTGGTTATAAGGTTCAAAGTAAGATTAGAGGGGCAAGTTCCTCCATTATTTTCCAAGTGTAAATAATGGTGTACCTCTCTCCTTTCCAGTGAATGTAAATTCACTTCACGCAACCTTTCCCAGTAATTTAGTTCTTTGCATCCACTGATCTTGGTTGTGAAGCTTCTCTGAATACCTTCTAGTTCACGAATGTCTTCTTTTTCATATGGGGATGTTAAGACCGAGCAGTATTCCAGACTTGGGTGTGATCAGTGTTTTCAATAGAAGAATCATTATATTCCTATCCTTATTTTTAAAGGTTCTCGGTTTCTGCTCTCTTATTGTTTTTAACTCTGTTTACTGCCAGGGCCACTGAGAGGGCGGGGAAGCCGGGATAAATCCCCGGGGCCCGGAAAGAGTGGGGATAAAATCTAAAAATATCAATAAAGCAATTGATTAAATATCAGGGCAAATATAATTTATGACCATACATTTTACAAGAGATTATCATAGTCAAACTGAAACAGAAAATATCTGCGGTTCACCAATGCCCAAGACCGACTGACAGATCTGGGAACCATTGTAATTGAAAGTCAGTTAGCCCGTACTTTAAATTTCATCAGAATCATTTACCACTTTGCTAGAGAGAAGGCAAATAAAGTACACTTCTAATTATGAAAATCTTGCAGTAAACAATTGTCTTGCCTGCATGGACTGGTACTGCATTTGTAAATTGTATGGTGATAGAATTAATATAATCGATTCGAAAAATAAAATGGTCATTTTCCTCTGAGTTGTTTATTCATATTGTATGTTTTGAATAGTGACTTGGACATATAATTAGTTTGCTTATGCACACAAAAACATTCATAATAAAATACTGAGTAAACAGGGGGGGGGGGCCCATATACCAATCCTTCCCCGGGGCCAGGGCCGCTCTCGGCTACCCTGTTTACTGCTATCTTATTTTGTGTTTTTAATTTCACGTCATCAGTCATTACATCACCTGAATCTTTTGCTTTAGAATTTCTCTGAATTTGCTGTCCATTTGGGGTATCGTATTTCATGGAGTTTAGGTTCCCCTTCTTCTGTGTACCCTAATAATTGAAAATTTTCAGTGTTAAATTTCATATTATTGCCTTCAGACCAATTGTAGATTCTGTTCATGTCTGTAGCTATCCTATGGATTTTTTTTTCCCATTAATTTTTATGTCATCGGCAAAGGATGCCACTGTGCTGGTAACACTGGTAACTTCCTCAGCTATATCACTTAAGATGATTAGGAAGAGTAATGAAGCCAATACAGTACTATTCCTCGTGGTACTGAGCTAAGGACCTCTGACTCTGATGAAGATACTGCTTGAACTGTAAGAACTTGCTGCCGATCACTTAGGAAATTATATACCCACTTTCCTATATTATATATATATATATATATATATATACAGGGTGGGCGGAAAGTAGCTCCCTATTTTGGATTGGTAAAAAAATACGTATATTATCCATTTATTTCAGAAGAAATAATATGAAAAGGTAGGCATACATGGTAGGTTTTCTCTAAAATTCAATGTGGGCTCCAACTCTTTCCACCAGCTTCTGGAGCCGCCCAGGAATGGCGTCCACTGACTTTAGCAGGAACTCCTGCGGGATGGAGGACATGACTTCCCGAATTCGGTCCTCCAGTTCTTCCAATGTCCTCGGTTTGGTGCGGTAGACTTCTTCCTTTACCCACCCCCAAAGAAAGAAGTCGCACGGTTACCGCTGAAAAACGGCAGAATCGGTTCAGTGTAACGGTGTGGTGTGGTATGACCTCAGATCAGGTTGTGGGCCCGTTCCTTCTGCGCAACACCATGAATGCTGAGCGGTACCTTGCTATGTTGCGAAACGAGGTCTGGCCGGTTGTCAGCACATGGGAGAACATCGACGATCTGATATTTATGCAAGATGGCGCCCCTCCGCACTTCGCTCTTGTTGTCCGTGAGTGGCTGGATGCCCACTTCCCTGGGCGTTGGATGGGTCGTCGTGGTCCACATCAATGGCCAGCCAGGAGCCCCGACTTGACACCGTGCGACTTCTTTCTTTGGGGGTGGGTAAAGGAAGAAGTCTACCGCACCAAACCGAGGACATTGGAAGAACTGGAGGACCGAATTCGGGAAGTCATGTCCTCCATCCCGCCGGAGTTCCTGCTAAAGTCAGTGGACGCCATTCCTGGGCGGCTCCAGAAGCTGGTGGAAAGAGTTGGAGCCCACATTGAATTTCAGAGAAAACCTACCATGTATGCCTACCTTTTCATATTATTTCTTCTGAAATAAATGGATAATATACGTATTTTTTTACCAATCCAAAATAGGGAGCTACTTTCCGCCCACCCTGTATATATATATATATATATATATATATATATATATATATAATATATATATATATATATATATATATGAAAATTATTTCACGAAAGTAACACGTGAAAAATATTTATGATGAATAAAACCACGAAGGAAAGGAAACACAGAATGGTGCTCAAGCGCTTTCGTCTAATGACATCCTCAGGAACACTGAAGTACATAAAGAGTTACAGCCTATGTATAGGTTACAGAAAATATATATATATATATATATATATATATATATATATATATATATACAATAAACGGAGAAACAAAATTAAAGGATTGTGGGAGGGGCACACAAATTTATAAGGAAAAACTATCGATTCTTAGCACAAGATTATCTGAATTGTTTCCAACCAATGTTATAGATAAAAAAATATATACAAATTTATACTGGAAATCTGCCCGGGTTTTAGCACTCTGCCCTTTTTGTATATAAAAATTGAAAAATAAAAGTTATGAGGGTGGCATACAAGTTTACCAAAGATTTAGCGTTCTACCTTTCTTATCTAAATCTGTTCTGAAGGAATTCAAAACAACAGGATCGAGTTGAAAAAGACCTTTGCTTATGTTGAAGTTATTTGTAAGTTGGATAATGGCAGACTCAAGAATATTTCTATTAACAATGTTGCTAGAGTGAAATAAAACTGGAGCATTATTCCAATCAATACAGTGGGATAACTCTGACAAATGGACAAAAAGGGCACTGGACAACTGTCCTGTTCTAACGGAATATTGATGCTGTTTTATACGTGTGTGCAAATCCTTTCCCGTCTGACCTATGTAAAAGGAATCACATTGTTTACAACCAATTTTATAGATAATGCTTGAATTATTGGTAGGGCTATTTTTTACTATGATATTTTTCACAATATTGTTATATGAAAATACTACATTAATATCCAAAAGTTTAAGTACATTAGCAATGCCTAAAAAGCCCGGGAAAAATGGAAGTACTAAAATATTTTTTGACAAAGTACGAGTGTTATTATTGACACGATAGAAAGTTCGTTTTGCCTTGTTGAGACAAGATTCCATAAACGCAGATGGATAATACAGATCACTTCCAATACTGTTGATTTTTTCTAATTCGGCATCGATGTATTCCGGACTGGCGATCCTAAGGGCGCGGAGAAACATTGAGTATTATCAACAAGTTTTTGGGATGGCCATGGGCAACCCCTTGTCGCCCCTCCTCTCCAATATTTATATGGAGTTTTTCGAAATTACTTACATTCCGAGAATCCTGGGGGTTGGCATCCCTTGGTTGCGGTACGTCGACGATATTTTGTGTATCTGGCCCATGAATCGTGACCTGGATAACTTCCTCCTTCAGTTAAATGATCAAGTCCCCTCCATTAAGTTTACTTTAGAAGTGGAACAAGACAACTCAATCCCGTTTTTGGATGTGCGTGTACATAGGGAAAGCCCAGGTTTTAAGTTTAGTATCTATCGGAAAAAAACAAAATTTGTCCTACGTACACTTTTACTCGGGACATGACACCCCCACTAAGGCCATTTTTTCTTCAATGTTTCTCCGCGCCCTTCGGATCGCCAGTCCGGAATACATCGATGCCGAATTAGAAAAAATCAACGGTATTGGAAGTGATTTCTGTTATCCATCTGCGTTTATGGAATCTTGTCTCAACAAGGCAAAACGAACTTTCTATCGTGTCAATAATAACACTCGTACTTTGTCAAAAAATATTTTATTACTTCCATTTTTCCCGGGCTTTTTAGGCATTGCTAATGTACTTAAACTTTTGGATATTAATGTAGTATTTTCATAAAAATATTGTGAAAAATATAGTAAAAAATAGCCCTACCAAATTCAGGCATTATCTATAAAATTGGTTGTAAACAATGTGATTCCTTTTACATAGGTCAGACGGGAAAGGATTTGCGCACACGTATAAAACAGCATCAATATTCCGTTAGAACAGGACAGTTGTCCAGTGCCCTTTTTGTCCATTTGTCAGAGTTATCCCACTGTATTGATTGGAATAATGCTTCAGTTTTATTTCACTCTAGCAACATTGTTAATAGAAATATTCTTGAGTCTGCCATTATCCAACTTACAAATAACTTCAACATAAGCAAAGGCCTTTTTCAACTCGATCCTGTTGTTTTGAATTCCTTCAGAACAGATTTAGATAAGAAAGGTAGAACGCTAAATCTTTGGTAAACTTGTATGCCACCCTAATAACTTTTATTTTTCAATTTTTATATACAAAAAGAGCAGAGTGCTAAAACCCGGGCAGATTTCCAGTATAAATTTGTATATTTTTTTTTTTTTTTTTTTTTTTTTATCTATAACATTGGTTGGAAACAATTAATTTAATCTTGTGCTAAAAATCGATAGTTTTTCCTTATAAATTTGTGTGCCCCTCCCACAATCCTTTAATTTTGTTTCTCCGTTTATTGTATATATAATATATATATATTAGGGTGTCTCTTATTTTCGAAGTGTTGATTTTTTAGGTTGCGCCCTCTCAACCAGTTCCATTGGTTGAAAAAACATCACATATAAAATTTTTTGGGATTGAACAATTTTTAGAGGTCGCCCCCGCTTATTAAAGTTCATAAAATAAAGCTATTATTTATGCAATTAATATTTGAAATTACTAGCAGTTGTCAAGTATACTAAACATATGTTTTTAATTAATTAATCATCATATTTATGATGAATTCAATTAAATGAATATATTAGAGATAATTGTCAAGTTTGTAGCTGAAAATATTGCTTGATAAGACAAGATCAACCTGTTTAAACATGTTTCATCAAGAATGCTCCAGATTATGTTGCAATTGTTTATTTGTCATCATTCAGTGTTCTGCTGTCATAAGTAAAAGGTGTGTAACTGTGTATCACTATACTTCTTTTTTGCTATTATCAGATAATAAACTATGTTATTTATATTTTTCACAATTATTTATACTGATTTTGTTATTAGTGTTTGAAAAAAATTTAATGAATTTAATGAAAAAATTAGAATTTATGCTCTTATACACATATTATGAAGTTTTAAACAATGTTGCTATTTGTCACAAAGAATTTAATTTAGTTCAATGGAAATTTTACCTGACATGTGTTTCATGATCTGTGTTTCTATCAGTGGCGTCACTAGAGGGGTGCGGGGGGTTTTTGTGCAGTGTTTGAGCAGAAATTTATTATTTTTTATAAAAATATCCCTGTAGTTAGTTATAACAACAAAAACATTTTTCGTAAGCCCAGCTTACATGTATCAATATACCTACAAGGCTAAAACTCTATGCTAATTTACTTTTTGAACCTTCTAATGCGCTCCGGTCAGAGCTGTCATTATTACCCAATTACAATGACGCTTCGAATCACGTGGTTTCGTCTGCACGCTCTACAAGCACGCGCTGTTGTTTTCGTTGCTGCTGGTGTTTTTATAGTCGCTGATTTTGTCAAATTTTCTGTTGTTTTAGCTACAATATTGTGGTAATTAGTATTTGTGAACCTATATCAATAATTTTTGAGAATGAAGTAGTAATTAAAGGAAAAGAAGGAGAAAAAAAAAAAAGGCTTCCGCTCAGTTGTTGCAGCCTCTGTCTTTATGATGTTGCAGCCTCAAATTTATGAGTATATTTCCATATGCATTTGTCTACAACTTCTACATTATTTGGGCCGTTATTGATTATGCAAACCTAATCCATTAATGTATCTCATGTAACGGTAAAGTTTAACGTTAAAATGAACATAATTTTGATGTAGTTCTTAAACGTTTTTACTTCGAATTCTATTGTTTTCTTACCGAATTTTCACTTTAACCACATGAAACTATGTAAATGTAAATACATTTAGGCTGTGCGTATGATATTGTAATTTAAAGGAGTAATTTTAATTTTGCTAGTTGTTTATGTCACTACTATTGCCATTACATTCAGTGATATACGGGAATTACGATTTACGAGTAACATTAGTACAAAAAACATTACTAAGGATTCTGTATGGTCTGGTACGGGAGGAGGTCCATGGGGGGGGGGTGACACCATGAGTTACCGCACTGGGTGACACCAACCCTAGTGACGCCACTGTTTCTATTTCCAATAAAATAGCAAAATATAAATTTCTACTACAAAAATATTTATTCCTTGTTTCTTAGATTAAAAAATAATAGGAATAATAATTGAGAAAAATACGTTAGATTTATAAAATAGACCAAATTAACTTTATGTCTACCAAATTTTTTTTTTTTTTGTAATTTAAAAAAGTCAAAACAGTGATTTAGCCCTGCTCTACAAAACCATAACACTACATTAATATTTTGTTTTCTTATTTTGCAGATGAATACAAGAAGACCATTCTATTTGCTCGGATCTACAGTAGATGATATTAAAGGCTCAAAGCTGCCCCCATATAGGCAAGCTTTTGGTTATTTTATGCACCTCCACAGAGAGAAAAACATGACAATCCGCGATGCTCTGCGTCAATCTATTCGAGCCACAATAGTTATCTGGGATAAGGCCAATATTCCTACTCAGCAGGAACCTCGTGCCATGAAGAAGTTAGAGAATTTCTTTAACGAATGGACTTGCTTAAAGAAGCATGCTTCCAGAACAAGCCAGAGCCATAAAACCAAGGAGGCTGATTTTGTAGAGCGATTGGAAGATCTCTTTGACATCGCCCATGGAGACGCTGAGAAGCTGATCAAGAATCGTGAGGACTGGGAGTTCCTTCAACTGCAAAGACAAAAAGGTCGTCCTGGCTCAATCGGTGGTGTGGACACTGTACATCTTCACCGCACAAAAAATGCAGTCAAACGGTTGGAAGCTGAGGCAGAGAGAAAAAGAAAGTCAGAATCTTTGATGGAGGCGTCTACTAGTCAAGTTGTACTGGCTTCTTCCACATCTTCCAGCAACACTGATGAAAGTGAGAATGAGGAGGAGGAGCCCAAAGGAGCTTGTGCTTTACCAAAATCTAAGAAAAAACGAGGCATGAAAAACATCATGACTATTCAGATGTCTGCTGCCCTGGATCGTACACAAATTTCCTCTAGAAAGGCAACATTTATCCTCGCAGAGGCAGCTAAAAGCTTTGGTTTGGACGCTTCAGATTACAACATAAACCAACATTCTATCCATCGCCTTCGAAATAAGAACCGAGCTCGTCATGCTAAAGAACTTAAGGAGCATTTCCATGGAGAATGTTCTATGACAGTCCACTGGGATGGCAAGATGATGGAGGACCTCACCTCGCACAAGCACATTGATCGTCTCCCAGTACTTGTGTCAGGACCTGGTGTTGAACAGCTGCTTGGTGTCCCCAAAATCCCAAACTCAACTGGAGAAGCACAAGCTGAAGCCGTCTTTAACTGCCTGAATGAATGGGGAATTACAGAGAGAGTAAAAGCAATTTGTTTCGATACAACAGCTTCAAACACGGGTCAATATAGTGGAGCCTGTGCTCTCATCGAAGCAAAATTGGGACATGATGTTTTGTACTTGCCTTGTAGACACCATGTTTTAGATTTATTGTTGGGAGCTGCATTTGAAGCAACATTGGGATCTACATCAACTGGTCCAGAGATATTGATCTTTAAGCGTTTTCGTGACAATTGGACTTCTGTTGATCAAAGCCAGTTCCAAACAGGTGAGACAGACACGATTACTAAAGAAGCAATTATCCAGTCTAAAACTGAACTAATTCAGTTTGCTAGATCCCAGGCACCTATGCTACGGGATGACTATCAAGAACTTTTGGATCTGTCCATCATCTTTCTTGGAGGTGTCCCCAATAAAGGCATCAAGTTTCGTGCACCAGGTGCCATGCATCGAGCTCGCTGGATGTCCAAAGCGCTCTATTCTATCAAGATGTGGCTTTTTCGAAACCAGTTCAAGATGACTAAGACTGAAGAACGAGGAATTCGAGATCTTTCCCTTTTTTCTGTTCTCATCTATATGAAGGCTTGGACAACATCCTCACTCCCTATTGAAACCCCATTTAATGACTGGCTCCTTATGAGGTCATTGATTAATTATCCTAACAAAAAGATTTCTGATGCAACTAAAAAAAAGCTCTCTAACCACTTATGGTACCTGTCTGAAGAAGCAGTTGGTCTTGCTTTCTTTGATGAGCGAATTACTACAGATGTAAAGAAACGCATGGTAAAGGCATTAGAAGATGAGTCCACTGATAGACCACCCAAGCGTCCTCGGATTCCTGAATCGACCTTCTGCTCTGGTGAAGGACTACACCAACTTGTTACAAGAAATACTAGAGAATTCTTTACTAAGCTGAATTTGCCAGAAGGATTTCTGAACAAGGCACCCAGCACTTGGACATCCAACTGTGAATATTTAAGGGCCAGAGCTATTGTTGCAGCTCTATCTGTTGTAAATGACCGGGCAGAACGTGCAGTAGCTTTAGTTCAAGAGCTGAATAAGAAATTGACAGTGGGGGAAGAGCAGCTCCAGTTCCTGCTCCAAATTGTTGCAAAACACCGCCAGAGTCACCCAGTTCCATCAAAAACTGTTCTTCTCAAAAAATAACCATCAATGAGGTCGCACCTTAAAATACACCATATTGTATAATCATTGTATATTAAATAAATGTTGTATAAGGAAATAATGCTAATTAAAGTAATTAAAGTATGTAAATAGCACTGGCATTTTGAATTTATCTCTATATAATAAACTAATGGTTTTTTTTTGTAGCAATGCTTCATTGCTGATTGTATATAAAAAAAGAGCCAGGAAGGATTTTGGATAGGAGAAAAAGGATTGGGATAAAGAAGGATTGAGGACCAAAGGATGGATTATAACAACATCAAGGATAGGTTAGAAAAGGATCAATGATAAATAAGAAGGCCTATACTTATAAAAACGAATCAAACTAAAAAAAGAAGGAAGGAATTATGTGTATAATGAGCATAATCATATGTCAGGAGCTATTATGCCATGGTCACCATTTTTATTAGCCGGGGGCGACCCCTAAATATGAGCCAATTTGTGTCAAACTTTCAAGTTTTAGTTTTTATGCTAAATGGAACTATTTTAGGGGGCGCAGATAAAATAATTCAACATTTCAATTTTTGACTACCCAATAAGAGACACCCTATATATTATATAATATATATAGATATTTTTTTCTGTAACATATATAGGCTGTAACTCTTTATGTACTTCAGTGTTCCTGAGGATGTCATTAGACGAAAGCGCTTGAGCACCATTCTGTGTTTCCTTTCCTTCGTGGTTTTATCATCATATATATATATATTATATATACATTCAACTGCAAAGAACACGCAGTATAAATAACGTAAAGAACGACGCTGTATAGGAGATATTCCGCGCAAGACGAGAAAGAGAAAACAACAAATGAAAAAATGAAGTACCACCTGGGAATCGAACCCGGGATCTTCCGATTGCCGGTCAGACGCGATAACCACTACACCATGGACTTCACTCTTCCAAATGCCGTAATTCCTCTACATACTCGCAGAAACCAATGCCCCAAGGGGGCACCTCCCGCATGCCGTAACATTATATACATTCAACTGCAAAGAACACGCAGTATAAATAACGTAAAGAACGACGCTTGTATAGGAGATATTCCGCGCAAGACGAGAAAGAGAAAACAACAAATGAAAAAATTAAGTACCACCTGGGAATCGAACCCGGGATCTTCCGATTGCCGGTCAGACGCGATAACCACTACACCATGGACTTCACTCATCCAAATGCCGTAATTCCTCTACATACTCGCAGAAACCAATGCCCAAGGGGGCACCTCCCGCATGCCGTAACATTATATACATTCAACTGCAAAGAACACGCAGTATAAATAACGTAAAGAACGACGCTTGTATAGGAGATATTCCGCGCAAGACGAGAAAGAGAAAACAACAAATGAAAAAATGAAGTACCACCTGGGAATCGAACCCGGGATCTTCCGATTGCCGGTCAGACGCGATAACCACTACACCATGGCAATCGGAAGATCCCGGGTCGATTCCCAGGTGGTACTTCATTTTTCATTTGTTGTTTTCTCTTCTCGTCTTGCGCGGAATATCTCCTATACAAGCGTCGTTCTTTACGTTATTTATACTGCGTGTTCTTTGCAGTTGAATGTATATAATGTTACGGCATGCGGGAGGTGCCCCCTTGGGGCATTGGTTTCTGCGAGTATGTAGAGGAATTACGGCATTTGGAAGAGTGAAGTCCATGGTGTAGTGGTTATCGCGTCTGACCGGCAATCGGAAGATCCCGGGTTCGATTCCCAGGTGGTACTTAATTTTTTCATTTGTTGTTTTCTCTTTCTCGTCTTGCGCGGAATATCTCCTATACAAGCGTCGTTCTTTACGTTATTTATACTGCGTGTTCTTTGCAGTTGAATGTATATAATGTTACGGCATGCGGGAGGTGCCCCCTGGGGCATTGGTTTCTGCGAGTATGTAGAGGAATTACGGCATTTGGAAGAGTGAAGTCCATGGTGTAGTGGTTATCGCGTCTGACGGCAATCGGAAGATCCCGGGTTCGATTCCCAGGTGGTACTTCATTTTTTCATTTGTTGTTTTCTCTTTCTCGTCTTGCGCGGAATATCTCCTATACAAGCGTCGTTCTTTACGTTATTTATACTGCGTGTTCTTTGCAGTTGAATGTATATAATGTTACGGCATGCGGGAGGTGCCCCCTTGGGGCATTGGTTTCTGCGAGTATGTAGAGGAATTACGGCATTTGGAAGAGTGAAGTCCATGGTGTAGTGGTTATCGCGTCTGACCGGCAATCGGAAGATCCCGGGTTCGATTCCCAGGTGGTACTTCATTTTTTCATTGTTGTTTTCTCTTTCTCGTCTTGCGCGGAATATCTCCTATACAAGCGTCGTTCTTTACGTTATTTATACTGCGTGTTCTTTGCAGTTGAATGTATATAATGTTACGGCATGCGGGAGGTGCCCCCTTGGGGCATTGGTTTCTGCGAGTATGTAGAGGAATTACGGCATTTGGAAGAGTGAAGTCCATGGTGTAGTGGTTATCGCGTCTGACCGGCAATCGGAAGATCCCGGGTTCGATTCCCAGGTGGTACTTCATTTTTTCATTTGTTGTTTTCTCTTTCTCGTCTTGCGCGGAATATCTCCTATACAAGCGTCGTTCTTTACGATATATATATATATATATTAAGGTTTCCTTTGATAGGTGCAGGTTGGAAAAACAAGCTTAAACAATGTATATATATATATATATATATATATATATATACAAAATTATAAAAGAAAATTAAAATAACTGAAGATTAAGACAAGTGGATTTTCCGAAGTGTAAGGAGTATGCTCCGATAGCTTCACTGATGTTCCGTGTAACGTGTCGGCTTGTGCGTTGTCTAATAGTTGGCCAAGGATTTTATCCAAGTAAACCTTTGGAGCAAGGTCAAACTTATGTAGAAGGTGTTTATATTATGAATATATGAAGCTTTTAATGCAAAATTATGAGTTAATTCACATTAGAAAAATCATCATAAAATTCAAAACATGACAATTAAGAAAATATAAGAAAAATACAAAATCAGAAACTCGTAAAATATCGGCTTACCTCCCCTCCCTGAAGACCTCTGGAAGAATGGTTGGCCAGTTTGACGTGTGGTTGATGATTAGTTTCTTCTTCATAATTATATGATTAATTGACCAACAAATGACAAATGGCCACACCACTAATTAAGAGAGTCTACAAGGGTCAGTGAGATCTTTCCACAGACACTCAATTACTTACAATATATATATATATATATATATATATATATAATATATATATATCTATATATATATATATATATATATATATTGTAATGACAGATGATGCGAAATTTGAAACACAAAATAAGATAGCAGTAAACAGAGCAAAGAGAATAACGGGTCTGATATTGAGAACTTTTAAACGAAGGGATAGGAATGTAATGATCCCCCTACTGAAAACCCTGATAATACCCAAACTGGAATACTGCTCGGTCCTAACATCCCCATATAAAAAAGAAGACATTAGACAGCTGGAGGGGATTCAAAGAAGTTTCACAGCCAAGATCAATGGGTGCAAAGAACTAAATTACTGGGAAAGGTTACGAGAACTAAACCTATATTCACTGGAAAGGAGAAGAGAGAGATACACCATTATTTACACTTGGAAAATAATGGAGAAACTAGTCCCTAATCTTACTCTGAATCCCATAACTCCCCAAACAACGGTGGAAGGTAGAAACGGTAGACTGTGTCGTATTCCCAAATTGAAGGCGAGACAGGGAACATCCTTAACCCTGAAAGAAAATAGTTTTGTAGTGAGAGGACCAAAACTATTTAATCAGCTGCCCAAAGACCTAAGAAACACGAAGGGAGTTGCAGTGGAAATCTTCAAAAGAAGACTTGACGCCTGGCTCAGAACAATCCCCGATGAGCCGGGCGTACCTGGCTATGTGAGGTGGAGAGCGCAAGAATCCAACTCACTACTTCACCAGGCCAACTCGAGAGGAGGGGCGACACGCTTGACCTTCGCGAAATGAGAAATCATCACGTGGAACCTTTGTAAGGTTGTAAGGTAAGGTATATATATATATGTTTCCTACTTTTCTATAAATATTTTAATTAATGTCTGTTACATTAGTCGAGAACTTAAGTGGAAGTTTTACGAATGAAATGAATAATTCTTAAGCATAAAATATAAATGCCTTTTAATTATATGTAATAAAATGCTAAATGTGAAACATATTAACAGAAAGGTAAAAATATATTGTAATGGATGGAATGTTAAATATATTAAATAAATGGGAATCGTATATCATATTATATTTTCTACACATTTTAATTATATTTATATATGGAAATATATATATATATATATATATATATATACAGGGTGGGCGGAAAGTAGCTCCCTATTTTGGATTGGTAAAAAAATACGTATATTATCCATTTATTTCAGAAGAAATAATATGAAAAGGTAGGCATACATGGTAGGTTTTCTCTGAAATTCAATGTGGGCTCCAACTCTTTCCACCAGCTTCTGGAGCCGCCCAGGAATGGCGTCCACTGACTTTAGCAGGAACTCCGGCGGGATGGAGGACATGACTTCCCGAATTCGGTCCTCCAGTTCTTCCAATGTCCTCGGTTTGGTGCGGTAGACTTCTTCCTTTACCCACCCCCAAAGAAAGAAGTCGCACGGTGTCAAGTCGGGGCTCCTGGCTGGCCATTGATGTGGACCACGACGACCCATCCAACGCCCAGGGAAGTGGGCATCCAGCCACTCACGGACAACAAGAGCGAAGTGCGGAGGGGCGCCATCTTGCATAAATATCAGATCGTCGATGTTCTCCCATGTGCTGACAACCGGCCAGACCTCGTTTCGCAACATAGCAAGGTACCGCTCAGCATTCATGGTGTTGCGCAGAAGGAACGGGCCCACAACCTGATCTGAGGTCATACCACACCACACCGTTACACTGAACCGATTCTGCCGTTTTTCAGCGGTAACCGTGCGACTTCTTTCTTTGGGGGTGGGTAAAGGAAGAAGTCTACCGCACCAAACCGAGGACATTGGAAGAACTGGAGGACCGAATTCGGGAAGTCATGTCCTCCATCCCGCCGGAGTTCCTGCTAAAGTCAGTGGACGCCATTCCTGGGCGGCTCCAGAAGCTGGTGGAAAGAGTTGGAGCCCACATTGAATTTTAGAGAAAACCTACCATGTATGCCTACCTTTTCATATTATTTCTTCTGAAATAAATGGATAATATACGTATTTTTTTACCAATCCAAAATAGGGAGCTACTTTCCGCCCACCCTGTATATATATATATATATATATATATATATATATATATATATATATATATGTATCATATTTATTATATATATATATATATATATATATATATATATATATATATATATATACACACATGATGTGTGTGTGTGTGTGTGTGTGTGTGTTTTATGATCAATGTTTAGTCATATGTTAAGAGATTAAGTCATAGGTAGTGCATAGGTTTCACTGTTTTTTACAAAGCGGAGCGCCCATACACCCATTTAGGGTACGACCAGCTCGCGGCATTATTGCCAAGTACATAGAGACTTGCGCATGATAAACAGCATAAGGGGATTTTCCCAATTTTGCAACTCAATCTGGCGCAAGCTTCAATTTTTTTTTTGCGATGGGCTCTATCGTTTTATTTATCGCCAATCTTACTTTGACCAAATATGTCAGCACACAAAGTATTTATCGTTCGAAACTTGGGCGATAAGCAGTTATTGGTACAGAATTTCGCGTTATAATAAGTATGAAATTTCGATATAATAATTATTTCAGAAAGATAACGCAAGAACAATTTTCAACTTTTTGTATTTAAATGACACAAAAGAGTTTCCTCCGAGTTCATTTGGATATGTTGATTTTAAAGGCAAAACTCAAAATTCTCTATCACTAGATTTTTAGTTATGACACTGACAAAATTTTTAGATGTGAGCACTTTCCTATAAACTTACGATTGTTTTTAGTTCTCATAAAGTGGAAAAGGAGTGTTTAGAATACGTACAAAGTGGATTACATTTCAAAATACAATTGATAAATGATAAAAAGATCACGAAATAGTCAGTACAGACAAAGTTTAGTTAGATTTCTTAGCTGGAAAGTGTGGTGTGGTAAGTGATTTCCTTTTGCGCATTAATTTAATGAAGTGTGTAACTCGAAATCTACAAGTGATAGAAGCTTTTTTATGGCATTTTTGGAATCACCATATCAAAATTAGGTAAAGGCACCGGAGCAATCCAAGAATAAGCACCCCCAAAGTTCCCAATCCAAGAAAAAGCACCCCAGTTAGACCCCAATCCAAGAAACAGCACCGCAGTTCGACCTCAATCAAAATTAAAGGATTTTAAAAACATATAAAATTAAAAAAATATATATTTGAATGTTTACGAAAGATATTGGAATAAAAAATATTAGAACAGCATAATTAAAATAAAAATATTGAAATAAGATTAAATATTGAAATATTGCAAACAATTACTTAATGTTTAAAAAGGATATTGAAATAAAAAGGATCACCTGAAGATCAGGGTCCCCATGTATTCTTGTTTTTTGCTTTACAGTACCAAATATAATAAAAAATTAAATTGAATGCCCGATTAGGTCAACTGTACGCCCTTGACGATTGGTTAGGTTAAGTCGTGATATTTTCGTTAGTTTTAACGAAGATATCACTTGGTAATTGAGGCTGGGAGCCTTGATCTTCAGGTGATCCATAAAAAAAAAATGGATCACCTAAAGATCAGGGGCCCCAGCCTTCTCTAGTTAGCCTTATAGGCTAACTAACGAAACTATCACGATTACTTCGAAAAATGGTGAAAAGTATATATATACGAGGGCCACTCAATATATTTTGCCCCACCTTTTTTTTTTCTTTCCAAGTTTCCTTGTAAGTTCCAGAAATTTTGTACACAAGTAGTTACATACCTTTTTTACAAGTTTTTATTTTTCCACATAGTCTCCATCCTTTTCTACGGTTTTCCTCCACTCGAAACAAGGGCTTTTATTCCTTGCTGGTAAAAGTCCGCTGGGTTCCGCTGGAGCCACCTCTTAACCTCCTCAACAATCTCATCTTAACCCTGAAACTTTCTTCCACGAATAACATCCTTCATTGGCCCAAACAAATGGAAGTCTGAAGGTGTCAGATTCGGGCTGTATGGAAGGTGGGGTAACACAGTCAAGCGCATTTTTGTGATGGCCTCTCTTGTTTGCAAACTGTTGTGTAGTCTTGCGTTATCGTGCAAAAGAAGGACGTCTTCCAGTTTTCTCTCCGGTCGAACTCGCTTTATACGTCTCTGGAGTCTCTGTAGGGTAGCAATATATGCCTCTGACTTCATTGTTTGTCCTTTCTTCATAATGTCCACCAGAATCACCCCTCTCATGTCCCAGAAGATGGTGGTCATAACCTTTCCTGCAGAGGGAGCCATTTTGAACTTTTTCTTGTGTGGGGAGTCTGCGTGATGTCACTCCATGGATTGACTTTTTGTTTCACGTTCAAAGTGGTGTACCCAAGTCTCATCCCCAGTCACAATTCGTGACAGGAAGTCATCCCCTTCTTTCTCGTATCGAACCAACGACTCCGAAGCAATTTCTTTTCTTTGGACTTTGTGATCTTCAGTCATTTCGCGAGGAATAAACCATGAACACACTTTTGAGTATCCCAGTTGCTGAATTATCGTATTCACACTTCGTTCACTAATTCCTAGCTCCAGTGATAGCTCCTTGTATGTGACGCGCCGATTTGATCGAATGATGCTGTTAGTACGTTGCATAGTGTGAGATGTCACAGCCGATGCCCGGCGACCGCTGCGTGGCTCATCATCGAGGCTGGATCTCCCTCTCTCCGATGATCTCACACGTTTAGACCAGCGTCCAACTGTGCTTCGATCAACAACAGCATCTTCGTAAACGTTTTATAGACGTTTGTGAATATTTCCAACTGTTTCCTTCTCTGCGGCTAAGAACTCGATAACAGCTCTCTGTTTACGATGCACATCACTGTCAGACGCCATTTTCGAAACTGCGTTAACCATCGGTTTTATACAATGAGGGGAGGTTCAAAGTGGAAAAATCCGGTTATGCGAAGAGCAGAAAGTTCAAACTTACGTCCCAAAAGACATTTCAGCCCCATGTCCTATTATTTAGCTAAGAAAAAAGGGAGCGGCAAAATATATTGAGTGCCCCTAGTATATATACATAAAGTGTGTATATATATATATATATATATATATATATATATATATATATATATATATATATATATATATATAAACACACACACACGAGTGTATATTTTTTTCCTGCCCTATCTAGGCTCAACTCTAGGAAGGGTACGGTCCTCATGGTGTTCCTCCTGTCGTTCTTAAAAACTGTGCGTCTCTGCTGACACCTTGCCTAGGCAAACTCTCGTCTTTGTATCTCATCTGGTACTTTCCTTCCTGTTGGAAGTTCGCTTTCATTCGGCCTGTCACAAAGAAGGGTAACCGCTCTCAACCCTCTGACTATCGTCCAATTGCTTTGATTTCTTGACTTTCTAAAATTTTTGAATCTATCCTTAATAGGAAGATTCTTAAACACCTCTCTTCTCACAATCTTCTTTCAGATCGTAAGTATGGATTCCACAAGGGACGCACTATTGGTGATCTTCTTGTATATCTCTTTGACTCTTCGTCATCCTCCTTTCAGGATTTCGGTGAAACTTTAGCTATTGCACTAGACACAGTGAAAGCTTTTAATAGAGTCTGGCACAAATCTTTAATTTCGAAATTGCACACTTTCGGTTTCTATCCATCTATCTGAGTCTTCATCTTCAATTTCCTTTCTGGCCGATCCATAGCTGAGGTTGTAGATGGCCACTGTTCTTCTCCTAAAGCTATCAACAGTGGAGTTCCCAGGGGTTCTTTCTAGTCACCCACTCTTTTTCTTTTATCTATTCATGAGATTTTAATTCGCACTTCCTGTCCTATTCACTTCTTTGCCGATGATTCCACTCTTCACTTCTCCACCCGCTTCCAGAAACATCCCTCTCAACAGTCATTCCATGATTCGCGTAGGATGGCTATGATGCACCTAACCTCTGATCTTTCTGCTATCTCTCATTGGGGCAGAGAAAACCTCGTGGCTTTCAATGCCTCAAAAACGCAGTTCCTCCATCTCTCTACTCGTCACAATCTTCCACATGACTATTCCCTTACCTTCAACAACACAACTCAATCCTTCCTCTTCTCTTAACATTCTTGGCGTTTCCTTTTCTCGTGATCTTTCCTGGAAAGATCACATACAGTATACTCTCCAAAACAGCTTCCAAGAGGTTAAGCGTGCTGTACCGCCTCCGCAGTTTCTTCACCCCCGCTCAGTTGCTGTCTCTGTACAGGGGTCTTGTCCACCCCTGTATGGAGTATGCTTCTCATGCGTGGGATGGCTCAACCCACACAGCCGTACTTGACCGGTGGAATTAAAAGCTTTTCGTCTCATCAATTCCCAGCTACTTACTCACTGTCTTCAATCCCTCTCTCTTCGCCGCAATGTTGCCTCACTCTCTCTTTACTATCGCTATTATAACGGACACTGCTCTTCTAAACTTTCTAACTGCATGCCTCCTCCTTTAAGGGAGCACGCAGCACCACACTTTCTTCACTGTCTCATTCCTTTTCTGTCCAACTCTCTAACGCAAGGGTTAATCGATATTTCCAGTCTTTCATCTACTCAACCGGTCAACTCTGAAACAATCTTCTTCAATCCATCTTTCCCTCTGTCTATGACCTCCAATCTTTCAAACGCACAGTGTCTAGGCATCTCGAAAACCCTGGACCTTGATTTTGGTTTCTTCTTCTTTTATGGGGGAGGGGGCACTTTTGCAGGTGTTCGCCCTTGGCCCCTCCTTCCTGCATAATATATATATATATATATATATATATATATAAACAGTATATATGTATATATATATATAATATATAATATATATATATATATATATATATATCCCAAAGAATTAATAGGTTTGCTATGCTATACTTTGTTATGGGTAGTCAAACTCAGTATGGAGTCTACTGTATATTCATAACACTTAGTAATTCTTAAACATAATTTATTTTTATACTAGCGGAACGACCCGGCGTTGCCCGGGTGGAAGTTGAACTCTCTATATATATATATAGTACATATATGATACACACAGACCGTGCATGGAACAAGGAACTCTTCTGGGAAAATTGAATCCACTATAGTCCGAATAAGTAATGGTAAATGACAAACACAATAGTTTTTCCTTTTTCATGATGTTAGCCCGACGTGGGCAACGGGTCACTGTAGTGTTTGTCATTTACCATCACTTATTCGGACTATAGTGGATTTTATTTTCTCAGAAGAGTTCCTTGTTAGGTTAATTGTACGCCCTTGAATAACTTTTTTTATTCTTCACCGGAATATGGAAGAACTTAGCAGAGCGAGTCTACAGGACTAGGATAAAAGATGTCGCTCATTTACGGAAGATCATCATTCAAAAATGGGAAGAGCTTCCACAGGAACAAGTAAATCGAGCCATAGATGAATTCCGGCCAAGAATAAAAAAAGTTATTGAAATGGAAGGAAAGCATTTTCGAACAATTTTTTTAATAATTTCAGGTAAATTTTACGTTAAAAATTATTTTTATAAAAAAAATTAAAAAGGTTTAATAATTTTTGCATGTTAAGTAGAAAAATCATACTCTTTCGTTAAATGTTGATGGAACTTGAATTATTTGATATTTTAGTCTGAAAACTTGTTTGGATATAGAAAAATACATATGTTTTATTCTGTAGAAGTTTTATTAAAATTAAATGACAAATGTTGATTTTATAGCCTTTTTAAAATGTACCCTTTTTTATGGCACCGAAAGCAATTCACCGATGGAAAATTCACCGACGAAAATTCACCGACCATCAAATTCACCGACGGAAAAATCATCGACCCTCAAATTCACCCCCAGAAAATTCACCGACCTTTAAATTCACCGACAAACCAACCAACTTAATTAATTAGTTTACAAACAAACTTGACAAATATTTCAAACCGCGACAAACCAACCATCTAAACTAAACATTCATTAGTACCAGTTGAGTTGGATAGGTTACTACTCCTTTTGACTCGTTCGTTCCCCAACACCCTTAAGAAATGGCGCTTTGTTTTGTAGAGTCCGAGAAAGGAAAGAAAAAGCTTTGTGTTGAAGGTCACCTGTACTACAAAGAAAAGCAAAATCACGATACAATTCATTGGAAGTGTGACCAATACCAGAAAACTAAATGTCGTGCTTGAGTATCTACAGTTGGTGACAATATAATTAAGCATTCAAATGAGCACAATCACCATGCAGATGCAGCAAGCGTCGAAGCAGCAAGTGTTAGTGAAATGATTCGCAAGAAGGCTACAGATACAACCGATTCCTCGCATTCAATATTATCTGATGCCTTTGCTGCATGCAGTCAAGCAGCAATTGGAAAGCTTCCTAGTACAGAAAACATCAAAAGAACAATGAGAAACATGCGAAGTAAGAAGCACGCAGGACCGGTCATACCAACCCTTTGCAAAGACATTGTTTTTCCTCAAGACTACACAAAACTGCCGAATGGCGAAGTTTTTATATTTTGACACGGGAAATTATGAAAATCGCATTATAGTCTTTGCCACTGTGCAAAATCTTCAAATGTTAATGAAAAGCAAACACTGGTATGCCGATGGCACATTCAAAGCAGCGCCGTTGCTATTCAAGCAATTATACACACTGCATGGTTTAGAAGATAACGTTTCAATTCCACTAGTGTATGCTTTGCTACCCGACAAATCCGAAGAAACCTATAAGATTTTTTGGAAAGCATCAGAAGATTTGATCCCTCTTCAACCCCGTTAACAGTAACTACTGATTATGAAAAAGCCATGATTAAAGCTTCTAAGCAAGTGTTCCCAAACACGAAACAAAGAGGATGCTTTTTTCATTTTTCTCAATGCATCATGCGAGCCATTCAAGCACATGGTCTGAAACAACGATATGAAATGGATGCAGATTTTGCCCTAAACCTTCGTATGCTATCTGCATTAGCATTTGTCCCTCCGCATAATGTAGTTGAGGCTTTTGAAATTTTGTGCGACAGCAATATTTGGCCTCCTGAAGCTCAACAAGTCATTGATTATTTTGAGGATACTTGGATTGGTCGTCCAGATCGAAGGCAACGGCGTCGACCACCACAGTTTCCACATGAGATGTTGAACGTTCACGATGCTATCGTAAATGATTTGCCAAAAACGAATAATAATGTCGAAGGTTGGCATAGGGGATTTGAAGAGCAGCTAACTTCCTGCCATCCCAATATTTGGAAATTCGTGCAGTGCATAAAAAAAGAACAAACTTTAAGCGAAGCCAAAATTGAACAATATATTGCAGGTCAAGAGCCACCGAGAAAGAGAAGAAAATACCGGGACTATGCAAAAAGAATAAGAAGAATTGTACTGAAATACGAACCTGACCAGTGTGTCAAAGCCTTTGCAAGAGGCATAGCTCATAATATATCGTTTTAATTTTTAATGATTGTTAAAGCACCTTGCATAAAGCTTTTAATTTCTTTTAATTCTTTTAATAAACTATGAATCTTAATGAATTATGAAGTATCCTTTAATAAAGCTTTTAAGTTTGCGTATATTCTTTTAATAAATTATGAAATATTTGTACAGATTGGTAAATTAATAAATTACAAGTATTTGGCGGTAAATTTGCTCGTCGGTGAATTTGATGGTCGGTGAATTTTCGTCGGTGAATTTTCCGTCGGTGAATTGATTTCGGTGAATTTACCGCACACAGTTATATATATATATATATATATATATATATATATATACACAAACTCAGAATGGTCCCCTGAGAAACTTATATGTTAAATACAGACTGTGCATGGAACAAGGAACTCTTCTGGGAAATTACATTCACTATAGTTTGAATAAGTAATGATAAATGACAAATACTATAGTTTTTTCTTTTTCATGATGGAAAGCCCAACGTGGGCACCGGACCCCTTTTTCTTTGAGGTATTCAATCCGACAAGAATGTAACGAGGTTCTTGCATATATTGAGGTTCTGAATGTAGTAGGCTAGGTATAAGCTGTAAACACTAGATCCTGTCCCAAAGCTGGATCCTATCTGCTTTGCAGATAGCTGGTAAGAGAAGCTATATTTTGGGCCTCTTTGCGAGTAACCCGGTACCCACGTTGGGCTTTCCATCATGAAAAAGAAAAAACTATAGTATTTGTCATTTATCATTACTTATTCGAACTATAATGGATGTAATTTCCCAGAAGAGTTCCTTGTTCCATGCACTGTGTTTAACATGTATATATATATATATATATATATATATGGGAATGAACTCAGAATGGTTCTCTGAGTTTTTTATGATACACACAGACCGTGCATGGAACAAGGAACTCTTCTGGGATAATTAAATCCACTATAGTCCGAATAAGTAATGGTAAATGACAAATGTTTTTCTTTTTCATGATGCAAGCCCGACGTGGGCAACGGGTCTCTCGCAAAGAGGTCCCATAAATATAGCTTCCCTCACCAGCTATCTGCAAAGCAGACAGGATCCAGCTTTGGGACATGGACTAGGTTAAAGCAGCCTAGCCCCACTACATTTAGAACCTCAATATAAGTAAAAGACTCGTTGCATTCAAGTCGGATTGAATAAATCAAAGAAAAAGGGGTAACTATTATATTTTTAGCCAAAACCAAAACTTAAACCTCAACTGGCAGAATTGAGCGTCCATTTTTCAAGGCACATAACATGTCCGTTTCATGATGGGAATGAACTCAGAATGGTTCCCTGAGTTTTTTATGATACACACAGACCGTGCATGGAACAAGGAACTCTTCTGGGATAATTAAATCCACTACAGTCCGAATAAGTAATGGTAAATGACAAATACCATAGTTTTTCTTTTCTTAGTTTTTCTTTATGGGACCTCTTTGCGAGAGACCCGTTGCCCACGTCGGGCTTGCATCATGAAAAAGAAAAACTATGGTATTTGTCATTTACCATTACTTATTCGGACTATAGTGGATTTAATTATCCCAGAAGAGTTCCTTGTTCCATGCACGGTCTGTGTGTATCATATATATATAAATTATATATATATATATATATATATATATATATATATATATATCTTTTCAGGCTGCCGTAACTCGAACGGTCCCGGCGTAATTTCCTCAAATTTCCTCTGCGCTCACGAAGGTGTCGCAATTACAAACAATTTGAAGGTTCTATCCTTAAATGCTCGTAGCCTACGAAATAAAATAAACGAATTTTTCTCTTTACTTGCTTGTAAAGACTATGATTTAATTGCGATAAATGAATCGTGGCTTAGCACTGAAACACGTGACTTTGTAGGGGAGTATCAAATTAGAGGTTATAGACTTTTTGTTAAAAACAGAATAGGTAGGCGAGGAGGCGGTGTTATGTTGTATAGGGTGTCCATAAATGATTACCCTGATTAAAGCATGCTATAACTTTTAAATAAACATTCGTATTCAAACACAGTTTTAATCATAAGTAGATAAACATACAAAGTTTTGATACATAGTTAATGAACTTAATAAGCTTCCACATGTGCACCCCTAGTGGCACGTAAAATGTCTAAACGGTATTCACACTCACGCCACACATTTTCCAACATTTGTGGGTTAACTGTTGCAATTGCATCCGTAATGCGTTCTCGCAATGTCCTGATATTTGGAACAACTGTTGCATAAACCAAATTTTTAACATGACCCCAGAGAAAGAAATCTAGCTGGGTAATGTCTGGTGATCTTGGGGGCCATGGGATTGGCCCGTCCCTGCCAATCCATCGATTTGGAAATGTTGCGTCGAGAGGTTCACGAACAACATGCGCCCACTGAGGGGGTGCTGTCATCTTGTTGGAAGATGACAGTTGGCTGCCTGTCCTGCAGCTGGGGGATGGCGTAATTGGTGTGAAAGCCGTTTGAATGTTTTCCACCGTCCCATCGGAAACTGATGGTCTACCACTGCTCTTTCCCTTTTCCACGTCTCCAGTTTCCAAGAATTTTTTCATCCACGACTTAATTAACTTCACATCAGGTGGATTCTTTCCATACTTTGTTCTGACCCTTCGTTGAACGCTGAGAGGAGATTTTGTTTCTGCAAGCCACACAACACATTGTGCCTTCTCTGTTACAGACGCCATCTTAACTGAACAGCTCCTACAGCGCTCCTAGCGGCGAATGCGGGACGAAACACACCAGCACAGAAACTCTATGCGTGTACGAAATCACCTGTAAAAAGAAAACGTATGTAAGATTCGTCATTAAAACATGAGAGCATACTGTTTTCAGGGTAAACATTTATGAAAACCCTGTATATCAAGGATAATATTGCGAACGTTATAGAAGTAAAGCACACAATTCCAGAACCGATAGATTCGACTATAGCAGAACTTAAATTAAACGATTTCAAACTTCTTGTTGCTGTTATATATAGGCCCCCTAATCAAATAGCTGATACGGACGAAGCGTTATATAGTGAACTAAAGAGAATAATAGGCAGTATGCAAGCCTTAGTTATGGGTGACTTTAATTGCGCCAACGTGAATTACGATACAATGCAGGGAGACGCGAAAGGTAATCGTTTAGTTATTTTTCTCGAGGATAGCTTTCTTATTCAAAAGGTTGGGGAACCTACGAGGTTGGACAGTATTTTAGATTTAGTAATAACTTCGGATGATAGGTTAATCACGGATCTTCAAGTAATAGAACCGTTAAGCAATAGCGATCACAATATGGTAGAGTTTGTCCTCTCAGTAAGTTACTCGAAACCAGCTAACTCGACTAAAATTCCTAACTTCCAGCACGCAGACTTTTGTAAATTTCGAAATGAATTGTCACACGTCAATTGGAAAAACGTAATGGGGATCTCCAACGCAAAACTAATGTGGGAATCGTTTGAAACAGTATTTAGGACTATAAATGAGGAATGTGTACCATACAAAATTAAGCGTGCGAAAGTAAACAACAAGCCTTTGTGGTTTACTTCTAGAGTAGGAGATATTATAAAGAGTAGAGATAGGGCTTATAGGCTACATAATTGCGATAAAGACAATTTGTGGTTACGAAACAACTACACATTTCTAAGGCGTGAAGCGAAAAGTGTAATAAAAAAGTCCAAGCGCGAATTTGAAATCTCCATAGCTCGTGACGGCAAAGAAAACCTCAAGTGATTCTTTCAATACGTCAACAATAGGAATCCAGTAAAAAAAGTGTCTTGGGGCCTTTGAAAAATTTTAACGGAGAGCTGGTTTCTGAAAAAACAAGCAAATGGCTACCTTGCTAAACGAATTTTTTATGTCAATTTTTACTATAGAATATGTAACGAATATCCCTACGGTCATAGACATAATACCTTTTGATAATGGTAATACGTTGGATAATATTGTGGTTAGTGAAAGGAAGGTAATGCGATATACTGATAAAATGAAAATGCGTAAATCACCGGGGCCGGATTCCATATATCCCATACAACTAAAAGAATTAAAAGAAAGCATTGTTGTGCCGCTAACAAAGATTTTTAATGCGTCTATTTCTGAGGGGTGCGTACCAGATAATTTCAAGTCAGCAAATGTAACACCTATCTTTAAGAAAGGCGATAAAGGTGCGGCGGGAAATTATAGGCCAATCAGTTTAACGTCTGTTGTAGGTAAGCTACTGAAATCAATAATTAGGGATCGTATAGTCGAACACTTAGAATTGCATAACTTGGTTATAAATACGCAGCACGGTTTTAGGCGAAACAAATCTTGCTTAACTAATCTTTTAGAATTTTTTCAAAGCGTGGTTGAAGTTTACGATAGTCATCGGGCGGTTGATGTAGTGTATTTACATTTTCAAAAAGCGTTTGACACCGTACCGCACAAAAGACTCGTTGAAAAAACTAAGGCTCATGAAATCAGGGGTGTAGTAATAAATTGGATAGAAGAGTGGTTGCGAGGTAGGAAACAGAGGGTACTCGTTGATGGAGCGGAGTCGTGATGGGCTAATGTAGTGACACGAAGTTGGCTGGATGACACACGAAGTTGGCTGGTAGAGCGCTTAATGACGAAGATAGAGGTAAAATCCAGAATGATCTGAATAAAATCGTTGATTGGTCAGTCACATGGCAAATGAGATTTAACGTCGATAAGTGCAAAATTTTACATATAGGTTCGCGTAACGGTAATTTTGCGTATAGTATGTCAGGGAAGGAGTTAGCAAGCGTAGAGCAGGAAAAAGATTTAGGAGTTATAGTGACTGGTGATTTAAAAGTAGCGAACAAAGTACAGCAGAGGTCAATAAAGCGAACAAAGTGCTAGGTTTTATAGCTCGGAATTTTGAGTACAAATCGCGCGATATTATTGTTCTTCTTTATAAATCATTAGTTAGACCCCATTTGGAGTACGCGATCCAATTTTGGAATCCGCATATGTGAAAAGAAATAGACAAACTCGAAAGAGTTAAAAGATGAGCAACTAAGATGATTCCGTCGCTTAGGTCGAAGTCGTACGAGGATAGGCTTAAGGAGTTAAAATTGACTACACTCGAGACTAGGAGGCTAAGGGGTGATCTAATCCAGGTTTTCAAAATTATGAATGGGTTCGATAACGTACATAGAGATAGCGTTTTCGAAATATCTCAATATAATAGGACTAGAAATAACGGGTGTGAGTTGACAAGTAGATGGTTCGAGACAGCAGTTGCTAAAAACTTTTTTACGCATAGAATAGTAAATAGCTGGAATAGTTTGCCGGTAGAAGTAATTAGTAGCATTCTATAAACATGTTTAAAAATCGATTAGACGCATATGTTGATAGATTGGGTATAGTTTAAGGTAGTAAAATTAAGGCTTTGTGTTTCGAAACCCACGTAAAATTGCCGGTCCTCTCCGCCACCTCGAAGGACATGCACAATACACAATTACGAACACAGTTAGGTAGACCAGCCATGAGTGGATCCTAAGGTCTTTGTTGGTCTGAAACATTATATATATATATTATATATATATATATAACTTTCCACAATCAGAAACAGTCAGAGAAGGGGCATAGCGGGGGCTTTCCCGCGACGGCTCAGGCTGGGGTGTCTGAATATGCGTGGATGTGGTCAGGATGATAAGAAGAGAGAGACTGGTGCTCTGTTTCGTGAGAGACGCCTGGAGGTCCTGGCCTTGAGTGAAACAAAGCTGAAGGGTAAGGGTATGGAATGGTTTGGGAATGTTCGGGGGGATAAAGTCTAGGGTTGGAGAGACGGTAAAGGCAAGGGAGGGGGTTGCGCTTCTGATACGTGATGGGCTATGGGAATGTGTGAATGTGTGAAAGGAAGTGAGTTCAAGGTTGTGTGCCAGAATGAAAGTGGGCCAAGAAAGATGGGTGATTGTTAGTGCGTATGGACCTGGAAGTGAGAAGAGTGAAGAGACACGGAATGCGTTCTGGGACGAACAGGGTGCGTCTTTGGGTAGTTTTGACGCGAGAGACCGAGTTGTCGTGCTAGGTTACTGAATGCGAGAGTCGGGGATGTGCCAATTGAGGGTATAGTTGGGGCGCATGGGGTGCCTGGTGTGAATGGAAGTGGGGAAAGGTTAGTTGAATTGATGATTGGGAATACATTCCCGGGCGTATGAAAGGGTAAGTGGTGTCTGAGGTGATAGGGCGCTAATGGATTATGTGTTGATGACGAGATTTGCTATGGGGAGGTTGTTAGATGTGAATGTGTTGAGAGGAGTGGCAGGTGGAATGTCTGACCACTTCTTGGTGGAAGCGAAAGTGAAGGTTTGTGGTGGGCGTGGAGTAAGAGGGAATAGGGTGCCTGTGAGAGAGGTAGTGAAAGTGAGTGAACTGAGGAAAAGAGATTGTGAATGGATATATCAGAAGAGACTGAATGAGGAATGGTGCAGGGTGGGAGAGAGCGAAACAAGGGGTGTGGAAGAGGAGTGGCAGATATTTAGCAAAGCGGTGCTGAAGTGTACGAATGAAGTGTGTGATGTACGGTAAATTGGGGTTGGACATGCACGACGTCGTAGTGAATGGTGGAATGTGGAGGCTGAAATGTTGGTGAAGCAAATGAGGGAAGTATATGCTCGGTACTTGCAGGGCAGAAGGGTGTGTGATTGGGAACAGTATAAGAGAAAGAGGCAAAAAGTAGAGAGAAGTACGAGAGCTGAAAGAGAAAGCAAATGAGAGATGGGGAATGAGAGTGTCAGAAAATTTCAGGGAGAACAAGATGTTTTGGAGAGAAGTGAATAGTGTGAGGGAAATGAGAGGGCTGATCAGCATGACTGTGAAAAGAGTCGATGGGGACGTGATGGCAGATAGAGATGTGAAGACAAGCTGGAGTGAGTATTTTGAGGGACTATTGAACGTGTCGGAAGATAGGGAAGCAGATGTGGTATGTTTGGGTAGAGAGGGGGTTCAGAGTATGAGAGTTGTGGTGAATGGGTTGGTCCGTAGGTGGTGGAAGCCCTCCGAAGAGGAGATGGAAGGATGGGGTGAAGGAAGCTTTGGGTCATGGGGCCTGGACGTCTGGGAGGATAAAAGACGCGCGTCGGATAGAAAAAAGTGGAGCGATGTGGTATATGGGGGTGGGGGTAACGGGCTGGCAATGTGCCGCCTTAGGGTGTATGAAGCGGTCTGGGTAGTGGAATAGTCTGAGGGGCTGGGCTGTGGATAATGTTTCCCTGAGGCAGGTGCATTATTTTCATGACAGCTGATGAAGTGAATGTGTGCGACTGAGGCACTTCCTGTCTGTTTCTGACGCGACCTCACTGCGGTGGGAGAGGCGTTTGGGTGTATATATATATATATATATATATATATATATCACCTTCGTTAACTTGGTTTTGCTTCCGCACGAATTTTCACTCTGACGAAGGTCAAGCTTGTCACTCTTCCACGGTCGGTCAGAAATTACAAATCCTCGCCCGAACTAGTCTTAACCACTAGGCTACCCAGGGTACCCATTTATCTACCAACCAATTTTTATTGTGTGGAAGGATGAACAGCTGGGTTTGCTGCGCACCGCCTGCCGTCACCGAGTTTCGAACCCGGGCCGGTGGATTCGAAGTCAATGATGCTAACCATTACACCACTGAGGCGCATATATATATTATATATATATATATATATATATATAATCTAAGAATATACGATGTTGATACTAAATTCTAAAGTATGCAATATTTACTTTAATAAAGATAAATACATTGTTAGGAATAGTTTTATTTATTTATTTCCTTGTTTATTCTTAAGAGCGAAGAATTTGGAATTCCTTCCAAGTGACTAAATTTGTTTAGATTTGTTTAGTGGAGAAGGGTCCTAACATCATTTTCTCGCCAGCGCCCGTAGCTCTAGGTAACACTGTTTCCCTATAATCGAAGTCAAAAGACTGAGGTCGGGAATTCAACTCCCGTTCGTGTTGGTAATAATAGTTCAGGAGTTAGCACAGCGGGCCCCGTTCTTACTAATTATTATTGCTATTTACTTCTTTCTCTCGACGTGACATTTAATCGACAAGTTAGTTTGAGTTGGGTAAAGTTAGGTTAGATTAGTGTAGGTTAAGTTTAGCTCAGGCTTAGGTTAGCTTTGGGTAAGTTAAATTAGTTGCTTAGAGTGTTGATGGAATTCCCTCTATGAAATGGGTAAAAAGATACTCCCTTTCACGAGATATATAACTTTCAGTCAAATTTTCTGTCCGTTAAACGATAAAATATCCTACACCGGGTTAAATTTTATTTAGTTTGTTTGCATAATCCCTTTCAGGGATAGATAATAAAAGAGCTATTTTCATACCAAGTGAAACTAGTCATTTGATAGGATTCATTAATCCCCTTTTGGTAATATTACTAGTTCACTTACAGTATAACTCAATCCAATAATTATTTATTATACTAGATTTTCAGCTTCAAAACTGGTCAACCGTTGATGGCAAGCCAAAGTATTTTAAAGTGAGTCGATATCTGTCGGAGGAAATGTTAAGTAAATTCCCTTTCAGTTCATCTTCATTTACAACGTGTTATTATATACAAGTTAATTCTTCTATGTTAACAGAACAACATTTTAACAATAACATGACTTTTAACAAAATATATTGCAGATAAAGTGTAACAAATTTTTCTTACTGTAAGTTACAACCTAGCAGTTAATAAAGGAATAAATGACGTATAAAATTGATAAGAAAGTTAAAGGAGAAACATATTTTGCTCGAACTTAATTTTAAGTGTAACTTTGACAAGTCTGAAATAATGAAACGAAAACTGCAACACTATTTTCAATAGGAGCATTCAGTAGTCAATAATCCATCTCTTAAAACCATGGAGTAATTACAGTATGTTGTTTTGTGGACTGTTTCTTGATTACTTACCATTTACAAAGGAGCTTCAAGTCTGACGAAATTTGAGATTTCTGTGAGCATTATATGCACGAGTATTAGTTATTAATCTTGTTCATTTAAATAATTTGCATCTAACTTACGCATAATCATCATATTATCACCTATATCATCTATAGAGAAATAGATGGTTACAAAGATATTGCAGAATTCACTGTCGCGTTTGATTATAATTATTAAAAATAGTAAGCTGCTAGATATTAATTTATTGATTCATTTATGTAAATAGCATAATGATTGTAATTTCTGATCCTAGAAAATCTAGAGTGATGTGGGTATCCATTAACCTTGGGGAGAGTTGAGTAATAGACCTCCGCCTATTGCCAGCCTGAACTCCACCGCACCACCTGTTAGCAGTACAACAGATAGGGCGGGTACTTATTGACCCTTACCTTTAACTTTTTACTCACTAACCTTTACATTTACAAAATCAATATGTTTAATTTACGAAGCAAATACACGCACATAAATACTCTATATTTGGTACTTTAGGTCTACTTTAAGTAATACCTATAAAAAAATTTCTATAATTATTGCTAAACTGTCTATCTATGAGTATGTATGCCTATACATAAACTAATGAAAATGCAATATATGTACTTTAGGTGCCAAGAGTAAAATTACACAAAGTTTTGTGTTAACTTAAAATAGTTCTAAAGTATCAAATTTAGAGTGTATAACAATAAAATAATAGAATTGGAATTTCGATGATACCTTTGATTGTTATTACTAAAAACTTCATTTTACACTCAGAAAATGTAGTTTTAATTTTTACTCTTTTATTTATTCATGGCCATGTCGCAATACCGCTTTCCGTATATCAGCAAAGTTAAGCGACACTGGTCCGGGTTGTAAGTTGGGTGCGGGATCGTCCTCTCCGTCCATATTATGCAGCGACAAGTGGTCCGGATTTCATGTAAAGCTGTTGCAGATTATCGTGGTAGAAGGAAGCAAGTGGTCTTAAATTAATGACTTATTACAATTTCTTAAGGAGAAAATGGCTGATTACTCATTCCCTGTTGATGTAAACTCATTAATGTCTCGATCTATATCCACTTCTACGTTCGTAAGAGCCTTGAGAATAGTTAGCCCAGAACTTTTAGATAATGAATTTAACAAGTTGTTTTGCATTGGAGGCAAATTATGTTATCCTAATTATTTCTTAGAGATCTGTCTAAACAAAGTTAAGAAATCTTTTTATAAGACGAACAAAGAGAAAAAAGAATTTAAAAAATGTGTTTGCCATATTATAAAAATTTCATTCACCTCACTCACGTGCTTAGAGGCGTGGGAATTAATGTTGTTTTTACTTACAATAATTCTGTTAACAGTTTATTAATTTGTACTACCCCTGTGAATGTCCCAGGACGTATGTATTCTATTAAATGTAAAGATTGTAATTTAGTATAGAGTATATCGGTCAAACAGGCAAAATTTGGCACAAAAATCAAACAGTATTCGCACAGCTAATGAATCTAGCGCCAGATATGTTCCCAGCCATTTCGAAGGCAAATCGTCGTGATCATCTTGCAATGGGCAAAGCAAAAAAAAAAACCTGAAATGTGAGCAGTGGTCCAAAATCTTTTGATAGAACGAACCTAAATCGTATATCATGCAATTGATTGGAATAATCCAGGTGTTTAGTTTAGAAATAATAATGTTGAAAGAACTATAACTGAAGCAGCTTGTATTGAGCATATTATAATTTTAATGTAATGTTAGTTCAGGTAAATATAAAGTTGATGACTATTTCCATCTTTATTTTTAATCAGTGTTAAAAAAAAACGTTTCCAACCACTCTTCACAAATACGAAGGATTGGTGAGAGGTTTTTGATAAGACATGTACTAGTATATAAGCTGGGTTGATTCGTTTGTATTTTCAGTTTTCCTAAAGAGAAGTTGAAATAAACTCGAAGGTACTCGCAGTAGATATTTCACTATCTCCTGCGATTTATTGAAATATATATACATACATACATACATACATACATACATACATACATACATACATATATATATATATATATATATTATATATATATATATATATCGGGTGGCCCAAAAAAAGTCCCCAGATTTAAAGTTCAATAACTTCCAAAATATACAATGTACAATCACAAATTTGCAATCCATATAAAACCAGTCTATTGACAAGCTGCCATAAAATTTTCAGAATTGTACATGCAATACTTTTTCGAAAACGAAGGAAACCATAAAGTACACTCAAATAAACAAATATCATGAGACAAAAAAATTATTATTCACATCTTATTTATTGACAGAGATGGTCAATATGCCCGCCGTCTTGCTCACAAACAGATCTTAACCTTTTCTTTCACATGATACATTTACTGATTTCAGTTCAAATTATTTTGTCTCAACAATTAAGTATCTTTTCTTTTAATTGCAACTCAGTAAATTTTTCTATTTGGCCTTCATTAACCTTTTCTGCGAGAGAGTTCGATATGCAATAGTCCATTGGATTGCAGTCCGGTGACTGAGGTGGTCAGTCATTTTTCCCAATGAAATTGGCCACATTTTGTTGAAGATAGTCCTGGGTGTACTTGCTCGTATGAGCGGTAGCTCCATCTTGCTGGAATATGAAATCATTATCAGGATACAGACGCCAACAAGCTGGCAAAAGATTTTGTTCCAAAAGATTAACATAAGTTTCTGAGTTCTCTTTTTTGTTATTTTCATCAATGAAATGAATATTAGTCTTTCCGTTCCTTGATACACCAACTAAAACCATGATTGGTGGTAAAGCCTCGACGGAGGAATATCTCTTTTTACACACACCGTAAACAACGTCGTATTGGTGGTTTCGCGCAATTTCAATAGTAAAATCCTTTCCATCTGCCAAAACAATTTTTTAACATCACGCGCTGAAAATTTGTCTATCAACTTCCTACAGCGAGCTTTCCTTTTTTTGTCTAACATTGCTGTCCCGTCTTGAGGCACGGATTCGTTTATATGCCTTAAGTTCTAGAGTTCTATGCATTCTTTGAACAAAACTGCGACTAGTCTTCAAATTTCTTGCAATTTTTCGCTGAGACAAGTGTGAGCCCGGTTGATCTTCCTGAGACAAAGACAAACTAACGGTTTGGACATAGTCAATATTTTCTTGTGTTGAAGCACTTTTAGGTCTGCCACTTACAGATTTCCTTTCAGTCAACCCAGTTTCTTTAAGTTTCTTTATTAATCTATTCACCGATCTCTTATTCTAATTTTTTCCAGGAAATTCTTTCACAATTCTTGTCCCAGTCCATCCTTTCTCTACAAAACATCTTTCAAGTATCACCTTGTTACCTTTGCTTAAAACCACAATTAGAGGGGTTGAAAACTATTTAAGATTAACAGTAGCCTAAGAACACCATTTGACATTTCTGCAGAAACTAGCTTAGCTTAACCTAACTCCTCCCCAACTTTCCCGATAAGAATAGTTGCCAACTACAACTATAAAAATTTTTCTTTCATGATATTTGTTTATTTGAGTGTACCTTATTGTTTCCTTCATTTTCCAAAAAGTATTGCATGTAGAATTCTGAATATTTTATACCAGCTTGTCAGTAGACTGAATTTATATGGATTTCATATTTGTGTTTGTACAGTGTATATTTTGGAAGTTATTGCACTTTAAATCTCGGAAGTTTTTTGGACCACCCGATATATATATATATATATATATATATATATATATATATATATATATATATATATATATATATATATATATATACATACAGGGTGTCCGAGAATTATCTGTACAATTTTTGGCTGTTATTAAAAGTCAACCATGAAGTGTAGAAATTCCAGTGTTGTCCCATTTTACAGAGAATCTCATTAAGTTTTTTCTGATATCACGTTTTGACAAGTTTTTTAGAAATGTACGCGGGTGACAGACATTGATGATTTAAAAGCAAGAATCACAGCTGCTATTGAACGAATTGATGTGGATATGCTGCAGCGTACATGGCAACATTTGGAGTATCGATTGGATGTTTTGCGAATCACTAATGGTGCACATATCGAATGTTTGTAACAACGTTACTTTAATAAAAGAAACTTTTGAAAATACAGATTCTAAATAATCTTGTTTAAGAATTTTACGTGTGTTATCAAGAATTTTATTAAAAGATGAAATTGTACAGATAATTTTCGGACACTGGAATTTCTAAAAAACTTGTCAAAACGGTATCAGAAAAAACTTAATGAGATTCTCTGTAAAATGGGACAACACTGGAATTTCTACACTTCATGGTTGACTTTTAATAACAGCCAAAAATTGTACAGATAATTCTCGGACACCCTGTATATTATGCAGGAAGAAGAGGCCAAGGGCGAATGCCCGCAAAAGTGTCCCACCCCCCCTCAATAAAAGAATAAGAGAGCCAAAATCAAGGTCCATGGTTTTCGAAATGTCTAGACACTGCGTTTGAAAGATTGAAGGTCATAAACAGGGGGAAAGATGGATTGAGGAAGATTGTTTCAGAGTTGACCGGTTGAGTAGATGAAAGACTGAGAATACCGATTAAACCTTGCGTTAGAGAGTTGGGACAGAAAAGGAATGAGAAAGTGTAGAAAGTCTGGTGCTGTCTGCTCTCCTTAAAGGAGGTGCATGCGATCAGAAACTTCAGAAGAACAGTGTCCGTTATAATAGTGATAGTAAAGAGAGTGAGGCAACACTGCGGCGAAGAGAGAGGGATTGAAGACAGTCAGAAAGAGGCGTGGAATTGATGAGACGAAAACCTTTGATTCCACCCGGTCAAGTAAGGCTGTGTGAGTTGAGGCATCCCACACATAAGAAGCATACTCCATACAGGGGCGGACAAGACCCCTGTATAGCGACAGCCAGGGCCGCCGCTTCCATTAGGCGAGGTTAGTAAATGCTAAGGGCGCCAAAGATCTGGGGGGCGCCAGCGCCTCCCGCCCTGTGCACGTCTGATAGTATTATGTAAGAACAACTTGAAAAAAATAATGAAGGAATGAGAAGCATAGACAAATGATGAAAGGTTGTACGACGTATGTACACCAGTTTAGCTTGACTGATATTTACATAATTAACTTATTCATCTTATTGGGTCATTATAGAACTTTCACTATCATGACCTTTAACCCTTTAGGGACGGGAGTCGTAAATAAGCGATTTAAAAATGTTGCGCGCACAGACGGGAGTCGTCAATAAGCGACTCGGCTTATGTACGGCTTAATATGAGTTCCGGGAGTCGTCAATAAGCGAATAACTGTTTTTATGTGACATATGCCCTTCTTGCTTGGAAAAAACAGTAGATATGTCCTTTTTGCACGCATATTTTAGCACTTTTGAGCGTTCTGATTTGTTACTACATATGCCTCGCTTTACTCGCTGTTTTGATTGGTCATGACACTTTCTTGAACTGTGAAATAATTTTATAATTTTATAATAAATGTATGTATTAGAAAATTAAAATAGATCAGTGTAAGGCAAATAGTTTCTTCAGTATGGTACCTTGATTACTTTGTGGGCAAACCCAATCGTGAAGTGGGAGGCGGGTGGGGGCGCCAGCTGCAGTCCTGCTAAGGGCGCCAAATAGGCTGGCGCCGGACCTGGCGACAGCAACTGAGCGGGGGTGAAGAAACTGCGGAGGCGGTACAGCACGCTTAACCTCTTGGAAGCTGTTTTGGAGAGTATATGTGATCTTTCCAGGAAAGATCACGAGAAAAGGAAACGCCAAGAATGTTAAGAGAAGAGGAAGGATTGAGTTGTGTTGTTGAAGGTAAGGGAATAGTCGTGTGAGAGATTGTGACGAGTAGACAGATGGAGGAACTGTGTTTTTGAGGCATTGAAAGCCACAAGGTTTTCTCTGCCACAGTCAGAGATAGCAGAAAGATCAGAGGTCAGGTGCACCATAGCCATCCTACGCGAATCATGGAATGATTGTTGAGAGGGATGTTTCTGGAAGCGGGTGGAGAAGTGAAGAGTGGAATCATCGGCAAAGATCATTAATAAATAAAAGGAAAGGAGCGGGTGAGGAACACCACTGTTAATAGCTTTCGGAGAACAGTGGCCATCTACAACCGCAGCTATGGATCGGCCAGAAAAGAAATTGAAGATGAAGACTCAGATAGAAGGATAGAAACCGAAAGAGGGCAATTTCGAAATTAAAGATTTGTGCCAAACTCTATTAAAAAATTCAATATGTCTAGTGCAATAGCTAAAGTTTCACCGAAATCCCGAAAGGAGGATGACCAAGAGTCAAAGAGATATGCAACAAGATCGCCAGTCGAGCGTCCCTTGCAGAACCCATACTTACGATCTGAAAGAAGAATGTGAGAAGATAGGTTTTTAAGAAGCTTCCTATTAAGGATATATTCAAAAACTTTAGGAAGTCAAGAAATCAAAGCAATTGGACGATAGTCGGAGGGTTGAGAGCAGTCACCTTCTTTGTGACAGGCTGAATGAAAGCGAACTTCCAGCAGGAAGGAAAAGTACCAGATGAGAGATGAAGACCGTACGCCTTCCTAGAATTGAGCCTAGTTCCGGCGGAAAGAACATCTTTGGAAGTGATTCTAATTTCAGACATAATAAAGTCAGAGGGAGGAGGAGATGGAGGAACAGCACCGGAATCGTCCATGGTTGAGTTGGAAGCGAAACTTTGAGCGAAGAGTTCAGCTGTGTCACGAGAAGAGGCGGTAACTGATCCGTCGAAATGGAAAAGAGGAGCGAAAGAAGAGGAAGTAAAGTTGTTGAAAAGGTTTTTAGCTAGATTCCAGAAAGAACGAAAAGAATTAGAATTGGATAGGTTTTCACATTTTTGTCTGATAAAGGAATTTTTGGCGAGTCGAAGAACAGATTTTGCACGATTCCGGGCACAAATATAAGCTGTGTGAGTGTCAGGAGTTCGACGGCGACGGGAGCATCTGAAAGTCACCACTCTGTCTTGGATTGCATTAAAACACGAAAAGTTAAACCAAGGCTTTTTGCATTAGTAGTAGGATTAGAATATGGAATGTACGCATCCATGCCCGAGAGAATCACCTCCGTGATGCGCTCAGCACACTCAGAATGGCCCCAGCCACTAAAGGAGCAATCCAAATGCCGGATTGGAACAATAGGACAGGAAACAGATATAAGATTGTGGTCGGAGGAGCCCAACGGAGAAAAAAGTTTCATAAAGAAGAAGGATGAGATGTAAGAAATAAATCCAGAATGTTGGGCCTATCTCCAAGGCGATCGGGGATACGAGTATGGTGCTGTATAATCTGCTCCAGGTCATTCAGCATAGAAAAGTTGTAAGCTAGTTCACCAAAGATGTTAGTGACATGGGAGGAAAGCCAAAGGTGGTGGTGAACATTGAAATCTCCTAAAATGGAGATTTCAGGAAAGGGAGAGCGGGATAGAATGTATTCCATTTTGGAAGTGAGGTAGTCAAAAATATATATATATACATACACACACACACACACACACACACACACCTTGGCTTTGCTTCCGCCGAATTGTTCATTCCGACAAAGGTCAAGCTTGTCACTCCGCCTTAGACCTACAGTTTGATGTGGAATCCGAACCACGCCCCACCAGCAGCCGAGCATCTTAACCACTAGGCTACCCAGGGTACCCATTTATCTACCAAATTATTTCTTTCTTTTTGTGTGTATGTGTGTAAGAATGAACAGCTGAGTTTTGCTGCGCGCCACCTGCCATCACCGGGTCTCGATCCCGGGGGCGAGGGATTCGTAGTCAGTGACGCTAACCAATACACCACCGAGGCGCATATATATAAATGAGAGAGAGAGAGAGAGAGAGAGAGAGAGAGAGAGAGAGAGAGAGAGAGAGAGTTTGCTTACCGTTGTAAGGCATTCTTCCAATACGTCCCGTGCGAACGTAGTTTGAAACAATCGTATTGGCCGTTATTCTTTTAATGCGAAGTTGTTCTTCGAATGCCACAAAATTTTCTCCATTGTTATAGCATTCAATAAATCATTGTCTGTCGTCCGTGGAAATATGGTTGTATTGACGCGGTGGCAGGCATTCACCTTGGAGAAACTGGTTAATTGAGTATATTTAATCCGAAGAAAACTCAAATTACACGCATTCGCTTTGGCTTGGTCCACGTTGCAAAACATGGTTGGTTGACGGAGGTGTTATTGCAGTTGTGTTTAATAAAGCGCTTTGTAGTTAAAAATTGTTGCATTATTTGAGTGTTGTCAAACCCGTGATAGCAATTATCAATTACAAAACGCTCTCTCATTTTTCCTTAATAATGTTTAAGAAAATACTACTTTGTTTATCGCTAATGTATACTGTCATTATTACTGCAATGTCGGAACACGTCGTTCGTGTGTTTGTCGTATTCATTTTGTCGATGCTTTGTTTATGCAAGTTTTGTCGAAAACATCGATGCGATCACGAAATGAAAAGAATATTGTCAAAAGCATTTCAAGTTTGTTCAATAGCATTTGCAAAACACTAATTTTGTGTTAAACTCCCTGCAGTCGAGACAATTGGTAGTATATATATATATACAGTATATATATATATATATATATAAAAGGGATTAAATGTACACATGCAAAAGATTATATAATTTCGTGTATCGCATTTTTAGATACTAAAAACGTGATTTCTCTCTCTCTCTCTCTCTCTCTCGAACGAACAAGGAAATAAAATTCATGCAAAAGCAACACGTTTCAATACACCGTCTGTCGCGTTATTTCGACCATCAAACGCTCTGTTGATTAACGCGATCATTGCATTTGTGATGCGGTGCGTTAAGGCGATATGTCGTCTTTATATAACAAATTTCGTTGTAGGCATATACTTTATATAAAATATTTTTCATAAAACTGCATCCGTCATGCGAACCATATTTTGTCGCTGCTTTTAGTTTGGGCGGAAAAAAATTCGACTAAAAATTTGAAATTTCTAAAACGCATAAGAAAATTACTAATTAGTAATGATTAGCTTTCCGTTTTGGAATGTTATCCAAACAAAAACAGAATTTGTAATTTTTATATCATGCTTTTGCATGAATTTGATTTCCTTGTTCGTTGTTTCTAGTCGAATTTTTTTCAGAAATATATATATTAGGAATTAAACTTTATTTCGTCGCTTGCACGATTCCATGCAGGCATACTCATGACTAGGCAAGAGTTTAAAGGGAGAGAGAGAGAGAGAGAGAGAGAGAGAGAGAGAGAGAGAGGTTTTTCATGGCAAAGGCAGAAATATCAGCGAATGTTGAACAAAAATTATGGTTATTGAAGCGAAGTGAATTGTCTCTTGGAACATATACGAATTGTAAAGTTTAGGACGCAATATCATAACACATTAAAACAACACTGTTTTCCTCTATCAATTTAAACGTATCTTTATACCTTATATATATATATATATATATATATATATATATATATATATATATATATATGCCAGAGAGAAGTCTCCCTAATCCATTCTGTCTCACAGCCGACTTTTTGACCAACGTAAAAGCTCCAAAATTTATTTCTCACAATATCGGTTTTTATAATTTAGTATCAATAGTGGTAGTCACGCGCTCTTAATATACAAATATATGTTGGTATATATATGTGTGTGTGTACGCGCGAGAGAGAGAGAGAGAGAGAGAGAGAGAGAGAGAGAGAGAGAAAACTGTTTTATTGCAATTGCATTTAAATTTATTGCAAAAGCTAAATTTTAGTTTTTGAATTTGATATGGGGATGTAGCAATTAAGTTAATAGAGGCTGACATTTATATATATTATATATATATATATATATATATATATATATATATATATATATATATATGTGTGTGTGTGTGTGAGCTGAGGATAAGCTATCTGTACTGAAAATGGGAACAACGAAAATTAATAGAAATAACTGAAGTGGAGGTAAGTTTCAGGTATTTTCTGCGCTGTCTCCTCCTTATCGCATTTCCCGTAGAAGCAACAAGCCTAGCAATTGAATATCACTCAGTGTAGCTACTTGCACGCTAGCACAACTATGTTGTTTGTTTTTTCTTATTTATCCGTACTAATTCTAACTTAACTTTAGTTTATCTGACTTGACCTAACCTGACCTAAAAGTTGGTGCAACGAAACTATTTCTGAACTTTTAATAAATCAATTCGAACCAGTTTTTCTACAGTTTTTCTCCCAAATAATTCGCGAGAAATAAAATGTCCATATAAGCTAAATTTCCTCTGGGCACTGGTTGCAAGCATTTGCATGGAGAAAGCAATACTCCAAAGAATTGAAAAAGCAATGTTTATTTCGAGCGAAGAGATGAAAAAAAAAAAAGGAACTATTTTTTTCCTTTTTTTTCTTTTTTTATTTGTTTGCATGTTGCATTGAACGAAGGGCAAAGTTTATATGAACTTGGAAATAAAAATATTTTAAATATTTATTTATTTTTTACCGTTTTGTATTTCAGAGATAAAGTAAAAATGAATTTATTGTCCACGTTTAAATAAAAATATATAAAGAATGTATCAAATTTGTTGTAATAACTGACCAGGGTATTACTGTCTTTTTGGCAGGGGGAACAATATGAAAGTTTACTGGGTAGAATATGATTGGTGTACAGAACTGTGTAGGAAATAGTTCATTGTTCTTATTGGTTCCGGACGAACTTGTAAAAAAAGCGGTTGGAAGAAATGAATGATTGAAACACCGTGCGGAAGAAAAGGTTAAGAGTTAATATTGCAGCTACACATGTTACCGGCACAGCTTTCCATCATTAAAGTAGTTTTTCTGGGGGTCATCTTCGGATGACCCTGGTTTATAACTCGACCATGGACAAATGAAGAATTGAAAGTGAACGCAAGAAATAAGTGTGCCAAAAATGTTCTTATGGAAACCCAAACCAATGTCTGCAGTAGCTTACGTCACAGAATTAAAATATGTAAACAATTCGCACATTGCATTTTGAACATTTAATGAGGTAACCGATGCTTCACCTAGGGTTGGAATTTTGTTTTACCCTGTAAATAAAAGAAAACTTTTCATACTTCCACGGTGGGCACACGTGTTTTGTTTTAAATATATACTGTGTATAATATATATATACATACATACACATTTTAACTGCAAACGACACAGAGTGTGTATATAATGTAAAGAACGACGCTTTTTAGAAGAGTGTCCGCACAAGAGGAGAGGAGAAACCGAGCAATGAAAAATGAGGCACCTCCCAGGAGTTGAACCCGGGATCATCCGATTGCCGGTCAGATATACTAACCATTACACCAAGAGCCCCCCACGCCTCAAACCTCGTAATTCTCCACATACCTACGAGTGGAATGAAAGGCCTTTTGAGGGCCCCCTTCTCATGCCGTATATATATACATTTTAACTACAAACAACACACAGCGTGTATATAATGTGAAGAACGACGCTTTTAGAAGAGTGTCCGCATAAGAGGAGAGGAGAAAATGAGCAATGAAAAATGAGGCACCTCCCAGGAGTCTTTCTCCTCTCCTCTTGTGCGAACACTTCTAAAAAGCGTCGTTCTTTACAATATATATATCACTCGGGTGTGTGTGTGTATATATATATATATATATATATATATATATATATATGTATATACACACACACACTTGTGTGTGTGTGTGTGTGTATATATATATATATATATATATATATACACACTCGTGTATACATATATATTGCTGTGTCACACAGTTATATGCAATCATGGACAAAGGTATGGTGCTACCTGCCTGTATTATATAAGTTGAGATTATATTCTCTAAATATTCTTTTGTAGGTGTCATTAACCCATTATGGACCAAAACTATTTTTTGGCACGAGAGAATTGTGGAAAGAATTTCACTTGCAGATCGACGACAATCCTCCGTTTAAATCTTGGCACAGTTAGAAGAACAGACAGTAACTTCTGTATCTGCATCTGTATTAGGCATACAGTGGTGAAGTAAAACTTTCATGGCTAAATTACAACAAACAAACCAACCATTTCGAAGGCAAATCGTCGTGTTCGTCTTGCATGAACAAAGCAAAGAAAAAACTGAACATTTGAACAGCGGTCCAAAATATTTTGATAAGAAGAAATTAAATTTAATCGATTGGGAAATGATCAGACATTCGTTCGTGAAGACTGTGAAGGGAGGAAGAGGAGGATGAATTAGTATGTTTGGGATTGCTTTTATGCTGTAGGACCAGGAGGTCCAATTTATCGTGTTAGAGGTATTATGAACTCCAAACGGTATTTCCATCTTAGGAGAAACCTTATTGCTTGCGGGTTCACAGCTTTTTGATGGTCATTGAATATTTCAGCAGGACAGCTACCCGAAACATCCCTCCAGACAAAAAATTCTCGATACATGAAAATATGCCAGATATCCTTCCCTGGTCGTCACAGACTCTAGACTTAAACCACATAGAAAATCTGTGGGAAGACGCAGACAGAGCAATAAAAGAAAAATATGCCATCCAATTACGGGGACTTTATCAACAAAGTTGGAAAAACAACCCTGTTAAAAAGATGCTTCGATTTTATGAACGCAATGCCGAAGGGATGTGTGGCTGTTATTAAGTAGCAATAGGTGTATACCAAATTACATTACTGGAATGTATGTTTTTTTTTACCAATTTTCAGATTTTTAGCCCAATGAAGTTACAAAACAGAGCAATAGAACAATGGTTTAAATGTTCAGGACTATATATATATATACATACACACAATATATATACGCATCATGCTGATAGCTGCTCGTGCTCTGAATGGAAATATGGTTGGAGCAGTGCTTTGTAAAACAGTGAAACCTTTGCTTCTACCTATGTTACTTAATAAAATAATCTGTCTAAAATTTAATTATATATATATATATATATATATATATATATATATATATACACACAATCTTCTGACGGAATTGAGAGACTTTCCCTATGTCCACCCGTTAAAAAAGTGAAAGTTTTTCCACAAAGTTTTTCAAAGTTAGAGGGCGCCACTTGTCTAAAATTATCAAACTGTAAAATTTTCTTTCATCGAAGTCAAATTTATTTTTAATTTATCAATAAATTATCAATAAATTAAGTACTTAATTTATTATTAATACCCATGTTTTTTCTTCGGTTTATTGAATCAATATATTTAGAATAGTGTTGGTTTCCCTTTTGTGTTATTCAAAGATGACAATTTTTGGTATTCCAATAATAATGAACTTTGCCATTTGTTCTTATGAACAATTATCGTGATGTCTATTTACTTTTGTCAACCCTCTCTCTTTCACACACACACATATATATATATATACACACACAAAAACTACAAAGGACACCAAACAACAACAGACTGGCTGGTTCCTACAAGACTATATATATATATATATATATATATATATATATATTATAGGGTGTCCCATAAGTCCGGCATCATAGGAAAAATAATAAAAAAAGGCAAAACAAAAGCTTTTATTTACAGAACGTGCTCAATATGTCCACCATTGTTTTCAATGCACAAATTCAGACGTGATACCCAGTCAGCAAGCACACGTTGAATGATGTCAGGAGTAATGGTGTTACATGCCCCAATAATGCGCTGCCGCAAATGTTCAACACTCCTAATTTTCTCTGCGTATACCAGCGCTTTCAAATGGCCCAAGAGATAAAAATCTAGTGGCGTGAGATCCGCGCTTCTAGCTGGCCATTCCACAGGCCCTCGACGTCCTATCCAATGACCAGGGAATTGTTGGTACAGGTATTCCCTTACTTGGGTGCTGTAATGTGCAGGAGCGCCGTCTTGCTGGAACCATGTTGGGAAATTTCCTTCTTCGTTCAAGACACTGGAAAATGCTTCTTCCTTGAGCATACGTAGATAGATGCCTTCAGTGACATGTTCATCGAAAAAGAGGGGGCCTATGATGCGATCCTTCCAAATGCCACACCATACCATCACCCAAGATGCACCTTGTTCCTTTGAAGAGGTATACCAGTGATGGTTGTTTTGAGACCAGTAGCGGGTGTTCTGTTGATTTACCTCACCATCTCCATAAAAAACAGCCTCATCACTGGACAGAATGGTGGACGGGAAATTGGCATCCTGAGCATAAATTATGGTTTGTAGAAATAGAAAAATATGAATTTCTCCTATGATGCCGGACTTATGGGACACCCTGTATATATATATATTACACTGTGCAACAAATTTTTGTTTATGTTCATTTTTCGATCTTTTCGGCAAAAGTAATTTCAAGTGTAAAATTGAAAATGTCCCCAAAACTGGGGTTTATTAGTAATGTTTTTATTGGTTAAGGCCCATTATTAAATATTTTTGCACATTTGGTTTCTTATTTCTGTTTATAAAATGTTTTTTTTTTATTTTTCAGAGATTTGAATTAGAATTATATGGTGATGGCTACCAGTAGGCCCTGCAGACACTCTGCAGAGTCATTTTGTTATGTTTGCGGCCATTACATCAGTCCAAAGCAAGTAAAGCACAAAATTGACACAGGAACGAAGTTTTGTACAGCATATCACGCTTACTTTGGCATGCCTATGGGCGATCAAGATAAATCATGGGCACCTCACTTTTGCTGTGAAACTGCCGTTCCACATTAGAAGGATGGCTGCAAAGTACCAGAAAAGGCATGCCATTTGCTATTCCTCGCATTTGGAAGGAGTAAACCAATCACCACGATGATTGCTACTTCTGCATGGTAGACATTTCATGCTACAAGAGAGGTAAAGGACGAAAAAATGTCCTATATACAAATATCCCATCTTCTATTTCCCCAGTTCCCCATAATGAAGATTTACCAGTTCCATGCCCACCCACCATGGAGGAAATAGAAGGAACGCCTTTAATATCCTTCGATGAAGATGAAGATGCTGACTTCGAGGCAAGCTCCAATACATCACTCCATTTCCCCAACCAGAAAGACATAGACGACCTAGTCAGAGATATGAACCTTACGAAAACCAATGCAGAAATTATGACGTCCCGCCTTAAAGAGTGGAATCTTTTGGACCCAAGTGTCAAGATCTCTTTCTACAGGAATAGGAATTTGCGATACGCTTCTTTCTACTCCTGTTTGCATCGAGCTCTCTTTACTACTGCTGTGATGCGAATGGCCTTTTTGCTGAGATAGGAATTGAATACAGCCCTGCTGATTGGCGTTTGTTTATTGACAGTTCAACTAGAAATTTAAAAGGCGTCCTACTACATAATGGAAACATGTTTACATCTATTCCTGTGGCTCATTCGGTTGAATTGAAGGAAGAATATGAAAATGTAAAACAGTTGCTAGACAAAATAAACTACAGTGAACATAGATGGGATGTATGTAGAGACTTCAAAATGCTAGGATTCCTGCTTGAACTACAGGGTGGTTACACTAAATATTCGTGTTTCCTCTGCCTTGGGACAGCAGAGCAGTTGATGAGCACTTTGTCAGAAAGGAATGGCCCGTGAGAAATGAGCTTAATCCAGGCAAACACAATGTTCTTAACGAAGCCCTTGTTCCAACAGACAAAATTTTGCTACCCCCGCTGCATATCAAGCTTAGTCTTATTAAGCAATTCATCAAAGCTTTGGATGATGAAAGTGATGCGCTTTATCATATATGTTCAATGTTTCCCAAACTTTTGGAAGCTAAAATCAAGGGAGACATATTTGTTGGACCTCAAGTCAGACGCATGTTAACATCTAGAGTTAGAAGAAAAAAAAGACAGCTCTTGAAAAAAATGCTTGGCAGTCATTTCAGCTTGTAGTCCATGAATTTTTAGGTAACAAGAAGAACGACAACTACAAAGAGCTAGTAGAAAATCTATTCAAACACTTTCAAAGGTTAGGTTGTAGAATATCCCTGAAGTTACACTATCTGGACTCGAATTTAGAATTCTTCAGACCAAATTTGGGTGACGTAAGTGAAGAACATGGTGAACGTTTTCACCAAGATATCCAAACCATGCAGAGGAGATATCAGGGAAAATGGACGAAGCTATGATGGGCGACTATATCTGCTGTTTAATATGAGATAATCCACGAGACTACAAGAGAAAAAGTCGCTCAAATGTACATTTTTAAGCATTATCCGTTTAGATTTGTGAGCATATTTGTGTGCATATTATATTTGGGTGCATTATATATATATTATATATCTTTAAATATGAAATATATTTATTTTCCTTTTCTTCATTGTGATTTTGCTCTCTGATAAGCCACTAGGTACACAAAATAGATTATAGTTTTCAGAAAAAAAGTTTTCACGAGAAAACTAATGCGATTTTTTAATTCAGCACACCCAAAAACAAAGAAACTAAAAAAATAAGATAAATTTTCCAAAATTTTGTTACATAGTGTTATCGGTCACAAGCCTGACTCCAGTCTCTTTTTTATGTATAGAAACTTGTATAACTGAAATATGATAGACTAGCGGAACGACCCGGCGTTGCCCGGTGGAAGTTGAACGCTTTTGGCTTGTTTCAAGACGTTAAAATAAAGCGCATATTATATACAGGGTGTACATAAAGTCAGGATCTATTTTTGTGAAGTACTTGGAAATTATATGGAATTCAATCATAAAATGATAAAGTGGTAACATTTATTAAATAATTAAGAGTAGGATTCGACGTGACGCCCATCAGTATCCCTGCACAGCTCAAATCGTTCCGCAGCATTTCTAAACACATTCTGGAGCATTTGCGGGGTTATGTTATCTGCAGCAGTTCGTATACGTGTACGTAAGTTTTCAAGACTCGTAATCTTCGTCTGATAGACGTGCGACTCGATAAAGCCCCATGCAAAGAAATCTAAAGGGGTTAAATCTGGTCATCTCGCAACACAAGGTCTGTTGCTTCCGCGTCCGATCCAGCGATTTGGAAAACGTCCATTTAGATAATCCTGAACAATTTTGGCATAGTGACAAGGAGCACCATCATGTTGATAGACGACGGGGATAGGATTGTTAGTACCGTCGTCTATCAACATGATGGTGCTCCTTGTCACTATGCCAAAATTGTTCAGGATTATCTAAATGGACGTTTTCCAAATCGCTGGATCGGACGCGGAAGCAACAAAAGACCTTGGCCAGCGAGATCACCAGATTTAACCCCTTTAGATTTCTTTGCATGGGGCTTTATCAAATCGCACGTCTATCAGACGAAGATTACGAGTCTTGAAAACTTACGTACACGTATACGAACTGCTGCAGATAACATAACCCCGCAAATGCTCCAGAATGTGTTTAGAAATGCTGCGGAACGATTTGAGCTGTGCAGGGATACTGATGGGCGTCACGTCGAATCCTACTCTTAATTATTTAATAAATGTTACCACTTTATCATTTTATGATTGAATTCCATATAATTTCCAAGTGCTTCACAAAAATAGATCCTGACTTTATGTACACCCTGTATATTATATATATATATATATATATATATATATATATAAGTTATATATATATATATATATATAAGTTATATATATATATATATATATATATATATATATATATATATAATTATATATATATATATATATATATATATATAGTTACGATAGAAGTGCTCTTCTGGAATCTTATCCTCAATAGGAATATAAAGCCAAGAGATACGACTCTCAACATTTATTGGCCAAACGTTTCGGTCCACTCAGGGGCCATCTTCAGTGACTAAATGAAAGCATCCCCAAAAAATCAATAATATAACTAAAGAAACAAAAGTAAATACAAATGTCAGATAAATATACTGTACATAGTAATAAAACCTAATACAATAAGCAAGTACTTAAAAAATAGCTTAAAAAAAATTTTGGATTGTAACACAATAAAACAAAAGCTAAACCATTAAAAATAAAACAGAATAAACTAAAATTTTAATTTTAAAATTTAAAAGGACTAACCTGGATGGTAAGAGTTGCAAATGACAACTGGAAAGAAAGGAAAGGAGTAAGAAGCTAAGTTAGTGCGTTAGTTGTGTTGAAAAGGTGTTGGTTGGTTGGTTGATTATGATGTATGTAATTTTATCGGAAAGGCTGTCGTTTAATTCTGGATTTAATTTCTTGATAAAAAGGGATTCTAAAATTTTGAGATCAAGCGAATTAGAAGCAGACGACAAAATCGTAAAGGAGTCCTGGTGACACGAGTGGTCATGGGTCTCTGAATGATGCCGAATAGCAGAAGATTCAGGAGTGGAAAGGGGGCGAGAAGTTCGATAAGAAAAACCCAAATGCTTCGAAATCCTAAGTTTTAACTACAGGGCAGTCTGCCCTACATACTGACTGGCGAAAAAAGGATTTCAGTGAATTAGGATTATAATTAATAATTCTGAAATCGCATTGAGGGAAATGTCTGTCCAAAACAGAGTGGACATCTTTATTAAGTTGAAAAGTTAGTTGGTCTAAAAAAGGAAGCTTAAGATAAACCTTCTGTTTCGAAACCGTGGACTGAATTATTTTGGGCGAATATAGGTTATTTAAAAATTTTGAAATTAATGTCTCAAGAGTTGAAGTGCAATAAAAATTATAGTTAAAAAATCTCTTAAGATACTGAATTTCTAAGTTAAATGAAGACCAACTTGAACAGAGGTGATAGGCTCTAAAAATACGACTTTTAATACTAGCTAGTTTAAAACTAAGAGGGATATTACTGAAAAAATGAGTACCGAGTTGGATGGTAGTTGGTTTGCTGTATACTTGAGTTGAGAAGTCTGTACTATGTTTATTTACGGTAACACCAAGAAACGAAATTTTATTGTGTTCTACTTCCATAGAGAATTTAATATTAGGATGCTTAGTATTAATGTAATTTAAATCAAAGGGGCATGATCTTTATGCTTAAAAATGACAAAACAATCGTCTACATAACGTTTAAATTAAATAGGTTTAAAGTCAGGCGGACGCGTAGTCATTTCACTTTCAGAGATTCTTTTGAGTTTGTTGATTGCGTCACCAAGTTGAAATTTAAGTATTGTTTCATGGATTCCTTTGATGTTCAGTCTTTGTTTACCAATGTACCTGTATTAGAAACTTGTGATATTATTATAAATTCTTTGTTTGGCTCCACTAATGACATTTTGGGATTAAGCAAACAATTATTTTCAAAAATTTTAAAGTTATCAGTCCAGGATACCATTTTCCTTTTTAATAAAGAACTTTTCCACCAGCACGAGGGAATGGCAATGGGTTCTTACCTTGGTCCGTCTTTTGCTAATAGTTTTTTTTTGCTTTAAAGAGGAAAAGTGGCTGAGGGGTTGTCCGCCCGACTTTAAACATATTATATTTAAACGTTATGTAGACGATTTTGTCATTTATTTATAGACTGGACAACAAATCAGGAAGAATTTTGTATGATATAACAAAAGTAGTGAATGCAGTTTATTTTTTGAAAATGACATGTTCCAGATGGCCTCCATTACAATCTAAACATTGTCGTAATCTCTGTCTGAAGTTCCGCATAACTCGCTGCAATAAAGCGCCATCAATTCCTCCAATTTCCTCTACAATGCGGTCTTTAAGCTCTTCCGTAGTGGGGGCGAGTAGTAGACACCTTAGACTTAAGATATCCCCACAAGAAAAAGTATGGGACTGACAAGTCGGGGGATCTTGCTGGCTAGGGAATGTCTCCACATCTTGAAATTAAGCAGCCTGAAAACATTCCTCTAAGAATATTCATGCTTTGCCTTGCCGTGTGAGCCGTAGGGCCATCCTGTTGGAACCATACGTTCCTCACCCAAGCAGTTCCTCAGCTAAATAAGTTTCCAGCATGATGGGGTAACGATCAGTATCCACGGTAACAGACCGGTTGTTTTCCTCAAAGAAATAAGGCCCGATAGCCCCAAAAGCGGAAACACCACACCAAACAGTTACCTTTTCACTATGCAGAGGCTTCTCGTGGAGCTGCATAGGATTGTTATCGCTCCAATATCTGAAATTCTACTTATTTACGTAGCCCGACAGGTGAAAGTGTGCCTAATCTGACATGATTAAAACATCCAAAACTCCTTCATCATTATCCAATATTTCCAAAACCTGTCTACAGAAATTGACACGAGAAACTTTATCCTGGTCTTTTATCTCATGGGTCACTTGAATTTTGTATAGATGAAAGTGTAAGTCTTCGTGTAAAATTCTTCGAAGGGACCTGCTTGAGATTCGTAAGGAGTGCGCATATCGCCTGCCTTGCTGAGCGTGATGGGCTCTGCTGCAACGCGTTCCTCACTCTTTCAGTGTTCTCTGGCGTGCGAATCGAACGTCTACGCCCAACAAACTTATTCACTACACTACCTCGAATATTAAAATTATCAACCCACTTTAAAATGGCATTACACGAAGGAATTCTGCCATGTCTCGGAACATTAAACTCGCGCCGAAAAGTTCATTGGGTCTGCACAATCAAATTAGTTTGAAAATAAGTTCTCACTGCGAACACGCGTTGATTCACCGGCCATTTCTCCATGTCTACTAAACTGCATCCACAGACGAGTGTGCGCGCGTGACCACCAGTTTCCCCACTCCCCCACTCCCCCATTACGGAAAACGTAATAGCCTCGCCGCCTCACCCTATTTACTTATTCAGACTAAAGTGGATTTAATTTTCCCAGAAGAGTTCCTTGTTCTATGCACGGTCTGTGTGTATCATGAAAAAACCTCAGGGGACCATTCTGAGTTCAATCCCATATAATATATATTATATATATATATATATATATATATATAAGCATCGCGTGAAAACACGCCCATTTTATGACGTGTCCATGATGTCACTATCTTTCAACCAATCCACAATACAGACGGCAAAAACGGCCTCCAGCGGCCTCAGATGACCTCGGAGGCCGACGCCACATAGCTTATGTTCTTTCCCGGCCTCAGTTACCCCTATCTCCCAAGTCTCATCCAAATCTGGCCAGTGGTTTGGCCGGCCATAAATAACAAAGTTCACAGTTCGACCGTCACAAATATAGATATAGATGTAGCAAACCAATCGAATATAAAATAGTTTACCTAAAGTATACTAATCTTTTGAACGAAAACAACTGCTTATGTTCCACAGAACTATTTATATCTATATTAACGCTTATATTATGAGGTTTTCTTCCACCATAAACTGAGCAGTCACTCAATGAACACTCGTATGGTGTGAAGAGTGGTCAAGTCTCTCTTGCACAGCTTTTGTTTCAGCAACTGTAAAAGTTTCGTTGGATCTTTGCTTTTATTGTATAAAATTTATTAATGCTTGTTTTAATGCTTATTCGAGGCCAGATGCGCTCAAAGATAATGAAACATCAAATGATTTATGTCCCTTTAATTTTTATCAGGTATTCAAGAAAAATATCTGTTAATTCTTTGTACTACGGATGAAACAGCGTAAACGAGTGATTTAAGAGCCCGGATATTCATTCTCCATAAACAGGGCAACAGGCATTGAGAGATTGCAGTGTTGCTCAAAATTTCCAAAGTTGTTGTTCAAAGAACCCTATAGCGGGTACAGAAAATGGTAGTTGGACTACTTGAGGTAGACAAAGCCGGCCTAGAATATCTACTGCAAGATAGGATCGCATTATTCAAATCGCAAATCGCTTTAAGACAGCTCCAGAAATATGTACAACAACAATTCAAAAAGACCATGGAATTACTGTAAGCACGCCCATTGTGCAAATAAGGCTTCAAGAACAAGCTGATATAAAAACCCCCTGTGTATTTGTGATACGAATAATCAAAAAAAGGTTTGAGGTTTCAAAGGAACATCAAAACTGATGTGATGACTGAAAGAATGTTTGTGGAGTGAGGAAAATAAAAGTGAACTTTGTGAAAAGGAAATGGTTAGGTACTTAAGACCGACGAACAGTTTCCAACTAAGTACATCAGTAACTCTGTGAAACGTGGGGCTAATGCTATTGTGGTATGGGGTTGCTTCATTTTCGAGAGAATGATTCATCTCGTAAAACTTTATGGGAATATAAATAAAACGCATTACCACAGAATTTTAGTTTAGCATACACTGCCGAAAGGAGTTCATTTAGTTAGAATGGGGTTCACCTTCCAGCAAGACTACTACTCAAAATGTATTACAATACTCATAACACTTACTGGAGAGTCAGAAGTAGATTTGGAGATCGAAGTGGCCAAGTTTCCACAACAAAGTCCTGATCTAAACCCCACTAAACCAATAATGTCTCAAAAAGTAAAGCCCACAAACCCACTAGACCTTTGACGTACTGTTTATGCGAAAAACTACATAGGCTCTGGTTGACTCGATGCTCGGTGCCTTCGAGATGTGGGGCCATGTATCATCCATGCTCGAGGAAGTCGCACTAAATATTGGATATTGGCCTCTCTTCGTAAATTATTAGTCATTTGCAGTAATTTATTTGTACTCTCTCGTAATCTATATAATCCAAGTTACATATTACGCTACAAATGCAGTGGTTTTTCATCTTTTTTTTGTTCATATCTGTACGGAAACCGGGGACTCAAGATATGATCGCAATACAGTATATAATATATATATATATATATATATAGAGTCAGCTAAGACATTGTCGGGAACATTCCTGAATCAGATGGAAAAAAGGACGTTTTTTATTTTGGAATAAGATTGGAATTTGGACTGAAACGAAGTTAACTTTAAAATTGCAAATGGAAATTAAATTTAAAACTAAAAAAAAGTTGTAAATTGAATTCAAATGCTTTATTTTGAATTTAAATATAAAGCTTATAAACACACACACACACACATATATATAATATATATATATATATATATATATTATATATATATATATATATATATATATATATACATTTCAACTGCAAACACGCAGTATAATTAACGTAAAGAACGACGCTTGTATAGGAGAATATTCCGCGCAAGATGAGGAGTGAGAACGAAACAAATGAAAAAATGAGGTAACCACCCGGAATCGAACCCGGGATCATATCTGACCGGCAATCGGAAGATCCCGGGTTCGATTCCCGGGTAGTTACCTCATTTTTTCATTTGTTTCGTTCTCTCTCCTCATCTTGCGCGGAATATTCTCCTATACAAGCGTCGTTCTTTACGATATATATATATATATAATATATATATCACATGTGCTTTTATATAACGTTTCAACCATATAACATTTTTAACGAATAAACTTTCTGCTCTGCTAATTGTAGCTGTGACTAATAAAGTAGTTCAACGTCTGACTCAGAACGATTCGCTTTGAGTAAATTAATGACTCAGACTGACATGGTCAATAATGAGTTGAAGAGAAAATTAACGCTAGGAATTATGTATTTATTGAAAAGAATGGTATCTGATGATGACTCATGGACTCGGGCCAAGAGTGACAGAAATGTTTGCACTGCAAGTTAACGACACAGACACGTAGATAATCATGAACTTGGCCACATATTGATTTTGACAACGAAGGACAGTGTTGCTTTCAGTGATGATGAGCCAGGTACGAAAACCTTGTCAGTACTGTACCCTCTACGTGTATGGCAATGATACTGTGAGCTGCTCGTACCCTCGTACAATGAAACCTTTTCCATAACTTAAACCATGGGCACAAATCGCTTTCAAAAAGTGAGGGGTACATTTTGATATCAAAATTAATGGACTTTAGTACATGTATTTAAAATATCGTAACAAAAATAATAACGAATAATATAATAATATAATATAGTATAATAATAATATAATATAATAATATATAATATAATAATAATAAGTAATAATATTTATTCATGTATTATAATTCCTCTTATTACTTTGGAATACCGTTAGCCTACTAAGAGTTCCTAATAGTTCCCAAAGAAGGGGAAGGGGTACAATTGATACTTTTGTAGTGAATACTCTTATTTTAGTTTCAAGTTAAATGTTAATTTTACAGTCTTGAATTTCGGAATAGTATAAATTCATTTTAAATTAGTTACCCCATTATAATTCAATTGTGAACCATTAATACTAATTTATGTATACTATATTATTTTATTGTATGTAAACATAATTAATTATATATCACAATTGTCAGTTAATTATTTATATTCAAATATTTATTTAATCTAATGCCATGTCCATTTTACAAATAAATAATAGAAAAACCAAAGGTTATATTTTCCACCTTTGGTACTGTCGCAGTTTCGCCTAACGGACTCAATACGGCTAGTGAGACAATCACTGGTTGGCACTTAACTAGCGGCAGTGCTTATGGTTACATCATCCAGGTTAACCTATACCGGATAGATGCGCTACGGTCCCAAGCCGTAGCTTGCCTAGGCCGACGACGACGACGTAAACCAACAATTGGTGACCCCGGAGCTGGATTACCCCTTCTACCCGAACGACTAGGACTAGACTGTAATGTCGTTCGTGCCCATCACCCACTTCACCCGAACGACTAGGACTAGACTGTAACGTCGTTCGTGCCCACCACCCCCTTCACCCGAGCGACTAGGACCAGACTGTAACGTCGTTCGTGCCCATCACCCCGCTTCACCGGGCGACTAGGACCAGACTGTAATGTCGCTCGTGCCCTCTGCCCCTCACCCCTGCCCGTGCGCTCTGTGCCTGCGCTCGTCTCAACCTCCACTCCTTCGTTGGGAACTTGTCGTCTTGCTTGTACGTTAGCAAGCATAGGAGAAGATGCCTGACGACGCTGGTGCCATCTCCCACTTGAGCGTAAAGCTCCCCGTCTTCTGGCCGGGTGATCCATTTATTTGTTCCACCAAGTGGAATCACAATTCAACTTGGGAAGGATCACCGCTAGCAGGACAAAATACGATCATGTTTTGTCCTCTCTACCAGCGAGCATCATCTCTGAAGTCCGTGACGTCATCGTATCTACTTCCACGAGTGAGGACCCGTACAACGATCTGAAGTCTGCCATCCTGTGCCGCACCACTGTCTCCGAGCGTGAGAAACTACATCAGTTAATCTCAAAAGAAGAACTTGGAGACCGTAAGCCCACTCAAATGCTGAGGGCTATGCAGTGCGCTCTAGGCGAACGCGCACAAACCTTCGATAAGGACATCTTTAGACAGTTGTTCTTGCAGAAACTTCCTCCATCAGCTCAGCGTGTCTTGGCCACTATGGATCCTGCTACTCCAGTTGATAAACTAGCAGAAAACTGCCGACAAAGTAGTGGAGATTGACACAGCTCCGGTCAACAACGTGAACACACAATCGGAACTGGAGTTGAAATTGGAAGAGTTAAGTCAACAACTCAACCACGTTTGTTCTCTGCTACAAAATCAACGGCAAAGAAGCCATTCTCGGTCAAGATTTACGAAGAGGCATCGTTCGAGTTCCGGGAAGATCTGCTTCTACCACTCGAAATTTGGAAAGAAGGCTAGGAAGTGCATCTCCCCTTGCAATTTTCGTCGGAAAACCCCAGCAGCGAGTCCTAATGGCGTCTAGTACTCGCACTGCCAACCTGTTATTCATAAAGGACAGGAACTCTGGTATCAATTTCTTGGTCGATACCGGAGCGTCAGTCAGTGTATTCCCTCAAAAATCTGGTCATAAGCACTCGGAATCTCCGCCTCTATACGCTGCTAACGGTTCACGCATACCCACGTACGGTACTCAGTCGCGTGAACTAAACTTGGGCCTTCACCGATCCTTCAAGTGGATTTTCATCTGTGCTCAAGTGCGGCATCCCATAATCGGCGCTGACTTCCTCCAGCATTTCAAACTCCTGGTGGATCTTGACAAGCGACGCTTATGCGACCAGGCCACACTGCTTTCTGTTCTTGCCAAACAGGTTGCCCTTCCGGACGCCTCGAACTCTGCACTTTCCCTCGTTCCCCCTAATTCCATGTACCAGTGCCTTTTCCAGCGATATCCAGGAATTCTTCAACCGATGCAGATGGGTGATACCATTAAGCACACCATTACCCATCACATTACAACAAAAGGTCCCCCTGTGTTTGCAAAACCCAGACGTCTTGCCCGGACAAACTGAAAGCTGCCAAATCGGAATTCCAGCTTATGATAGATCTTGGGATAATAAGACCTTCCAAAAGCAGTTGGTCCTCTCCCCTACACCTGGTCCAGAAGAAGTCAGGAGACTGGAGACCATGTGGGATTACCGGTTTTTGAATTCGACAACCATCCCGGACCGATATCCGGTACCAAATGTCCAAGACTTTACTTCTCTTCTCCACGGCAAATCTATCTTCAGTAAAATAGATCTCGTTAAGGCTTTCCACCACATTCCCGTAGAGCCTTCGGATATTCCAAGACTGCAGTTTGTACACCATTTGGGTTATTCGAATTTTTGAAGATGCCGTTCGGGCTACGGAATGCTGCGCAAACCTTTCAGAGGTTTATAGATGAGGTCACCAGAGGCTTAGACTTTGTTTATGCCTACATCGATGATTTGCTTGTGGCCAGCTCAACGGAAGAGGAACATAAGGAACATCTTTCACTCCTCTTTCAACGCTTAGAACAATACGGTGTTACTATTAATGCATCTAAGTGTGTGTTTGCACAGCCAACCTTGGAATTTCTTGGTCACACGATTTCGCAGCACGGAATTACCCCCCTTCAGGACAAGTGTGAAGTGATAAAAAATTACCTCTCGCTTTGTTTGGCCCTCGATGCGGAAGGATGTCAAACATTGGACCAAAACGTGCCTTGCCTGCCAGCGTGCCAAAGTCCAAAGGCACACCAGGTCCCCCTTTGACGCATTTCCGCCCCCATCCCAGCGATTTGAAATAATTCATGTAGACATTGTTGGCCCTCTTCCAGTGATTCAAGGCCAACGTTATCTGCTCACCTGTCTCGACCGCTTTTCCAGATGGCCTGAAGCCATCCCACTTCCTGATATCCAAGCGGACACTGTTGCAAGAGCCTTTCTTCATGGGTGGGTATCAAGATTTGGTTTGCCGACAAAAGTCATCACTGACCAAGGTCGCCAATTTGAGTCTTCGCTTTGGAAGAAGTTTACCAGCTTGTTGGGTACAGTACATGCGCATACCTGTGCGTATCATCCGCAAGCTAACGGCCTCGTCGAACGCTTCCATCGCCAGCTGAAGTCATCCCTTATGTGTCACGAAGACTCCCATTGGATGGATAAGCTTCCACTCGTGTTGCTTGGTATTCGCTCTGCATTTAAGAGTGATCTGAAGACTACAGCGGCTGAACTAGTCTATGGAACAACACTGCGGCTACCAGGTGGCTACTTCACTGCAGGGGATAAGTCATGCGATCCTACGGAATTCGCTCAAACACTTTCCTCTCACATGCAGTCCCTTCAGCCTGTTCCCCTCGATTGACTAGCCAACAGAACATCTTTGTTTCCCCAGCCCTCCAATCTTGCACCCACGTTTTCGTTCGTGTACCTCTCCCAAACGGCCTCTCCAATGTCCATATGACGGACCCTATGAAGTTCTCCGACGTACGCGCAAATCATTCCTCATCCAGCGCGGTTCCAAGGTCGACAAGGTTTCTATCGATCGTCTTAAGCCTGCGTTTTTGGAATCAACCTTAAGTGAGGTACATGTAGCTACCAAAAAGGTCCAGAGGAAATCAGTGTCGTTCGGAACTCTTTGAACTTCCTCTCTGGTGGGGGAGTGTGTAGTGAATACTCTTATTTTAGTTTCAAGTTAAATGTTAATTTTACAGTCTTGAATTTCGGAATAGTATAAATTCATTTTAAATTAGTTACCCCATTATAATTCAATTGTGAACCACATTAATACTAATTTTATGTATACTATATTATTTTATTGTATGTAAACATAATTAATTATATATCACAATTGTCAGTTAATTATTTATATTCAAATATTTATTTTAATCTAATGCCATGTCCATTTTACAAATAAATAATAGAAAACCAAAGGTTATATTTTCCACCTTTGGTACTGTCGCAGTTTCGCCTAACGGACTCAATACGGCTAGTGAGACAATCACTGGTTGGCACTTAACTAGCGGCAGTGCTTATGGTTACATCATCCAGGTTAACCTATACCGGATAGATGCGCTACGGTCCCAAGCCGTAGCTTGCCTAGGCCGACGACGACGACGTAAACCAACACTTTGTCCCCGGCCTTAAAGTGGAGGATACATGTACTCCCACCCACCCGAAGTCCCATAAGAATTTGCGCCCATGACTTAAACTGTTAATGTCTTGAAGTTTTACGATATATATACACACACGGTCATTGCAGTTATTTGCGCATATTCACGATTTGCGAGGGTGCTCTCTGAGGGCATTGGTTTCTGCCCTATTTGGGAGAATTTCGATTTGTGATTGAGTGAGGTCGTGTAGCATAATGGTAGAGCGTCCGACCGGCAATTGGAAGGCCCTGGGTTCGATTCCCAGGCGGTTCGCCTCATTTTTCATTATTTCGTTATCTCTCCTCCTCGTGTGCGGAAACGTTCCTTAATACTTATGTCGTTTCTATTCATATATATATATATATATATAACTTATATATAAACAAAAAAAATAACTTCTTGGGAATCGTAATTCGCAATATCTAAGGATAAAGAGAATAAACAGGAATACAAAGTATCCTTTCCATCGTAGTGACACTCACCTAATCGAATCGAACAATCCAACTTCTATATTCCAACAAGCAGCAATTACGATCTACATCTCAGTATCATATATATATATATATATATATATAAACCTTTTTTAAATGTAAACATCTCATCTATTGAATTATTATGCTCTTGAGGATAATCTGTTATATTAAATAAAGTATGGTTAAAGCTCATTTTAATTTGTTAAATGAATCCATTTAGTTTTAATAGACATTTGCGCCCTCTTTTATTTATTTTTATTATTAATTTTGTATTTCTGAAGCTCTGAGTTCGTTCCCAGCCTATGGCATCGGAATGGGTTGGGCCGGCCACTCACCCTCTTGCTGATGGGGCTCAGGTGGTGACTCTTGGGGCAAACTCACTCCCCCCCTCGTAGTTGGGGAAATAAGATTCGATTCTTGGATGTTACCTTACCTTTTGCGTTTGTGAGTCACCCTGTAACGAATGTATTATATTTTCATTAAAATCGATAATGTTTGTAATTATGTTTAATTCTAAGTGTAGATTTATTGATGGAAAATGGAATCTTTCGAAATTTCTGATGAATAAAAAATATACATTGAATCCCCGATTATCCTCAGACTATATATATATATATATATATATATATATAAATAAACTAAGTACTTTCTAACGGAGGAGGACACCTAATATATACGGGAAGAAATAATTTCTTACTAGGGAAACAAAATGACGTTTGGGTCCTGAGTATTGGGGACCTCCTCAGCTGAAGGATGACAACAGCTGTCAAGCTTTTTACTGAGGAGGGTTCCAATGTGAAAAGCGAAACGTCGTGAGTTTTCGCCCCCAAAAAATAATAATTAATTAATTTCTTTATGTGCTAGTTCGCATTTTATCATGTGTGTGTGTGTGTGTGTGTGAGAGAGAGAGAGAGAGAGAGAGAGAGAGAGAGAGAGAGAGAGGGGGGGTTTGAAATGACGTTTGACTCTATATATACAGTATATATATATATATATATTTATATTTTTTTTTAATTAATCACTGCTTAAGACATTTGTAGTTACAATTCAAATAAAAATATATATATATATATATAATATATATATATATATATATATATATATACGGATGTCCATAAAGTCCTTGTGCAGTTTAAAATATTAATAACAGGTTCTATATGAGGTAAAAACAATTTGTAAAATGCATTAGAGAGGTAATTTATTCCAGTTTTAGCATGTTTAATCTTTGGATTGTTAAGTTTCAACATATCCACCATCATTACGGATACAAAGCATAGTACGATTTTGAAGTTCCACAAACACGAAGATCGTCTAAAGAGCGAGGTTTTGATGAGTAAACTAGTTTTAACATGTCCCCATAGGAAAAAGTCTAATGGAGACAAATCTGGTGAACGAGCTGGCCAAGCAATTGGCCCACCTCTTCCGAGCCATCTGTTTGGGAAAACTTCGTTTAAAAACTGTCGAACGCTACGAGGAAAGTGGCAAGGTGCACCATCTTGCTGAAAAACTGTATTGGCTATAAGTCTTAATCGCCTCAGTTCAGGAATAAAGTAATTCTGTAGCATTTCCAAAAAAATAAAAAAATAAAAAATTAGAATAAATAAATTTCTTTGTTCATAAAAAAACTGGAATAAATTACCTTTCTAATGCATTTTACAGATTGTTTTTATCTCATATAGAACCTAAGTTATTAATATTTTAAATTGCACAAGGACTTTATGGACACCCGACAGCATACATATGTGCGCCTTGGTGGTGTAGTGGTTAGCCTCGCTGACTACGAATCCATCGGCCTCGTGATCGAGACCCGGTGAATGCAGCCGGCGGGCAGCAAAACCCAACTGTTCATTCTTTCACACAATAAAAAAGTGGTTGGTGGATAAATGGGTACCCTGGGTGGCCTGGTGGTTAAGACGCTGGGCTGCAGGTGGGGCGTGGTTTGGATTCCACGTTAAACTGTAGGTCTAAAATGGAGTGAAAAGCTTGACCTTCGTCAGAATGAACAATTCCGACGGAAGCAAAGCAAAGGTTACCAAATGTATATATATATATATATATATAACCTTGGTTTTCCTCCCGCCCGAACTGTTCATTCTGACGAAGGTCAAGTTTGTCACTCCACTATATATATATATATATATAGAGAGAGAGAGAGAGAGAGAGAGAGAGAGTGTTTGTTTATACCTCCTAGGGATTGGACGCTTTGTTTCTCTCTTCATTCTTCATTAATATCAAAGTAAGAAGCGAATAACTTCTCGGTGGTTTATTGTATCTGTATCCGAAAGTGTATAAAGTATAAGTAAATCCGCGCATATAAATTATAAAATGAAATTCATTGAATGTAAAAAAAGCACAATATAGTTGATACAATTTATCACGAGTTAAAATACATATTTGACCGAAATACGGGAGGCATTTGAGAAAAGTTTGGAATAAAGCAGGAAAAAGATCATAAAACCCAAATTCTCATGACCGACTCCCAGCGAAAAAAAATTGTGTATATTGAGCGACTACAGTAATAGATAACACGGCCATGGGTTCACCTTCTCACCTAATTTGTAACTTGTGTAATTCAAAAACAATTGAAAATGTTGCAATCAGGTGTGATTTCTGTCAAAAATTGTACGATTTTAACCGTATGAATTAGGATGACAGGAAAATATCCCGTGTATCGAACGCCAAACAAATCACGGACATCAGATTCTTGTGTGACGCGTGTACCGAGACTGTAAACTTATTTGCGGTATTTAAAGAAATGGAAAATACTAATACAAATGCGAGAGAGAAAAATAGAGAATAATGGGGGTAAAAGAGGACCAAAATGTCTCAAAGCAAAACGGTGTGGATGAGAGAGGAACAAATGAAAACATAACACGGAAAGAAAGACACTATTATAAAAGAAAGAAAAGAAACGAATACAATCTGTAAATAGGATAAAACTGCCTAACGAAGATAATGATAAAAAGACGACAAAAAGCTAAAAACATAGAAAATAAATAGTCGACAAGGACTAGAAACGTAGAAAATATCAAATGTAAATATTATTGCCGGGATGGGCAATGCATCTATGTAGTACATCACACTTTATGTAACTTCCATTACGAAACTGGATATGGTAAATTTAAAAAAATTGCAGGTTCCACCATCTTACTATCTGCAAAACTTATGGGAGATGCAAGTACGAGCAAAAATGCCGTTACCACCACCACCCTCAAAGGAACACGACAGATGAGCAGTCAAAATCAGCAACAAAGAGGGCTACCAATTTTTTAGATGTAGCCAAAAGAATTCAACTACTAAATACCATCCAGCAAATATAAAGACAATTGACAAATCCGAGATCCAGAAAGAATGCATGCAGAAAGACGTTACATATATAAACATATCGAAAACGTATCGAAACAAATAAAGAAAGGAAAATTCTCGGAGGGTCACAGGGCAACGAAACATGCACCACCAGTGGAAAACGAATCTGAATTACATAAAGAGTAAAACGAAAGCGAAATAATAATAATAATAATCCTGATCAACATTCAGGGCTTTAAACCAAACCATTCTCTGGTCAAACTCACATACCTGAAAGGACTCATGCAAGAAACAAGAGCAGACTTTGCATGCTTCACGGAAACCCATCCAAGGGACTGCCAGGTGAACTGGCAAAACTATAAGTTTTGTAGTGACAAAACTATAACATACTTCGAGCCGACAGAACAGTAAGGCGTAAAGGAGGATGTACTATTTGTACACACGAAAAACATATGGCAGAAACGGCGATAAGTACTTTAAACAACTACGTAGAATCTGTAGCAGCAAAAGTTGAAAAATTAAATATGATACTAATTGTAATATATAGAGTTATAGACCCCCAAACACGCCAACTACAAAATTCTCAGATATCATTACAGTCAGGAACTGAGTGAAAGATATACACTCCCCAACGCCAAATATTATTCTCTGCGGTGATTTTAATTTCCCATTTATGAAATATAAAAGGATAGAAAGAAATATATATATATATATATACCCAGACAAAGGGGCAGACAGGGGCAGGAAAAAATGCTCCTAGCTCTAGCCAATGAAATTATGTTAACACAAGAAATAACGGAAAATACAAGAAAAACAACTGCCTAGATTTGGTATTCACAAACAAAAGCAACCTAATTGATAACAGAGAAATATTCCCAACTAAAGATCAGATCACAACATTATTGAAATAACCGGGTCTGGGTCATAATCCCGAAAGCCGAAATCCCGAAAGCCGAAATCCCGAAAGCCGAAATCCCGAAAAGCTGAAATCCCGAAAAGCCGAAATCCCGAAAAGCCGAAATCCCGAAAGCCGAAATCTCGAAAAACCAAAATTAAGAGAAACCAAAATTAAGAGAAACCAAAATTAAGAAAAAACAAAATTAAGAAAAAAACAAAATTAAGAAAAAACAAAATTAAGAAAAAACAAAATTAAGAAAAAACAAAATTAAGAAAAAACAAAATTAAGAAAAAAAATTAAGAAAAAACAAAATTAAGAAAAAACAAAAATTAAGAAAAACAAAAATTAAGAAAAACAAAAATCACGAAACTACAACTTTTTTAAAAGATAAGGGATCACGCAACGTGTTAAAGACTTTGGTTGGAAATGGGGGGGGGGGGGGGTAAACGTAGAAACAAGTAGGATTTATTAAACTTTTCCAGACCTGTTTGGGTTAGGGTAGGTTAGGTTGGAGATATCTTACAGATTCCCGCATTTTAGACTATATTATATAAATTCAGTGATTTGCTGAATCTTAAATTTTCTAGGCCTAAATATGTGGCGTATCGTAGGTTAGGTTTGGCTAGCCTAGATTTTTAGTATATTTCGAACATCTCTAAAACCTTTACAAAGGCTAGGGTCTAAAATTTAAAAAAAGTAAAGAAGCTGCTCTTAATTTTGTTTTTTCTTAATTTTGTTTTTTCTTAATATTGTTTTTTCTTAATTTTGGTTTTCTTAATTTTTGTTTTCGGGATTTCGGCTTTCGGGATTTCGGCTTTCGGGATTTCGGCTTTTCGGGATTTCGGCTTTTCGGGATTTCGGCTTTCGGGATTTCGGCTTTCGGGATTTCGGCTTTCGGGATTTTGTCCGGCACCCGAAATAACCAATATAAAAGCAACAGGAAAGGAAAGAACACGCACTATAGAAAGAAGCAAATTCGAAATTTTTAATTTTCACTCCAAAGCTATAAACTGGGAAGATATTGCACTCAGCATGGTAACAATAGACTGGAAAAACCATCTTTAAGTCTTTAAGACCAAGACAACGGAAGAGATGCTAATAATCTTAGAAGACGCTGGAAATTGTGGAAAGACATGTCCCAAAAGTACAACAAAGAGGAAAGAGAAGCAGTTTCGAGAGACAAAAGGGGTCAATGTTCCGAAAGAGAAAAAGAATGACTGTAAAATTAAGAAACTGCGAAGACAACAACATCAGAAAAAATATTAAACGATAAACTGCAGAGTATAGATTGCGCCATACGGGATCTAATTGAGGAGCATACAGAGAAAGAAGACGACGCCATAGAAGCGATAAAGGTTAACTCAAAGTACTTCTATAGTTTTGTAAAACAGGAAATCGAAAAATCACGTGGCTATCGGACCTTTGAAAAATGAAGACAATGTTTTATCCGATAATCTAACAGAGGTATCTGAAATATTTAGAGCTCAGTATTAGTCATCTTTCAGTATCCCCAAAAGTAACGAACTAATATGCTATAGAAACGCGTTCTTTGAAGAAGAACTATAACGGAAAAGTATAAAGGACTTTGACTTTACAACAGATGATATTACACAAACTAAAGAGAAACTAAAAGCACACTCATCGGAACAAAAATTGCAAGAATGAAATCGCTAAGCCCCTATATTGGATATGGAGACGATCACTAGACACGGGAGAAATACCGAGCATCCTGAAGAGAGCGAACATGGTTTCAATATATAAAGGAGGAGATCGATCCGAGACCAAAAACTATAGGCCAGTGTCGCTTACGTCTCATCTCACCGAAATATCTGAAAGAATCGTTAGAGAAAAACTCTATGACATTTTGGAAACTCGGAAAAAACTAAATGACAACCAACATGGATTCCGGTCAGGCAGATCATGCCTATCACAACTAATGGAACACTATAACAACATTATTAATGCACTTCAAAGTAATAAAAACTATGATGTACAGTAATATACACAGACTATGTCAAGGCGTTCGACAAGTGTGACCATGGAATCATAGCACATAAACTGAAATATATGGAAATAACAGGAAAAGTAGGAAAATGGGTATATAATTTCCTTAGCGAGCGGCAGCAAGTCGTTATAGTTTAAGGAATATCATCACCAGAGTCAGAGGTCCTTAGCTCAGTACCACAAGGAACAATATTCGTTCCATTACTCTTCATAATCATGCTAACTGATATAGATGAGGAAGTTACCAGTGACAGCACAGTAACATCTTTTGCCGATGACCAAAATTAGTAGAAAAATAAGAAACCCAAAGGATATAGGATCTACAACAGACATGAAGAAACACTACAGCTGGTTTGAAGGCAATAATATAAAATTTAACACTCAAAACTTTCAATTATTAAGGCACGGAAGAAGGGAGGACCTAAAATCCATGGAATACTATACCTCAAATGAACAGGAAATTCAGAGAAATTGTAAAGCAAATGATTTAGGTATTGTAATGACTGATGACGCGAAATTTGAAAGAAAATATAAGATAGCAGTACAGAGAGCAAAAAGAATAACTGGGCAGATACTGAGAACCTTTAAAAGAAGGGATAAGAATATAATGATTCCTCTGTTGAAAACACTGATCACCCCAAGGTTGGAATACAGCTCGGTCTTAACATCCCCATATTAAAAAGAAGACATTAGTAAACTAGAAGGTATTCAGAGAAGCTTCACAGCCAAGATCAATGGATGCAATGAACTAAATTACTGGGAAAGGTTACGTGAATCAAACTTATATTCACTGGAAAGAAGAAGAAAGAGGTACACTATTATTTACACTTGGAAATTAATGAAAGAACTAGCTCCTAATCGTACTCTAAAAACTACAGTATAACCACTCAAACAGCAGTGGAAGGTAGAAAAGGAAGAATGTGTCGTGTTCCCAAATTAAAAGCTAGACAGGGAACATCCTCAACATAGGAAGGTAGTTTTGTTGTAAGACGACCGAGAAATATTATCTTCTATTGTCTCAAATCACTCAAAAAAGAAGTTTTGAACACAATTTCTTCTAACTAAAGAAGTTATGTATCTTTCAAAGAAATTATTATATCATCTGACAAGAAGCTTTGATACCCAAAGAAGGAAAACTTCCCTTAGAATGCATCCTCAAAACGAAGTTATAAGTTATAAATAAATTGAGGACGTTTTATTTTGAGTGGAACATAATACATTTATGGTTAAATATTCAATAACCAAATCAAATGTTACCTCGTAACCTCGTAGCAGGTCCCTGCGTTGGTCTCTCTTCACACGAAGGTCAAGTTGATGGCCCCGCCTCTGAGCCTGGCTTAGTGGAAGAGCGAGTTGCTTTCTTGAGTTGCTCTCTTGTTACCTCGACCATTTTATATATGCACTAACTAACCATCTTATAAGTTTGCCATTACAATAGGAAAATAAGCATGGTTAGTGGAACCACTTCATGACTGAATTAAACATTAGGCTTCAAACTTTTTCTGGATAAGCCACGCGGTGATCTTAATCTTTAAATATTACGTGTTAAGCTGTTCAAGCAAATATGTTTGTTTTCAAACAAAAGTTGAAAATTTTCATAACAGAATTACTTTATAATTAACTCACATTTATAACGTATTTCTCTCGTAATCTCGAATTAAATACTGTACATTACTTACATCAAATACATTTAAGATGCTTGCTTACCGTTTTCCCAATTTTGACTTGATATACAGTGGGACAGAGAACTATTTCAGTTATATTTGTCCTTATCTTTTGTACCATGCATAGGATAGTTAGGAAAAGTTTACCGTTCTTTTAGAAAAATTTAACAAATAAAAAATTAGTTTAACTCCAGCAGTCCAGCATATAATGTGAAACAACAAAGAATTTGAGGAAAATAAAAAAATGTTAAAATGCAAAAGTTTTCGTACATTTATTTACAAAATTATTTGATAATTTGGCCACCTTTTGCTTGAATGACTTCAGTGATTCGTTTTGGGTATTTTCCTACGGTTCCGACATCTCTCAGCAGAAATTTTAGCCCATTCTTCTAAAGAAAATTGTCGCAATTCATTCATATTAGAAGGGTTTCTCTTGCAGACAGCTTTTAAATTCTCGATTAAATTAAGATCTAGGCTTTCACTGGGCCACTCGAGAAGCAAGAAATTCTTTTGCTGAAGCCATTTCACGATGCTCTTACTTTTATATTTTGAATCATTATCTTGTTGCGAGGTGATACAATTCCTTCTAAAATTTCCTGATAGTTCTTTGAATTCAAGATTCCATTTATGACGACAAGCTTTCCAAGACCAGAAGCACTAAAGTAGTTCCAAAGAAGCAAACTACCACCACTATGTTTAACCGTAGGAAGGATTTTTATTTTCTTCCAATGCAGTATTTGATTTTCGCCAAACATATCGTTACTTGTTCCCGAATAATTCAATTTTGGTCTCGTTTGCCCAGAGAACTTTCTTCCAGAATGCAACGCCATCATTTTGATGATCGTTGGCGCACTTTAAACGAACTTCTTTGTGCGCTTTTCGTAGCAGAGGTTTCCTTCGTGCAACTCTTCCATGCAAACCATTCTTTCTCAATGCACGACGTACAGTAGAGGGATGGACAGTCTTAATGTTTGGCAATTATCAGTCGCAGTCACTCGTAAGTTCGCAGCAGCCATTCTTTCAATCCATCTAGCTGTACGTTCTGAAATCTTACAAGGTCGTCCATACCTTGGTAGAGTTTTGATTGTTCCAAAGCCTTTACATTTCTTTATAACCGCAGCAATCGTCGTAAATGGAACTCGAAGTTCTTCTCCCGTCTCCCTTTCCAGATTGGTGTGCACCAATAACAGATCCGTAGACAGCTCTTTACCACGACGACCTATTGTTTACTAATTCTTCGAGCCTAAGGTGGACACACAACGTATTAAATAATTTTGTAAATAAATGCAAGAAAACTTTTGTATTGAATTTTTTTTATTTTTCTAAAATTCTTTGATGTTTTACATTATATGTTGAAGTTAAACTAATTTTTTTATTTGTTGAGTTTTCAAACGAACGGTAAACTTTTTACAACTATCCTACGCATGGTACAAAAGATAAGGACGACTACAACTGAAATATTTCTCTGTACGAATACTTATGATTACCTCTGTATGTATGTATGTATGTATGTATGCATATATTGAATAGTATTCGAACGTTTACATCGCCAACTATTTTAAAATTTAGAGCATAGTGTGAGCATTCAAAATAAAATTTTATCTTTACTTTTATGTCCATAAAACATCAGAAGTGAAAGATCAGATCTTGTAATTATGAATTTATAAAAGCGAACTAGAGCTGAATCGTATTTCTCTTTTAAACCCAGTTTAATAATACAGTTTCAGCTGTACCTATCTGTTCATATGGTGCTCATATTTTCGTTTAGGTACGAGGAATAATAATAATAATAATAATAATAAATTAATATCCATGTCCCATATTCCCCAAGGAAGTGTGGGGGCAAGGGCCCGAGCCTAGGCTACCTTAGCCAGAGTCAATTAAACGGGGATGGCCGGCCCGCCGCCTCGCCGTGACGTAAGATAAAGAAAAACAACTTCCTAGTTCTAGGTAGCACTGGGGTTCGAACCCACGACTCATAAGGTATCAGCACTGCCGAGTGGCGACTTAGCCCATCAAGCCGTGGGATATTTCAAGCGCCCTTCTAATTCCTTTGATATAATTTTTTTATGCTTCACTGTGCTGCATTTCTATAATAAAACGCCGAAAATATTTGTAGATAAATTATTTCAACGTTTCGCTCAAACTTCAGACATTGTCAAGAAAATTATATATTTGGTTTTATTAGTGATGAAGCGAAACTGGTAAAAATAACAGTTTAATTGCGACGTAATAATTCTTTAAATTGAAATGGCCTATATAGGTCCCATCCAAAATAAAATGAACAGCCAGATAATTATTCCAACAGGCGATTTTACATGCATGATTGTGAATAGAACGAGTCATGCGTTGAAAGAGTTTGCAGCTTGTGAAAGATTCCTCGCATACAGTAGTTTGAGAGAGAGAGAGAGAGAGAGAGAGAGAATCTTTCTTGGGTTTGTAAATGGCAGAGTTCACAATATCATTGTCAGTTTTCGTAAGATAATAATGAAGCTGACCATCAGCCAAGTGGACATCATTGGTTATAGAGTATAGACCGAAGACAAAGAGCCCTAAAAGAGCGGGATGAGGTCAGATCCATGCACAAAATAATGGCAATTTATCACAACAAACAGGTCAGCTTATTTGCATAAAGTGGATTACAGTGGACATGTGGTTCGGCAAAACGGCCAATGTGAATTGAAGATTAAAGTGGGTCAAAACCTATAGGATTCTGGAGGTCGGTGCTGTCCTTGGACGAATCTCAGTTTAATCAATTCACGTCGCATGGGGACACAAGGTATGGAGAATGTTTAATCAACACTTTCAGGAATTCTCTTTGCATCATCTCCCATTGCTGCAACAATGGAACTAAAAGGGCTGTAAGCTCTTCTTCTCTGTGCACCTACAGTATAAGTCTTGACATAAACTTCATCGTTAGCTTTCAAGATGAAGATCTTCCATGTCTATGGTAGCTCTTTACTGTGCCATAATACCTCATTGCCTCTATACTATGACATGTCCTATGCCCTTCATGATACTCGTACAAAACTACTCCATTAATGGACAGTTTTTTCTAGTTTATCCTAATGTTAATTGTGTCTTATGTAAACATAATATTTACATATGTTACAAGTGTGCTCAGGCTAATAAGTGGCGAAACTCTGCATCATATCTAAAGATATATTTATAGCAGTTAACGAATTTTAAGCTGAATAACTAATTTACCAAAAAAAATACACTTTAAAGAATCATAGCCTTATACCTGTATGGAGCCTTTGGTATGAACTTGTGATGAATAACACTAACTATTCATCTTACTAATATTTGTGACGGTCGAAGAACTTTGTTGCTTATGGCCGCCTTCCGGCCAAACCACTGGCCAGATTTGGATGAGACTTGGGGGATAGAGGTAACTGAGGCCGGGGAAGAACATAGGCTATGTGCCGTCGGCCTCCAAGGTTATGTGAGGCCGCTGGAGGCCTCTGTATTCTGGATTGATTGAAAGATAGTGACATCATAGACACGTCATAAAATGGGCGGAGCTCTATCATAGACACGTCATAAAATGGGCGGAGCTCTAGCGCGTTTTTCACGCGATGCATTTACGATTCAGCAAACAAAATTTAAATTTTTTTTAATTAGACCAAAATTTGAACTTTTTAAAAATCTCAATATATATATATGCTGTCTCTCTCTGTCTGTCTGTCTGTCTGTGTCACCCTAAAACACGGAAACGGCTCCGAGAGAGAAAATTATTAGGAAAAAGTTGCTTAAAATTAATTGGTTTGGTTAACTGAATGCCCGGTTAGGTCAACTATACGCCCTTGACGATTGGTTAGGTTAAGTCGTGATATTTTCGTTAAAACTAACGATTAATTGAATAATACGGCGGGATATTTTTGCTACCCGCACGAAGGGCGCGGTTCTCTGCAAGCGTTCAACTTCCACCCGGGCACGCCGGGACGCTCCGCTAGTAATCAGTAAAAAAATTTCTGTTTTAAAATGAATTAGAAAGTTTTCTAAAACACCATTATTTGGGGCTGTTTTACATTCAGCTTTCGAGTGGCTGTGAATTTTACTTGATTTTTATTTTTATTTTTTTTAAATTGAATGTACTTGTTATGTTGTGTAACTAATATAGGAGTTATCCCTCCTTCTAAACTGGTAAAGTGGTACACAATATGCTACTTTTATTGAAAGACTCTCCTCCCAGTTGAGAAATATGATAATGATGTTTTAGACTTAAATAAATGTTTCGTAAAACTTATAGTTTTGGCTTCGATACTTAGTTCTCCTTCAAAAAACTTTTTCGATTTTTATTTAAATTTATGTTAGCTAATTGAACGTTAAAAACAACTAGTAATAGCTTTTCGACACCGTTGTTTACGTTTCGTGTCGTCATTATTGTCGTAAACATTCAAATTACTAAGTATTTAACCAGTGATGCAACATTTTGAGGTTCTTAATTTTCGGAAAGATTACATAAAGAATAGCGGTTGTGTATTTTACCTTTAAAATCAAAGCTAACGCATTTTTAACAATTTTGGCCTAAGGGTTTTTTTTGGAGGAAGTGTAGTTTACGTCCCCCTGTGGTGTAGTGCCTAGTGTAGTTGTGTAGTTTACGTTCTCATGCATCATCCTAGTGTAGTTTACGTTTCCCAACTTTGTCCGCGTATACTTAATCAAATAAAACGTTAAAACTAACGAAAATATTAAGACAACCTAACTAATCGTCAATTTATATATATATATATGTGTGTGTGTGTGTGTGTGTGTGTGTGTGTGTTTGTGTAAAAATGAACAATGAATAATTCTTACGTTCATATAATTCTTATGTTCATTCGTATACTTCGTATATTTATATAATCCTTATACAGGGTGTCTCAAAAGTCACTATCTATTTCGGTGACATTAGATGTTTTTTTAAAAAATGCTATGCTGGCATAAAGATATGTACTTCTGGTGCAAATTTGTGTATTTAAAAAAAGTTAATTGGTTTATTTCGAATTTTGTGTAATTTATAAATTTATCTTGACATGCTTGAACAATTCCTCGAACCTCAACTTCTTACAGATGGCATTCTTGACACAGTAGTTTTTCAGCAGGATGGAGCACCGTGCCATTATGCAATAATTGTACGTGATTATCTTGACAGACGCTTCCCCGGTCGCTGGATTGGTCGTGGAGGATCACAACCATGGGCAGCACGTTCACCCGATGTAACACCATTAGATTTTTTCGCCCGGGGTTTCATTAAGTCTAAGGTGTACACTGGTAGAAGAATTAGTGATGTAGCCGAACTTCGAAATCGTATTACCGATGCAGTTCAGAAAATAACACCTCAAATGCTGGAAAGTGTGTTCCGGGAAACAACTTATCGCTTTGAGCTCTGTAGAGACACTGATGGTCGCCATGTGGAGACAGATAAATAAATAGCACTAATTCTTTGTGGCACTTACTTTGAAATAAATATATTTTTCATGTCTTAAACCATTTTTTCGTAATTCCCATTATTTTTCAAAATAGATAGTGACTTTTGAGACACCCTGTATTCTTATTCATATATTCATTTTGACATATAAATTCCAAAATCGTATGACGCTGACACGAGTTTGGATACATTTTTGATTTGTTTTCTATTTTATAATTGGTGAATTTTTCTTTGTAAACTACTTAATTATTTTTTTAGATTTAGTAATCTTGTTAAATTCTGCAATGTTCATTTCTTGTATACATTCTCTCTTCCTTGTAAAAGATGGTCATGTCCTGCTTGATGTTTTGAATCTTAAGCATTTAATTTTTGCTCGTGTGCATGTTTGATTGTAATTCGTGATGGAAGGCATATTTCAATTTCCATTTTTAGTTAACTCGGCAGATCATGATAACATCAGATCTATTAATATGCGGTTTAAAATAAAAGTATGGCTTCCTCTTGCTTAGCAGTCTAGACATTGCTACAGCAAAAATATTTGTTTTGGCTTTTATTTAAATGTTTTGCAAAGTAAATCAGCCTATTGAGAATAAAAACAAAAACAGATCAGCATTAAATAATAATGTTGTCAGTAAAAAAATTCAATATAAAAGCCCATAAAATTTCTCCACTGTACATTCTGATTCTTACTGATCTGACTTAGAGGCTGAGCATTATCTGTAACATTTTAGCAGTACAATATAGTAAGAAAAATCTTTGTCTTCTCCTTCGAGCATTGCTCTCTTCAGAGAACTTAGTCTTAAATAGAGAAAAATAATTTCCCGATACGTTATAAGAAGAATCGGGGAACCTTCAGAGAATTTAGTCAGCCTCACAGAATCCTCCGATCCACTACAAGAAGAAATCGCAGAGTAGTATAGAAGAAACTACTGCGATTCCCTATACGGTAGCAGTTACTCCAGAGTGACAAATCCGTTGCTGCCACGTAACCAGAACCCCCGTCAACTTCGAACCAACCAAAGCCATAGACGGAGGGGTTAATATATAATATATATATATATATATATATATATATATATATATATATATATATATATATATATATATATATATATGATAAAACGAAGACATAGAGCAAAAAAGTAATTATATCACTGGTATGCATCAATTTTGCTGTCAAGGGTTTTGTAAGTGATTCTTATAGAGTTTTTCCTGCTGATTTCGAATCTGCAATCCCTTTTTCTCAATCAGCTCAGGTTATCCGGCTATGGCCTCATAAGTAAAATAGAATTTTTCGTGATTTTGTCAAAGCGGAATTGGAACACAGTAACATCTATCATCACTTGTTTCACTTGTATAATATCTTTTTTACTTTTCAGGCATATAGATAAAATATTTCATAATGAATAGAGCGTGTAAAAATGATCCCAATAGATTCTGCTACATATGTGGGACGGTTACCATGCCAAATAACCAGTCCCAAATCACTAAATTTGTGAAGACAATGTATAGAGCATACTTTGGAATTAAGCTAGGGGACCAGGACAAAAATTTCGCCCCTCATATGTGCTGCAAGACGTGCATTGAAAATTTGAGAAGATGGAGCAAAGGCAGAGCGAAATCTTTGCCTTTTGGAATTCCCATGATTTGGAGAGAAGGAAAGGATCACGTGACAGATTGCTATTTCTGCATGACAAACCTCCAAGGTGGGCTTATAAATTTATTTTTTTAAATATTTTGAAATCCTCGTATGAAACTTGACATAATATTCACCATAATGTAATATTCACCATATATAGCATAATATTCACCATAATGGTAATCATACATTTACATATACATATTGTTATAGAAAATACATTTACACATACATATTGTTATACAAGTTACATTTACATATACAATGATTGTATATTTTCTTTCTTTTTCATTCATATTGTCTCCGAAGGGACAATATGAATGAAAAAGAAAGAAAATATACAGACTCCATCGACCTATTTCATATCTTACAGACCGCAGCCTTCCCTCACGAGCCGCCACTGTCTGAATGCTTCTTCTATTTCATATGCAAGTTTTATATCCATGTTTCTGTGTTTCTATTTTCAGGAGTTAACAAGAAGAATAAACACATTGTTGTATACCCTGACATTCCTTCTGCTATGAGACCTGTACCCCATGGTCCTGGAATTCCAATACCCGACCCACCTCAAACCCTGGACTTAGATGATTCTGATGATGAATCAATGACCAATGCCAATGACCAGTCCCAGTCGTATATACCTCAAAATACCACTTCAAATGAGCCGAGGCCTCTCAACCAGGCCAAACTTAATGATCTTACCAGGGATTTAGGACTTTCCAAATTAGCTGCCGAGATCTTGGGCTCACGACTTCGAGAGGACAACTTGCTGGCTCCGGGAACAACATTCTCCTGGTATAAGAAACGAGAGGAAGAATTCCGCAAGTTTTTTGCAGTGCACGAAAATACCTCTTCCTTAGTGTACTGCTGCAATGTTGAGGGCTAATCGAATCCTTGGGCCTGCCATATAACGCATCAGAATGGAGGCTATTTATAGACTCGTCTAAACGAAGTTTGAAAGCAGTACTTCTCAACATTGGGAATAGGGTTGCATCAGTCCCTGTAGCACATTCCGTACAACTTACTGAGGGCTACGATAACATGAAAATTTTACTGGATGCTCTCGTATACGACCAACATAACTGGAGGATCTGTGGAGATTTGAAGGTAATACTAATATCATAAGTAAACTATTGCTATTGACTATGTTGTTTTTCCAAAGGTTATTTGAGAGCGTATAAGAACACTTAACTTCCCCACAGAAGTGATACAGTCCAATGCATAGATTTTTTTATCTGATAGAACAAATTCTCTAAATTCTTTAAATATTTTCATTTTTTTTCAGATTGTGGCATTTGTATTGGGAATGCAAGGGGGATACACGAAATACCCGTTTCCTCTGCAAATGGGATAGCCGAGCGGATGAGAAGCACTATGCACAGCGTGAATGGGCATCCAGAGAGAATTTTTAACCTGGGTCGCATAATGTCGTTTGAGTGCCCCTTGTACCACCAACAAAAATTTTGCTCCCACCACTTCATATTAAGCTGGGCTTGATGAAAAATTTCATCAAATCAATGAATAAGGAGGGTTCAGCATTCCGATATCTCGAGAGTAAATTTCCTCATATATCTGATGCTAAACTAAATGCTGGGGTTTTTGATGGTCCTCAAATTCGAACTTTGATCAAGGATACTCAGTTCGAAAACGCAATGACTCCAACTGAGAAGAATGCCTGGCAGGCATTCAAATCAGTTGTCACTGATTTTCTTGGCAAGCGTAGAAGTCCAGAATACGAGTCCGTTGTCGAAAACTTGATGGAAGCTTTCGAGGTAAATTTCTTAATAATGTACTGCATATTCCCCCAACCTTATCCCAACGTATGATGTTCCTAAGAATTGTAAATATCTTGTTTTACCTGATCTCTACCATTTTAACACTTTTGTGAAAAAGCAATTGTTGAGTGTGGTGAGGAAATTTTATTTTCACACTGATTTTAAGGTTGCTTTTGTAAATAATAATACCCTTGGATGTTTTTTCCGATGTAAGGACAAAATCCCCCGTGCGATGAGCTGTTCTGTTGTTTATTTGTTTACCTGCCCTGGGTGTTCCCAGGGGAACTACGTTGGCAGCACAGTTCGTTCCTTGCAGTCGAGATTTTGCTCCCATATGGGTATTAGCCATAGGACAAGGAAAGTTTTATCGAAAAAGGAACAGTCTGCCATCAGAAATCATTCTATCAAGTGTAAGGTTGACATTTCCGTTAATAACTTTAAAATTCTTAAATCATTAAAAATGCCCGTCCTCCCTCCGTATTTACGAATCTTTGTGCATTAAATTTTTGAACTCCAGTTTAAATATTGATTCTAGCTGTTATCCCCTTTATATTAATTAGAATACCTACAAACTAAAAATTTTTTATTTATTATTTTTTTTTTCCCTTGTGACCCTGTCTCCTTTTCGCCTCAGTTTTTTGTGGCTGTCAAGTGAGCATGGTATGTTTGGTGTACTTTAGTGTTTTTTCGTTTAACTTTTTATTAGTAAAGTTTTTTAACTATTTTATGTTTGAATGTTTTTAGTTTTTAAGTTTTATTTTTATCATTCGTATATTTTTGTCATTTATATAATTTTTATTTTTGATTTGTTTTTGGCTTATGCCTGTTTTATGCTCTGTAATTTTAATTCTTATTCTCGAACAGTTTTAATTTTGTACTTTAAATTAGTTTTACTTTTTGTCATTCATATATTTTTGTCATGCATTAATTTTAGCTTTTATTTATTAGTCCTTGAAAATGGGTAGAGTTGCCCGAAACGTCGGCTGCAGCCAAATATGACTTTTTTGCTCTACGTCTTCGTTTTTATCCTAAATGTAAAATTACGTCTCCTTAGGAGAGATCCTATTTCATATGTATATATACTGTGTATATATATATATATATATATATATACACATTTAACTGCAATGACCGCGCAGTATATTAACGTATAGAAACGACGTAAGTATAGAGGAGTGTTCTGCACACGAGGAAGAGAAATAACAAACAAATGAAAAATAAGGCACCCGCCCGGGAATCGAACCCAGGATCTTCCAATTGCCGGTCAGACGTGCTAACCACTACACCACGGAGCCACGATAGTCAGAAGTTGTAATTCTCCTACATAGGGCAGAAACCAATGCCTTCTGACTATCTGGCTCCGTGGTGTAGTGGTTAGCACGTCTGACCGGCAATTGGAAGATCCTGGGTTCGATTCCCTGGCGGGTGCCTTATTTTTCATTTGTTTGTTATTTCTCTTCTTCGTGTGCAGAACACTCCTCTATACTTACGTCGTTTCTAACGTCGTTTCTATACATAATATATATATAATATATTGACGATTGGTTAGGTTAAGTCGTAATATTTTCGTTAGTTTTAACGTTTTATTTAATGAATTCATTTAAAAAATGTCTGCTAAAGATCCTCGTGTAGTTTACGTTCCCCAACTTTGACCCTAGTGTAGTTTTTGTCCCATTTTGTCCCCACTTGCTCCGTTTTTTTTTTCCCAAGAATCGAACTTTTTCTTATTTTATCATTGTCGGTGTTTAAGAGTAAAATATATTAGAAAAATAATGCATAACTTTAGTTTTGGAATTAAATAGCTTTATTTTTGTTATAAAACTTATTCTGTTAATCGAAAAATTAAATTTTTTTCCAAAATGCAAGCTTTTTTCCTTGTCCATTACCTCGCTTGTTTTTATCTTAGAATCGTGTTTGAAATCTGAGTAGCCTCGAGAAATATATTAAGAACGTAAGAAAGGTTATAAAGTGATATAATAACGATGATATCAACTGATACTAAGAATAAGGAAAAGATTGATAAGAAGTATCCAACTGAGTACAAGATTTTTAATTTTACTTTTTTCCTCTTTATAATTTAACAGTTCGTCCTCTGTGTATAGATTGATAGTTATCGAGTAGATGCGTAATTATCACGATCCCTTATTGTATAGCTAATCTTTATGCTCTGAATGTATAGTATAAGTATTTGTTTCTATTTCGGGGTAGAAGTTTAGTATCCAGTTTCGCAGCTGTATGAATAAGTATATGGGAAACGTAGTATCTCTCTGTTAACATGTTCCATTAAATCCTGTAGAAATTCTAATCCGTCATCCTATTTATGGTATATTAAGCCCAAATTTTGCGTACCCTATTGAAAATGGTTTATTATTTATTAATTAAGAGAAGAGATCTTTCATTGTTCTCCCGGTTTTGCACCAGTACGATTGTTTCAGATTTATTACAGGAGCCTTTGCATCTCTGGCCTCGCATTTAAATTTGGTTTAGTTACTGGGATTTGCGCGTAATAAGAGTGAGCTTCATATATTAATGAGATTAACGTTATAGCTATTCTCTAAAGTACTGAAGAAGCGATATTGTTACTGACGTCAATGCCGTGTTTGGATATGAGCCTAGTTTCGCTCTTATGAATTCGTGGATTAAGGGTGGTATAGAGGGTGGGTGGGTGGGTGAATTTTCTCGCAGTCGTCCGGGATTTTGTGCTTTAATGTTTCTAATTTTTGCTACTGTACTTGTTAAGATGGTTAACAAAATCAGGCAAATAATTCGGCCCTATTACGAAAGTTCCGTAATCTTTTTTAGGAGATTTTTTTCTCGCAACATTTATTTCATCTAAAAGCAAATATTCTTTATTTTCTTCATCTGTATTCATCATTCGATGAGTTTTAGACGCGTTACTCGTACTTCGTGACGTCATAAGTCGATGTTTTCTTTTAACATAAAAGGAAGAATGGATAATATTTGAACATTTTCCTTCTGAACAAGAATGATAGAATATTCATATATTTCAAGATAATATTTATAATCTGATTTCTGTACACAAACCCTCGCATTTTCCTTTACGTTAAAACCCATTTGAGAATGGCATCTGCGTTCAGTGTTGACAAAAGTAAATAAACACCACCTGTTTTTCCATAGTTTTCGGTTTGATAATAAAAGTCAATAAATAATAACACATCGAATCAATATATTTAGAATCGTGTTGCTTTCTCTTTTCCATTATTTATGTAAAGATGACGCACATTCTGACATTCCATTTGTTCTTGAGGACAATCATCGTAATGTCTCTACTTTTGTCAACTCTCTCTATATTTGGTATCCGCTTATATTTGCGAATCAACCAATTATTAATTTGCTTTTGTCGTGTCGACCATTGTCCCGCCTTCTTTCCTTCATACGCATAAGGTCCCTAGTCATTTCTTGATACAAGGACTCCGTTAACTCTTTAACCTCGTTATCTTATCCGCTATTTCCTTGAATTCGTTATCTTCGCTACTTCGCTGCACGCATCATTCTATTTTATTTTACCGTTGCTTTACGTTTTCCGTTATCACTGTATCCGTTACGTCATTTATTTCGCCTTCAGAATCGTTTCCCAAACTTCAACTCCTCCATTGTTTCATTGTTACGAGTCCAGCTGCGTGTGCCGCGCTTTCTTCTCGCAGACGTTTGACGCATGCGGATACAAATATCTCGTTCGGTCTAATGCATTCTTTATCTATTGCGTTCCTTTATGATGGTTTATATTCTAACTTTTTAAATACTTTGCATAATCTTCGTGTTCAGTCAGTAGATTTGTCTTACTCTTTAAGACAGCTATTATGTACGTGTTTGTATCAATGACCTCCGTTTCAAAGAAACAATATTTATTTGGTATTTCGCTTTTTACCTATTTTATGCATTTAAGCAGTTTCTTTGATATATGACCATGCTCTTTGGCTCCCGTTCTTTCATTTTTTTAGTTTCCTCATTGCTTAGAAACCGCGAGGCCTTTCATTCAGTTTTTTCTATCTCTCTCTCTCTCTCTCTCTCTCTCTCTCTCTCTCTTGCGGCTGTATGTAAAATGGATTCCAAATTTTGCCTTGTAAGATGACTTTTAAATTGTGATGTTAGTTTTTATAAGTTTGACTTAGTTACACTTACTTTTTGACATGTTTATCAAGTCTATAATATCATAATCACTTATATATATATATATATATATATATATATATATGGGAATGAACTCAGAATAGTTTCCTGAGAATTTTTATGATACACACAGACCGTGCATGGAACAAGGGACTCTTCTTGGAAAATTAAATCCACTATAGTCCGAATAAGCAATGGTAAATGACAAACACTATAGTTTTTTTCTTTTTTATGATGTTAGTCCGACGTGGGCAACGGGTCACTCGCAAAGAGGTCAAAAATATAGCTTTCCTCACCAGCTATCTGCAAAGCAGATAAGTTCCAGCTTTGGGACAGGATCTAGGGTTTAAAGCAGCCTAGCCCCACTATATTTAAAACCTCAATATAAGCAAAAGACTCGCTGCATTCACGTCGGATTGAATACATCAAAGAAAAAGGGGTAACTATTATTTTTAGCCAAAAACCAAAACTTAAACCTTCCCATCATGAAACGGACATGTCACGTGCCTTGAAAAGTGGACGCGCAATTCTGCCAGTTGAGGTTTAAATTTTGGTTTTTGGCTAAATATATAATAGTTACCCCTTTTTCTTTGATGTATTTAATCCGACGTGAATGCAGCGAGTCTTTTGCTTATATTGAGGTTCTAAATATAGTGGGGCTAGGCTGCTTTAAATTCTAGATCTTGTTCCAAAGCTGGATCCTATCTGCTTTGCAGATAGCTGATGAGGGAAGCTATATTTTTGGGACCTCTTTGTGAGTGGCCCGTTGCCCACATCGGGCTAACATCATGAAAAAGAAAAAACTATAGTGTTTGTCATTTACCATTACTTATTCGGACTATAGTGGATTTAATTTTCCCAGAAGAGTTCCTTGTTCCATGCACGGTCTGTGTATATATATATATATATATATATATATATATATATATATATATATATATAATATATATATATATATATAGTGATTAAAAAACTTTGCAAAAATTACTTGAGTGAAAACCTTTTAAGGATAAAATTAAAAACCTAAGGCTGACTGTTTTAAACCGCTACTGGCAGATCTTTTCAAGACTGATAATAATTTTTAAACCTCTCGATTTGTTAGACCAGGGGTTCCCAAATTGTGTTCCGGGGAACACTTCTCACGGTATACAAGTGTTCCGCGGAACACCAATTGGGAACCCCTGTGTTAGACTATTAAAAATAGCATTTAAAATAAAGATAATTCAAGTGTGACATAAACACTGCGGATAGCCAGTGGCATTGTTGAAACCTGCCTTTCCTAAACTTAAACTTTCGCAGTATCCCTAACCACTTTGACGAATTGACAGCTAGTCTAAAATTATTACAACATAAATTCACGGGCATTATATTAATTGAAACTTGGTTAAATAAAAACAATCCTTTTTCACATCCCAGGGTAAACAAGCTATCATATATGTAGGGGCGGAGGCGTAAGTATATTTGTAGATTCAAACTACGAGATTAAATGTATCGAAGAACCGACAAGCATAAGCAATACTTCAGAAACACTCGCAATTGAAACGTATATTCATAACATCCAGTATTCAATTTTAGGCATCTATCGACCACCAGCTGGTCACGTGCCAGCTTTTATTAAGAGTGTCGAAAGAATCGTAACCTCCATTCATATAGGTAACAATTGTGTCACTACAAGAGACTTAAATATTGATCTCACAAAACAACATTCAAATAATAATACGAGCTTCCTTCACAACATTATGACTGCAAGTTGTTTTAAATTAGTTATTAAAAAACCAACTGCACTTCACAATGACATTAGAAATTCGACTCTGCTGATCAACTCTGGGTTCAGTCTCCGCTTGACTGCATCTCGGGTAGAATTATATTAAATATCACGGGTCACTCGCCTACATACACCATGCTAATCTCCCGTTTCTCCCCACAGGAACATATAAAAGTTGACTACAGATCTTACAGCTTAATAATAAGCTAAAATTCCTTAGAGAAGAAATAATAGCTTTTGACTGGACTGGAATAACTGAAAATAACCATGGCATTGGAACATAATGAATGGAATGCAATTCCCATAAATATCAAACGGGTTTCATCACTAAACCTATTTCGCAAATCCCTAAAAAAGTGCTTCATTAGCGCTTACTGATGTATAAGTTCACTGTTGCCATTATTACCATGATAATTATGTTCCTATTTCATAATTAACTATCTAAAATATACTAATTTCATTAAACACTTTTAATTTCATCATTCATCCTAAAAAACTCATCAAGCATCATATATTTTCTAAATATGCAATTGATTATTTTATTTAAAATTTTATAAAATAATCAAACACAACTTTTGTAAATTTTTTCCTTGTGTTTATTATTATTATTATTAATAATAATAATAATAATAATATTTGTTATTACTGTTTCTCGCCATTTTCACTTCTGTCATGTAATAAATAAATGAATGCCATTAAATTTGCTTAAAACGCTTTAATGCTTCCAACTGCATATTCACATTAGAACACTGTGAATATATTAATGCCATATCGGATTTATAAATTGTACAGAAAAATATTGAAAAATATTGTAAAACTGTCACTTGTATTCATTTCTGAATAAAGGTTTTTGTTGTTTTGTTGAAAAGAATTAAAATTCAGGTCCTCGTTCACCGCACAGAACTGAAATGAAAGTTATTTTTCTTTATTTAACAGAAAAACAGTTATAAAATGAAGTGTGTGTTTATATTCAATTTTTATATATGAATTTTTCATCATGGCAATTAATTTTAGGATTATTCAGGATTGGGAAAGGCGGTGGAAAATCGCATTATTAATTCGGTCTAACCTGACTGTTTGAAAGGCTATTTAATGATGTTTCGATTGTGTGCTTTCAACAAATTTCCTTTCCCAATCAAGATAGGATGGATAGTCTCCATTTAACTGATATTCCTCTCTAAAATTCTTTCAATATGCAAAATTACCCACTCACTTGATAATTTTGCATGTTTTTAGAATATTCTCAAATTTCTAGCTCGTTTCAACATGGATGAACGATAGTTTCACCTTTCGAAAGTGGCTTAATTGAATTGATGAGGACAGTTGGTTTAAGTTTTACTTGGAGAATTAGTTTTAGTTTAAATCTAAACCCACAAAATTATAAAATTATAAATATAATTTTATTTAGTTTTTCAGAACATTTACAAAGAAATTTAGTTTTTAGTTTTTACATAATTTTTCGTCAAAGACAAAAAAACCAATGGCTTTAGAAATTAGCAGACTTGAAAAGAGAGCAAAGTTTTTGATCTGAAACGTATACACATATATAGTACGTATATATGCATATAACCACTGTAATTAAAAACGTTTTTGAAATTATCTATTAAAGTGGCTTATATATATATATATATATATATATATATATGGAATGAGAAAAGAGGCAGATTTTGTACTGTCCCAGCTGAGGTAGGACAGGGAGTCGTGAAAACGAGGATTGAAAATACCCTCAGAATACGAGGCTTAAAGCTTTTTAATGTTCTGCCAAAAGAAGTGAGGAACCTCCGGCACACCACCTTGAATAATTTCAAGAACTACCTGAACAGGTTCGTGTGCAAAGTCCCTGACCAGTCATCCCGTGACCAGTCCTCCTACGAGGGCAGGAGGAGAGCTGAAACCAATTTTCTCCCCCACCAAATCCCGCAAATGAGTTGGGAGGCTGCAGAAGGGTCGGCCAAAGGTCGATCCTGACGGTCGTTCGAAACCATCGAAAAGTATATATATATATATATATATATATATATATATATATATATATATATATATATATATACAGGGTGGCGCAAAAGTCGCGCATCATAGGAATTTTCAGTGTTGACTATAATATATAAAATATATATATATATATATATATATATATATATATATATATATATATATATACATATATACATATATACATATACATATATCTTTTTTCTTTTAGGTAGGGGATGGCTGCGAAATTAACAATAGACGAGAGGGTGAGCTTGGTTTTAATGTATGGAATACCAGGTACAACAAATCGATGAATCGGTACAGAATTTAAATTCTCTACCGATTCATTTCCAACTGTTGCGGAGCTACGGACGTTTTAAGGTGCACGGAAAAAAATAAACGAGAGTATTAATCTGATGTATTTATTGCTACATTTTATGAGATACACCTTATAAATGTTCAAAATGTCCGCCTCGGTTTTCAATGCACAGCCTTGCTCGTTCCAAACAAGAGTCCACTGTCCATTGAATCATTTCGAGTGTTCTTGTATGTAAGCAGAGGCCTCCATAATCCGACGCAAGAGCTCCTCTCTCGTTTGTACTTTGGTCTTGTAGACCATCTCTTTCATAAGGCCCCATGAAAAGAAATCTAACGGGGTTAGGTCTGGAGGTATGTAGGACAAAAGCCCCCTAGGACTAAAGCCCCCTAGGAAAACTAATAATAATTTTTTTAATTATTATTTTTATTCTTTATTATTTACAGTTCATGAACACTTTTCTGACATGTAAAATATTACATTTATTATATCATAAGACTGCAATAAGGAAGGCATTATAAGTATTATACAGTAGCACACATTAACGCTAATATTTACACATCCATAAAAAATTACATTATAAAAGGATCAATCATGCCTTATCTAGGCAAAGTCAGCTTTATAAGTATTACACAGTAGCACACATTAACACTCGCATTATAAATTTATAGCTCACTATTTTACAGGCGCACAAAATTATTTACACAACCATAAAAATGAACATTATAAAAGGAATATCATACCATATCTAGGAAAAATCAAACAAATAAAGCACAATATTAAAAAGTTCATTAAGTGGTAAGGTTCATTTAAAGTTCATTTTACTTCCACCTAATGCTGTGACCTACACCATTCGGAAATTCCTCCAAGGTCTTCCTCTCATTCACATAGTCCAGACATAGGTTCTTCAAACGCTGTTGATGCTCCTTTGCGGCACGTTCCTAAACTAACCTAACCTAACCTAACCATTCAGGTAGACAAAACAGTGATCAACTAGAGTGAATCAACATAGACAAAGATTATAATATTTGTTTAGAATTACTTCATAGCACACGAACAATAATATAAAAAATGAGGCTTTTGTCCTACTTTGCACTTCAACTGAGGGGGTTTTGTCCTATTTTGTACTTTAACTGAGGGGCTTTTGTCCTACTTTGTATTTTAACTGAGGGGCTTTTGTCCTAGGGGGCTTTTGTCGGGACCCGGGTCTGGAGATCTCGGGAACGACGATATTGGACCAGCACGCCCAATCCAACGATTCCCGTACCGCTAATTAATACTCTCTTTTATTATTTTCCGTGCACCTGGAAACGTCCGTAGCTCCGCAACGGTTGGAAATAGCACCTATGTTGTATTAACTTTTTTATTCGATATCACCCCCAAAAGTATGGCAGACCGGTTGTGAACCACCCTGTTTATGTATATATACAGTATATACAGAATTTTGTTTGGGAGGGGCTAATATATACATATATCAGGGTTGGGTCGATTAACTTCCAAAATTAACTAGTTAAATTTATTTGAGATTCTTACCAATTAAGTTAAGTTAATGCAAATTTTAAAAATTAACTAGTTAAGTTAATTTCGAAAGTTAATCAATGAAGTTAATCGGGTACTGACGTATTAACGGGGGGCCACCACATATTGATGATTGGTTAGGTTAAGTTGTAATATTTTCGTTAGTTGAAAATTTCTAATACATCATATTTTCTAAATAGCAATATTTTTTAAAAATATTTACAATGATTTAGATTTCAAATATTTACAATGATTAATACATGTTACACATTAGAAACAACATTTGTTTCTGGAGGCCAAAAATTTTTAATAGCATTAAGAATGGAATTGAATGGATCGTGATCATGTACCAACTGTCGCCACATAAATTCACAATCCTGACTCTGCTAGATGTTCCGATATGTATGACGGCCATGAGTCTGAGTAAATTATTTATCGATCCCTGAGCGATATTGTTTTTTATAGCCTCCATTAGGGTGGAAGCAGTACGATCAGGAACTTGAAGTAGAAAGCATTCCTTAGTTTGACGACAAATGCCTCCAAATCACTGGTTGACAAAATTTAACTTTTTATTTGTCACATGAACAAAAATGGGTGGAATTATATAGGTATTTTACCACTGAGTTCGAAAATAGCCTCAAAATTTGTCTATCATCCACCAATATTGAGTGAATCTAAAATGAAATTTGGACTAATTTATAGGCCTAATAGCAATATCAAAGTAGAAAATGCATATTGAATTCACCTAAAATGTGGCTACTGATGATTTACGCTTGTATTTCGCCTCTGGGCCATCCCTTGACAATGTCCAGCAGTAGTCATCCAACATGCTGGGGCTCCACTTGCCCTGGTATCGCTTCTCCATCGTGGATATTTGTTGATGAAAGCGTTTCCCATGCTCATCACTAACATCGCCTAAGTTTGTTGGGAAGAAGTCGAGATGTGAGTCAAGAAAATGAATTTTCAACATGTTGCACCCCACGTCTTTGTAGGCCTTGAGAAGTTCTTCAACAAGTGACTCTTAATTTTCAGCCTTGAAGCTTCCGAGGAAATTTGTGTTCACTGCTTTAAATGCTCTCCAAGCTGCTCCTTCAACTTCACTTAGAGTTTCATCAAACACGCTGTCTCTCATGATTTCTCTAATTTGCGGGACCACAAATATCCCTTCTTTGATTTTGACCTTGCTGATCCTCGGAAATTTCTGTTTCAAATAGAGACCCCGCCCCCTGCCATTTTGATCCATAGCCTTAACAAAATTTTCCATTAAACCAAGTTTAATATGTAGTGGTGGCAAATAACTTTTTTGGATTAAGAAGAGGTGAATTGGTGAGATTTTTATGCCCTGGAATCAACGCTTGTCGAAGTGGCCATTGTTTCTTTGAGTAATGGCTTCCCCGTGCTCTGCTGTCCCATTCACAGAGGAAACAACAGAATTTCGTATAACCCAGTTGTAAACCAAGAAGAAGTGCAATCACTTTCAAGTCTCCACAGATATGCCAAGAGTATTTATCATATTGGATATGTTTCACAAGCAGGTGCATATTGTCGTATGAATCCTTCATATGTACGGCATGTGCTAATGGAACTGAAGGGTATTTATTTCCATTATGGATACAGTTTTTAAACTCAGCTTCGAGGAATCAATAAATAGGCACCATTCGTTTGGATCATGTTGTTGGTCAAGGGTATGAGAGGGTAGAAAGTTTTTGATGCTTGCGGTAAAAAGATATCTTAGTGCCTTTTCCTTGAAGATTCCAACCTTTCAACCTGGAAGCCGAAAGTTCGGGTTGATCTTTTGACAATTTCAGATCACAGACAAGCTCGCTCAGGTCTGCTTGAGATATTAAGTGAGGCTCTGTCGATGAACAAAATGGTTCAAACATTGGATCAACATCGTCCGTCAGTAAACCATGCTGAGCTTCGTCATTTCATTTTCATCATCTAAACTCCACGTTTCCGGTGGCCTTGGTACTGGCAAACGTTTATTATGTAAAACAGGCCTTATGGCTGATGGTAAATTTGGGTATTGTACCGTATGTTTAGATTTCGCAGTAATGCCTAGTATATTTGTTAAGCAGAAATAACAATCTGTTAAATGGTCTTTCGGCTCTCTCCATATCATCGGAACAGCAAACAGCATTTGATGAGACCCATTTAGCCAGCCTGTCAGAAGTCTTTAACACGTAATACGGCATATATGAGGTGCCCACGTCTTGTTCTGATCCCCTACCTTGCAACCAAAATAAGGTTTGTATGCTTTTTTGACGAGAGGGGTGAAATTTCGCCTTTGAAATTTAAGTGTTAACTCTCTGCACTCATAACAGAAACAGTTTGGATGGTTGACACACTTGCGTGGCATTGTCATGAAACAATACGAACGCATTGACACAAAAAATGATTAAGGAAAATCACGAATAAAATGCACGATGTTCAATGAGTGAAATCAAATGAGTAACCGACAAATGAAAGTCAACAGTGATGTGTAGCAACTTATAAGCAGAGGAAGAGGAAGGGGCAGAACCCGCCCCCTTCCTATTCTCACTCAAATCCTAAGTAATGTAAATTCGTGTGTCACTCTAAAACTGCGGGTGATAGAAAAATTCTGTTTTCATTTTCGTAATCAACGTAAAAAATTACACATAGTTCAAGTGAAAATATCTCTGACAAAAACTTTGTTGACCAGTGTAATATCCATTGCTGTGGAAGTTGACGACCGGCATTGTTCTATTGCTATTTAAAAAATATGATGTATTAGAAATTTTCAACTAACGAAAATATTACAACTTAACCTAACCAATCATCAATATGTGGTGGCCCCCCGTTAATACGTAAGTACCATTAATCGATTAACTTTTTCTTTCTTGGAAGTAGTCTGTAGAATCATCATTATATATAACTAATCAAGGTAATGATAAACCTGTAATTATGTGGGATCACCTAGTATGTGTGGTTGTCAATGTCTGATAAATTATATGTATTTTTGGATCACCTGAAGATCAGGGCCCCCAGCCTTCGTTTGTTAGCTTTATAAGGCTAACTAACGAAAATATCACGACCTAACCTAACCAATTGTCAAGGGCGTAAGTTGACCTAACGATTGGTTAGGTTAGGTCGTGATATTTTCGTTAGTTAGCCTTATAAGGCTAACAAAAGAAGGCTGGGGGCCCCTGATCTTCAGGTGATCCATATTTTTTTGCATATTATACAGGGCAATCAAGGCATAAGGATAATTTTTTTCTAAGCTTTTATTATTTTTCTGTTTCTAATAAATAAGTTAAATTTGTTTATGGTCTCAACTCAACTTTTCTCAACAAATCTCAACTTTTAGGCATATAATAGTTTTCCATTGTAAAAATGAAGGAAAAATGAATTTAATAATAAATTGTTTTCTAAACTGTATATTTTATATTGTACACTTGTGACAGTGAACATAATCCAGATTCCTTACCAACAATAGTCAAATTAGACACATAAAATATATACTTCACTTACAAATTAAACATATTTGTTAACTTTACAGAAGATGAGGTTCTCAAACCTTTCATCTCTTACCCTATTACATTGCACTCAGAAAGATAAAAAACAGTATTTTTATAGGAAAATTAATTGAAAATTAATTGAAGTTAATCAATTAATTTGAAGATATTTCAGTTAAGTTAAACTTTTTAACAAATTTAACTAGTTAAGTTAAATTAATTAACTTAAACGGTTACTCGGCAAAAAATTAAGTCAATTAACTTAATTGACCCAACCCTGAATTATATATATATATATATATATATTTGAAAGAATAGTTAGAGAGAAAATCTATGACTTTTTAGAAACTCAGAAAAAATTCAATGATAACCAACACGGGTTTCGGTCAGGCAGATCATACCTATCACAACTAACGGAACAAACACTACAACAACATTATTGATTCACTTGAAAGTAATGAAAACAATAATGTACTATACACAGACTTTGCTAAAGCGTTCGACAAGTGTGACCACGGAATCATAATACATAAACTGAAATATATGGGAATAACAGGAAAAGTAGGGAAATGGATATATAATTTCCTTAGTGAGCGGAGGCAAGTCGTTACAGTACAAGGAGTATCTTCATCAGAATCAGAGGTCCTCAGCTCGGTATCACAAGGAACAGTATTAGCTCCACTACTCTTCATAATCATGCTAACTGACATAGATGAGGACGTTACCAGAGACAGCACAGTAACATCCTTTACCGATGACACAAAGATCAGTAGAAAAATAAGAAACCCAGAAGATATAGAATCTCTACAAACAGACATGAACAGAATCTACAAGTGGACGGAAGACAACAATATGAAATTTAACACCGAGAAATTTCAATTGTTACGGTAAGGAAAAAGGGAGGACCTAAAATCCATATAATATTATATCCCAGATGGACAGGAAATTCAGAGAAATTCTAAAGCAAAAGATTTAGGGGTTGTAATGACAGATGATGCGAAATTTGAAACACAAAATAAGATAGCAGTAAACAGAGCAAAGAGAATAACGGGACAGATATTGAGAACCTTTAAACGAAGGGATAGGAATGTAATGATTCCTCTACTGAAAACCCTGATAATACCCAAATTGGAATACTGCTCGGTCCTAACATCCCCATATAAAAAAGAAGACATTAGACAGCTGGAAGGGATTCAGAGAAGCTTCACAGCCAAGATCAATGGGTGCAAAGAACTAAATTACTGGGAAAAGTTACGCGAACTAGACCTATATTCACTGGAAAGGAGAACACACACACACACACACCATTATTTACACTTGGAAAATAATGGAGAAACTAGTCCCTAATCTTACTCTGAACCCTATAACTCCCCAAACAACGGTGGAAAGTAGAAACGGTAGACTGTGTCGTATTCCCAAATTGAAGGCGAGACAGGGAACATCCTTAACCCTGAAAGAAAATAGTTTTGTAGTGAGAGGGCCAAAACTGTTTAATCAGTTGCCCAAAGACCTAAGAAACACGAAGGGAGTTGCAGTGGACATCTTCAAAAGAAGACTAGACGCCTGGCTCATAACAATCCCCGATGAGCCGGGCGTACCTGGCTATGTGAGGTGGAGAGCGCAAGAATCCAACTCACTACTTCACCAGGCAAACTCGAGAGGAGAGGCGATAAGCTTGACCTTCGCGAAATGAGAAATCATCGCGCGAAACCTTTGTAAGGTAAGGTTGTAAGGTATATATATATATATATATATATATATATATATATATACACGGTGAACCAAAAGTAGGTGGACAGTAGGTTGAATACGGTTTGTGTTATATTATATTATAACTATGGTGTTCATTATAACTATGGTGTTTGTGTTTTATTATATTAAATATAACTAAATTTATTTAAATTTTATTTTGTATTATAGTATACAAAAAAATTAAATATGTATTCTCAAAATAAACGTTATCATTTACTGTCCACCTACATTTGGTTCACCCTATATATATATATTAAAGTGTGTATATGAGTAAAAACACATTCTTAAATGTATTACAATAATTAACCATGTGCTGAAGGTACTTGGCATGGCGTACTTACTCATAAGTAATGCACAGAAATATCAAACCTATGGTTTTATTTCGGGGGCGGCTGAAGCCCCCCCCCCCCGAAAGCCGCCCCCTGGGATCACTTTAACATATTGCTTCCCAGTGTTAATCACTTTAACATATTGCTTCCAAATATTTAGGATAAGGAGTACGATAAAAAATATTCGCTTTAATAAAGTAAAGGCATAAAAAGTAAATCATAACATGTTAAAATATTAGATTGAAAGTAAATTTATTAGAATTGTTGCGCTATATGGTCACACAAAGTAAAAAATGGATTTCGGAAGTATCGGTCACGCCACATCATTTGCCACAAGTACGAGTTCAGTAGCTCCTTTTTGCATTCTTTCATTTTCTTTATATATTTAATGTAGGTCAAGTGAATGTCCCGTTAGGTCAACTGTACGCCCTTGACGATTGGTTAGGTTAAGTTGTGATATTTTCGTTAAAACTAACGAAAATATCACGACTTAACCTAACCACTCATCAAGGACGTACAGTTGACCTAACTGGGCTTTCAGTTAACCTACATTAAATATATAAAGAATGCCCGGTTAGGGCATTTATAGCTTTGTTTACGGTCGATAGGTTATCGCTTAGATTACCAACCTCTTTCTAACCAACCAACCTTTCTCTTTTTAACATATTGCTTCCCAGTGTTAATCACTTTAACATATTGCTTCCCAGGAGGGATCACTTTAACATATTGCTTCCCAAATGATTTGGGAAGCAATATGTTAAAGTGACCCGCCCCCTGTTAGGGGCGTAGCCAGAATTTCTTCTCGGGAGGGGCTAATATATATATATTAAAAGTAAGTAAGTAAAAACATATTCATGAATGTATTACAATAATTAAACATGTGCCAAAGGTACTTTGCATGGCGTACTTATAATTTACTTATAATTACAAAAAATGCATAGAAATATCAAAACTATGATTTTGTTTCATGGGGTGCTGAAGCCCCCGTAGCCCCCCTCTGTCTACGTCCCTGCCTATATATATATATATGTATGTGTGTATATATATATATATAATGTTAAACACAGACCGTGCATGGAACAAGGAACTCTTTTGGGAAATTACATCCACTATAGTTCGAATAAGTAATGATAAGTGACAAATACTATAGTTTTTTCTTTTTCCATTACCATTCTGAGTTTGTATATATATATATATATTATATATATATATATATTATATATATTATATATAATATATACTAGCTGAGGTACCCGGCGTTGCCCGGGATAAATTTCACATTGCTGTTGCATGTCGTTCACGGTCAGCTTCAAGGCGTGATTGTCTTTCTTGGGGTGTTTCTCTTGCTCTGGTAGCTGCTACACTTTCTCGGACAGCGTCAAGACGTGATTGTCTTTCTTGCAGTGTTTTTCCTGCTCTGGTAGCTGCTACACTTTCTCGGACAGCTTCAAGACGTGATTGTCTTTCTTGGAGGTTTTCTCTTGCTCTGGCTGTTGCATGTCGTTCACGGTCAACTTCAAGGAGTGATTGTCTTTCTTGTGAGCTTTCCTGCTTCCGGGCTTCTTTGTTTTTTCTGGCTGCTGATGTAGATCTGCCCAAACTTGCCCGTTTCTTTGGTGGCATGGTAAAGTTGTTGGGACTTTCAAAAACTGCAAAAAAACATTGCCACATTAACTTCCTGTAACTATTGCACAAACAGACAGGCTGACCGACTCTGTGTTGACATTCTTCATCCCATAAGAGGTTCCCGTGCCAAATTTGTTAGCTCTAGGTCAAACGGTTTGAAGTCGTCCTAAAAAAAATTATATGTGAAGCTCAAGATTTTCATGACTGTTCTTTTCTATAGTTTTATTGACCAAATAATTAGTCATGAAAATCTTAAGATTCAGAAATCTTCACACAATTGCCCATTCCATAAAATGGGCATCTGTATGAAGGAAAATTAAAATTTCGACTGAATCATTTATTAAAAAAGTAAAACCTTAAAAAGAGATAAGGCAAGTGATAATGATTAGCCTACATTTTCACGGGATTTGTGACTGTGACAGCCGCTGTTACAACGAAGATTATTTTTCAAACATAAACATCGCTTAGTTAGACAGTTACTTCTACAATGGAACCTCCTGAACCCTTGTCCTCCATAAACACTTTGTAGTTTAACGATTTCGCGAATGCTTAGTTTGTTTGAGGAAATATCACTAGATTTAAGAGCAGTATAGTGAATAGATTCAAACTGATTCCTTGAAAGTTTATCATTTATTACTCCGACTTTTATTCCTACTGTGTAGCCACCGTCGTCCTTAGCAAGAATTATACCTATTATACAGGGTGTTTATAAAGTCCCTATCTATTTCAGTGAAAACGTAGCAAAGAGGGTAAAATTCAATAACAATATAATAGAAGGTATACATTTAATGAATACTTAAGCATATGATTCTACATGAGCACCATCAGTATCTCTACAAAGTTCGAATCTGTCAGCAGCATTGCGGAACACATTTTGGAGCATGACAGGGGTTATTTTTGTAACTGCTGTTACGATACGAACACGTAAATGTCCCAGCTTCATTCAGATGGCATTTTAAACACCGTCGTCTTTCAACAAGATGAGGCACCTTGTCATTACGCAAACATTGTTCGGGAGTACCTAAATGAACGATTTCCAAATCGGTAGATCGAACGTGGAGGCAACAGGCCCTGGGCGGCTCGATCTCCTGACCTAACGCCCTTGGATTTCTTTGCATGAGGCTTTATCAAATCAAACGTCTATCAAACGAGGGTTACAGATCTGCAAGATTTACATGCTCGTATCGTAACAGCAGTTACAAAAATAACCCCTGTCATGCTCCAAAATGTGTTCCGCAATGATACTGATGGTGCTCATGTAGAATCATATGCTTAAGTATTCATTATATGTATATCTTCTATTATACTGTTGTTGAATTTTACCCTTTTTGCTACGTTTTCACTGAAATAGATAGGGACTTTATAAACACCCTGTATTAGGAGGATCACCTTTACTACGATCAAATTGAGATACTGTAACTGCTACATTATGACCAACGTCGACCACTGGCAACGTCTTTTTACTTCACGTCAAAAAAATTTTCTGCTTGTGGCACTATGCCCTCATGAGCTTTATGCCGTGCGAGTAGAGCAGGGTGTACAGCAGCATCGTCTTGTGATACGTCCTTAGATGATACTTGCAGCACGGCTGTTTCATGCGCAGGCGAGTGGTCTAGCTCTAGCGGTGGTGGTGCAGGTGTTTTAGCAAAATTTTCTTGGGCTGGCAATGTTTAGGCGTTGCAAATGAGTAACTTACTGCCCATTACATGAATGGGCATTTATATTGCCCAGTTCGTGAAATGGGCGGAATTTTGCGTGCCCATTTTGTAGAATTGTATAAGATTTTAAAGGTCATACACATGATTGCCCATTCACGAACTAGGCAATATAAATGCCCATTTCACGAACTGGACAACTTACTGGCCATTACATGAAATGGGTATTTATATTGCCCAGTTCGTGAAAGGTGCAATTACACAAATGGGGCGTAACATATATATATATATATATATATATATATATATATATATATATATATTATATACGAGTATATAGTGTTAACAAAAGTACTGTAAATAGATACCACGATGATTGTCCTTAAGAACAAATGGCAAAGCTCATCAGTGAAATGCCAATAACGTGTGTCAGTCTTACATAATTGAAAGGGGAAGGTAACACGTTTCTAAATATATTCATTCAATAGATCTCTTATTATTTAGTGACTTTTATTATCAAAGCAAAAATATATATAAAAAAAAAAAAACCGAAGCTGTCTATTTACTTTTGTCAACCCTCAGTGTGTATATTATATATATATATATATATAGTGTGAGTATGTATATATATATATATATATATACATACTCACACATATATATATATATATATATACACACTGAGGGTTGACAAAAGTAAATAGACAGCTTCGGTTTTTTTTTTTTTATATATATTTTTGCTTTGATAATAAAAGTCACTAAATAATAAGAGATCTATTGAATGAATATATTTAGAAACGTGTTACCTTCCCTTTCAATTATGTAAGACTGACACACGTTATTGGCATTTCACTGATGAGCTTTGCCATTTGTTCTTAAGGACAATCATCGTGGTATCTATTTACAGTACTTTTGTTAACACTATATACTCGTATATAATATATATATATATATATATATCGGCTATTGATTGGTGGCGTGGAAAACGCAGTTTAATAATGAACAGGAACACCAGAGAAAATACAAACATCCTTCAAGGTTTAATAGTACCAACGTTTCGGAATGCACTAATTCCATCTTCAGGGCTAAAACAATAAAATTCCAAATCACATACAAAATTACAAAATACAAATTGCTTAATAACAATTTAAAATAAACTTAAAAAATTATAAAAAGTAGCTAAGAAAATGTAAAACATTAAAACTAAAAGGTAAATAAATGTGAAGTTAAAAAGTTAAAATTATAAAAAGTAAAAGCATTAAAACTGAAATGTAAATAAAATAAACTAGTACCTTAACCAAAACATAGCAGATCTATCGATGATTCGTCAGAATTTAGGTCTGGTTTTAGTTTATAAATAAACAGAGACTCCATAATTTTAAGCTTAAGGTCAGAGCTTCCAGCAGCAAGTACGGTGAAATTAGACTGTGAAATTGGGTGGTTATTGTTGTGCGAGTGATTACGTATGAGAGAATTAGGTGGTTTGCCAAGGGGTAAATTTGTACGGACCGATTTACCGAGATGTTCGTAAATACGAGATTTTAAATGTCTTTTAGTTTTACCTATATATGACCCCATACAGTGGTCACACTTGTATTGATAAACTATAGATGACTTAAGAAGTGTAGGAATAACATCCTTGTATTTAAATAAATGGTAAATCGATTTAGACGGGGTGAATATAATTTTTATACACAGTTGTGGGTAGAATTCCTTGAGCAATTTTAAAAGTTTATTTCTAATGCTAAAACTTGAGGTTCCCATATAGGGCAAAGTGAAATACAGGATATCTTTGGGGACTGTAATTAAGTTTCTAGTTGTAGGGCTTATTAGTCTATTTAAGGTTCTGCCTATTGTAGTCTCCACCAGTCTAGAAGGGAAATTATTCTTGGCAAGGAGTTTTCGGATGAAATCTAGTTCATCGTGTAGTTTGAAGTAATCTGAACAGATATTGAAAGCTCTATTGGTCAGAGTCGAGATTAAATTTCGTTTGAAACCTAAAGGGATAAAGGAAGAAAAGTTCATAGTAAGATTGGTAAATGTCGGCTTTCGGTAAACGGAAGTTTCAAAAGAGGAATTAGTTTTTATTATCTTAATATTGATGACACTTTTCTCCTGTTTAAATCACCAGACCATATCCCTTTGTTTCGTAATTACCTTAATTCTAAGCACCCTAACATTCAATTTACTTCAGAAGTTGAATCTAATAGCTCTCTGTCCTTTTTGGACATTAAGATAATAAAAACTAATTCCTCTTTTGAAACTTCCGTTTACCGAAAGCCGACATTTACCAATCTTACTATGAACTTTTCTTCCTTTATCCCTTTAGGTTTCAAACGAAATTTAATCTCGACTCTGACCAATAGAGCTTTCAATATCTGTTCAGATTACTTCAAACTACACGATGAACTAGATTTCATCCGAAAACTCCTTGCCAAGAATAATTTCCCTTCTAGACTGGTGGAGACTACAATAGGCAGAACCTTAAATAGACTAATAAGCCCTACAACTAGAAACTTAATTACAGTCCCCAAAGATATCCTGTATTTCACTTTGCCCTATATGGGAACCTCAAGTTTTAGCATTAGAAATAAACTTTTAAAATTGCTCAAGGAATTCTACCCACAACTGTGTATAAAAATTATATTCACCCCGTCTAAATCGATTTACCATTTATTTAAATACAAGGATGTTATTCCTACACTTCTTAAGTCATCTATAGTTTATCAATACAAGTGTGACCACTGTATGGGGTCATATATAGGTAAAACTAAAAGACATTTAAAATCTCGTATTTACGAACATCTCGGTAAATCGGTCCGTACAAATTTACCCCTTGGCAAACCACCTAATTCTCTCATACGTAATCACTCGCACAACAATAACCACCCAATTTCACAGTCTAATTTCACCGTACTTGCTGCTGGAAGCTCTGACCTTAAGCTTAAAATTATGGAGTCTCTGTTTATTTATAAACTAAAACCAGACCTAAATTCTGACGAATCATCGATAGATCTGCTATGTTTTGGTTAAGGTACTAGTTTATTTTATTTACATTTCAGTTTTAATGCTTTTACTTTTTATAATTTTAACTTTTTAACTTCACATTTATTTACCTTTTAGTTTTAATGTTTTACATTTTCTTAGCTACTTTTTATAATTTTTAAGTTTATTTTAAATTGTTATTAAGCAATTCGTATTTTGTAATTTTGTATGTGATTTGGAATTTTATTGTTTTAGCCCTGAAGATGGAATTAGTGCATTCCGAAACGTTGGTACTATTAAACCTTGAAGGATGTTTGTATTTTCTCTGGTGTTCCTGTTCATTATATATATATATATATATATATATTAATATATATATATATATATATATATATATATATATATGTTACGCCCCATTTGTGTAATTGCACCTTTCACGAACTGGGCAATATAAATACCCATTTCATGTAATGGCCAGTAAGTTGTCCAGTTCGTGAAATGGGCATTTATATTGCCTAGTTCGTGAATGGGCAATCATGTGTATGACCTTTAAAATCTTATACAATTCTACAAAATGGGCACGCAAAATTCCGCCCATATATATATATATATATATATATATATATATATATATATATGTGTGTGTGTGTGTGTGTTTTCAACTTAGTGAATTCTCCGGATATTGAATTTATTTTTTACAAACTGTATTTCCTTGTCAATGTAATTTTTTAAACCGCTCATAATATAAGGACTTAATAAAATGCTTTCCTCACGCATCCTGCAATAAATATTAAATAACATACGTTCAATCCTGCAATTAAAATACATTTAATAGAAAAAATGAAATTAATTTTATTATAAAAACTAAAATGAAAATATTTGTCCATTCGCTTATTTTATTGTTTTATGTAAAGAGGATTTAGTTTTTATTAATATCTGATACGAATGATTTAAGTTAAAAAAAACAGCGTGCGGAGAGAGAGAGAGAGAGAGAGAGAGAGAGAGAGATACAAGGAGTTACAAGGACAAGAAGTACCTCAAAAGGCCTTGCGGCCCATACCGAGGAGGTACCACCAATGGCAACGGGTGCCAGGGAAAAATTCCTACACAGTGTCACAGCTAACTTCTCGAACAGCCACCCCAGAAGACAGTAATACACATCCTCAAATAACGTGCAAGATTCGGTTTAACCTTTTCTTGAACTGATCCACAGAGGAACTGTTGACAACTTCAGAAGGTTCCACGTGTCTCAGATCTTATAGGTGAAGTAATTCCTATACACACCAGTGCTAAACCGTTTCAAATTCAACTTCCAACATTGTTGCGAGTTGAGTTATCATTTAAACTAAACATGCTTCTAAAATCGACATCGTCGAACCCGTGTAAGAGCTTGAAAACCTCGATGAGTTGACTACGCAGCCTCCGAGTTTCCAGCGAAAACAAATTCAGGGCGTGTAAGCGTCGATTGTAGCCCATATGCCTAACAGAAGGGATTAACTTTGTGGCCTTCGCCTGCACTCACTCTAGCCTGTCAATATCTTTCCTGAGGGTGGGCGACCAGAACTGCACAGCGTACTCCAGGAGCGGCCGAACCAGGGAATTGTACAGAGAGAGCACAATCTCCTTTTTCCGAAATCGAAATTGCCTCCTCATATAACCCAACAACTTCTGGACTTTCTTCTCCAACTCTACGCACTGATTGGTAAATTTAAGGTCGCTGCTAATTAGCACACCCAAGTCCTTTTCCAAATCAGTGACCTCGATATTACTCCCCAACATTGAGTAGTCCGACTTGGGATTGGCGTAGCCAATGTGCATGACCTTGTATTTACCCAAGTTAAACGGCATTTGCCATTTTTCGGATCACTCTCCTATCCTATGTAGGTCTGCACGCAGTTGCTCGATCGCTTCGGACATCACAACATTGGCCCCAAGCTTGGTGTCATCAGCGAATTTGGCGATCCTACTGACGATGCCAGAGTTGATATCATTTATGTAAATGATAAACAACAGTGGCCCCAAAACGGAACCCTGAGGAATCCCGCTTGTGACCCTCTGCCGCCTATTCTTCAGCCAGTTTTCAATCCAGCTACCTACTTCCCCATCGATACCCAGCGCGCGGACTTTGACCATTAGCCGGCGGTGAGGTACCTTATCAAAGGCTTTCTGAAAGTCGAGTTAAAGTATATTAATCGCCCTACTCTTATCGTACTCACGCCACATGACGTGGAAAAACTCGGGCAGGTTGGTGAGACACGACCTATGCCGCCTAAACCCATGTTGGGAGTCCCCAAGCAGCTTGTAGGAATCCAAATGGTCAATGATCCTATCCGCTATTATCCCCTCTAATAATTTACCTACGACCGGAGAGAGAGAGAGAGAGATACAAGGAGTTACAAGGAAAAGAAGTACCTCAAAAGGCCTTGCGGCCCATACCGAGGAGGTACCAATGGCAACGGGTGCCAGGGAAAATTTTCTACACACTCAAATAGTGTGCAAGATTCGGTCTAACCTTTTCTTGAAATGATCCATAGAGGAACTGTTCAAAACTTCTGAAGGTAACCTGTTCCACGTGTCACAGATCTTATAGGTAAAGTAATTCCCACACACACTAGTCCTAAACCATTTCAAATCCAACTTCCAACCATTGTTACGAGTTGGGTTATCATTTAAACTAAACATGCTTCGAAAATTGACATCGTTGAACCCGCGTAAGAGCTTGAAAACCTTGATGAGTTGGCCACGCAGCCTCCGAGTTTCCAGCGAAAACAAGTTCAGGGCGGGTAAGCGTCGATTGTAGCCCATATGCCTAACGGAAGGGATTAACTTTGTGGCCTTCGCCTGCACTCGCTCCAGCTTCTCAATATCTTTCCTGAGGGTGGGCGACCAGAACTGCACAGCATACTCCAGGTGCGGCCGAACCAGGGAATTGTACAGAGAGAGCACAATCTCCTTGTCCCGAAACTGAAATTGCCTCCTCATATAACCCAACAGCTTCTGGGCTTTCTTTTCCACCTCTACGCACTGTTTCGTAAACTTAAGGTCGCTGCTAATTAGTACACCGAAGTCCTTTTCCAAATCAGTCGCCTCGATATTACTCCCCAACATCGAGTAGTCCGACTTGGGATTGGCGTAGCCAATGTGCATCACCTTGCATTTACCAAAGTTAAACGGCATTTGCCATTTTTCCGACCACTCTCCTATCCTACCTAGGTCCGCACGCAGTTGCTCGATCGCTTCGGGCGTCCAAACATTGGCCCCAAGCTTCGTGTCATCAGCGAATTTGGCGATCCGACTGACGATGCCACCGTCGATATCATTTATGTAAATGATAAACAACAGTGGCCCCAAAACGGAACCCTGAGGAACCCCACTAGTGACCGAGGCCGAACTCAAACTAACCCCATTAATTACAACCCTCTACCGCCTATTCTTCAGCCAGTTTTCAATCCACCTACTTACTTCCCCACCGATACCCAGCGCGCGCACTTTCGCCATTAGCCGGCGGTGAGGTACCTTATCAAAGGCTTTCTGAAAGTCGAGATAAAGTACATCAATTGCCCTACTCTTATCATACTCACTCAACATGACGTGGAAAAACTCGAGCAAATTGGTGAGACACGACGTATGCCGTCTAAACCCATGTTGGGAGTCCCCAAGCAGCTTGTAGGAATCCAAATGGTCAACGATCCTATCCGCTATTATTCCCTCTAATAATTTACCTACAACTGAAGTGAGACTAATGGGACGATAGTTCCCTGGACTTTCGTGATCCCCTTTCTTAAAGATAGGGGTCACATTGGCTTCCCTCCAGTCACCAGGCACCTGGCCCGTCTCCAACGATTTGTTGAAGACCGTAGCCAGGTGGGGAGCCACCTGGTCGCGCACCTCCCGCAACACTCTGGAGAGGAATTGGTCTGGCCCAGGAGCCTTAAACGCGCTCAGTTTGTCTATTCTATCGGCAACGACTGTCGCGGTACACCGAACACTATCCAGGCCAGCACCTTCGTGCCTGACGCCTGGCTCGGGGATGACGCGGGTGTCCTCCCTGGTGAACACACCCGCGAAGTACTCATTAAGCACATTAGTGATGTCCGCGTCAGAGGTCCGCAGAACGCCGCTTCGGTCTTTTAATGGACCTATCATGCTTCTAATGGGCTTTCTACTATTAACATAACTGAAGAACTCCTTAGGGTTCCCCTTGCAGAGGCTTGCCACCCGTAGTTCTTCGTTACGTTTCGCTAGCCTAACCTTCGCCTTCACTTCCCTACACAGGCAGACATACCCCTCAGTGTTCTCATGGGAACGATTGGCCTTCGCCCTCCTATACGCTACTTTCCTATTTCGGATAGCCGAAGCGATGTCACGACTGAACCACTTAGGCTGCGTTGAAGCAGGGGTGACCAGTTTTGAGGGTTGGCAGCAGACTGCAGCACCATAATCTGGTCCCGGAATGCACTCCATACTTCCTCAACATCGCCACCGACCTCTAACCCCATCTCACCTACGCTATCCTGGAGGCTAACGAAGTCCGCCAGCCGTAGATCGAGCTTACTGCCTCTCGAGTTACTACGCTTCACCCGAGGGACGCAGACACGGAACCTAATCAGACCGTGATCACTCCCGCCCAACGATTCGTCAACGGTGAGGCCAGTGACGAGGTTGTCTTCGGTCGTGAATAGTAAGTCTAGAACGCTTTCGCCTCGTGTAGGCTCATTGACCCACTGAGTGAGGAAGTTCTCATCAGCAAAGTCAACTAGCCTCAGTCCTGTCTTCCCACTTTATGCCGCGACAGCTGAAGTCTCCTAAAACTACACACACCCTATCCCCTAGCAGGCTACGGAGTTCAGTGTACAGGGCTGTATCCTCCTCGAGGAGGAGATGCGGAGGTGTGTACACCAAGATTAACCTATAGTTCGTCCCTCCCATGTTCAGATCGACGCCAAACAGCTCCCGTTCCTATGGGAACTGGCAGTCAACCGGACTCAACGCGTCCCTCACGGATATTAGTACCCCTCCCCCCTCCCCACGGGTGCGGTCTTTGCAAAACATTCTATACCCGGGAATTTCGAACTCCCCAACGTAGTCCCTACGATCAGTATGAATCCAGGACTCGGTGATAGCAACGATATCCTGTTATTCTGATGCTAAGAGCGCTCGTAGCTCGCAAAACTTATTCCTAATCGACCTAGCATTAAAAAGCATTGCACGGGGCCCCGGGCAGAGCTGGGCACTTGCGTTTTTTTGCCCGTTTTTTTGCGGTACTGCGGTACTGCGGTACTACTACCGCACTACCAAACCGGTACCGCATAACGCAGTACCGCAAATGATCGCTGAAAGTACAGCAGTACCGCTACCGCATTCAAATTTCCCGCGGTACTTTCCGCGGTACCGACCAACACGGTAGTACCGCAGTACCGCAGTACCGCAAAAAAAACCGCAAGTGCCCAGCTCTGCACGGGGGGAGCCTTCCCTATTCTGACCGCACCCTAGCACGACCCGTTTCAGGGCTGTCAGGAGTTGAAGAGCCCCTCACCAACGAGGAGGCAACTTCCGCAGGAGCCTGAGCCCCTCCAACGGGGAAGGAGGGTCACCCGCCTGTACCTGGACGCACCGTTCAGTTGAAGGTGCGTCCGCCACCGGCTCAACATCATCTATCCCCGGTGGGGGCTCGTCATCTCTCCCCGGGCTCGACCTCACCATTCTGTATAGGTGCCGGTCAAGAAGCGCGCCTAGCACACCTTTACCCTTGTCATTGAGGTGGACACCATCCCTCTGGTAAAGGTCCCACCTGCCGAAAATGCGTCGAAGGGGTTAATAAACCTCACGCTCAGCGGGACGCACAAGTCTTGCACCCTCTCGTTGATGCCAATGACCTTACTGAGCGCGTGGTCACTGGCATTCATCCGCGGTAAAATACCCATCAACATTCCCCTGTCTGTTTTCAGTTTTAGATCATCCGCAAGAGACATGATCTCGGTGATGATTCCTTCTGTAAAACCTACCCTACCGCTTTTGAGGAACAGATCGTTGCCACTAACTTGGACAACGATCGCAATCCTCCGACTAGCCACGCGCAGCTTCTCTAGCTCCTTCCTTAAGTGCGCCGTTCCCCGTCCAGGTAAGCACCTTACCTTCCTCCTGTCCCGGTTTGCAGAAGCAAAGTACTTCTCCTGGCCCCTGATCTGCGAGTCCCCAATCAAAACGGTGTCTTCCTCCTTCGAGCACAGGAGACTAAAGCGGTTGGAGGTCCTGACAGGGGCAACCGGGGTCTCAGGCTTCGGCTTCGCAGCCTTCTCTTCTTGCCCGAGACCTTTCAATACCCGTTGCCACCCATAGACGCACTTACACCACCCGACCCACCCCGACCGGCAGCTACATCCTTCGGTTTCTTTTGGCCATCAGTAGGCCCCTTCCCACCCTTTTTCTTTATCGGCCCCTTTCCACCTTTCTCTATCGGCCCCGTCTTTGTGCGCTCCACCTTGCGCCGCGGTTTCGTGCATTCCACGTGGGTCGCTGGCGATTCCTCACACTGATTTTGTACCCTGGCCCCCGGTTGCACCTCTACCCTTTCTCCGCGGTCCAGAGCTCTGTCCAGTCCATTGATGGACCGCCTTTCCAGGGCAGCTATCCTATCACTGAGCTCCGGGGTGGAGGGCGCAGCCGCGTCACTGACGGCCGCACCTCCAACAGCCGATCTGGACGACTCGAGCTGCCGGACCCTCTCCTCTAGCTTCTCGTAAAACTGCATGAGTTCGCAAAAGCGGCACATGCTGGAGTGGTTGATCTTCTCGAAGCAGGCTTCTTTGAAGTTCGTCACCCACTGGTTTACTCCACACCTCGCACATTCAGCCTTCAGTTTCTGCGGTCCAGAGAGAGAGAGAGAGAGAGAGAGAGAGAGAGAGATTTATAATATAAAATTGGATAGGTGGGGGAATTATGCTCTTTTGCGTGGTTGGTTGAGATTTAAAGAATTGTTACATAATTAATGATGGTCAAATTTCCCATCTACTTTAAAAGATCATATTCGTGATTCAGAAAACAAAGCACACTTATAAATATTTATATAAATAAATTATTTATACTGATTAAACTTTAAGAAATTTTATTTATTGTGATGAATTTGTTTATGCGGAGTATTTCTTGGTAATAAATTTAAATTTATTTTGTTTTTTATAATAAGAAAAAAAACAACTAAAATTTGTATAATTTTCCTTTTAACCAATCAACTGTTGATTAGCAACCCCTGTTATAATTCTTTAACCAATCAAAGGTCTCTTTATATCATTTTCGGGAACAATTGTGTGGAATAAAAGTTCCCAAAGCGTTTTCGTATCAATCCTTTGACACATTCCTAATTGGTTAAGGAAATAATTACAGTAGCTATTCACCACGTCTCTGCGAAGGCATTTTTCGTCCTCCTGCGAGAGAGGTACTGCAGTAGGGTGTACCATTTTTGGGTCATTTTCAAAAAGTCAAGGTCCAGGAGTCTAATGTTGTGCCAAATGATGTCCTAAACACGAATTTAACAAGCATTTTCTAATCCAACAAATTTTGAATCACCCCCACCCCCCTTGAAATTTTGCCCATCCCCCTTTCCTAAAAACCCCATATATCTAAAAAACTATCAACTTTATCGAAATATGTTATAGAATTAAAATGATTTAGAATCAAACGTTCTATTAGAAAAGTTCATTAAGATAGAAATATACGTAATTTTGAAAATTTTCATTTTCTTTTGTCCAAGAGCACCTTATTGTATTAATATAAAATAAGGTGCTTAAGTTACATTATTTATGAGTATATTGTGAGTATAATCCAAATTTAAAAATCCTTTTTTACATTGAATTTTAATAAACAAGCATTGTTTTTACTCTTATTGCTTCTTTTCAGACTGCTTTATTTGAAAAATAAATAAAAAATGAGTCAAACAGCTACAAAACAGCATGACTTTATTCTTGGTCGCTTGCAGGCTGATATTATGAGTTCATCTAAAATTGTTTTACCATCCAATAAAGATGTTCTAAGCCATTTTATTTATTTACGGAGAATGCAGTATAAGGGTCCAAAAGTTACAAAAGATTCTACTGTTAATGAAGTTCTACAGAAGCTACTAATAATATGGCAAAAAGCATGCATTCCTACTATAGATATTAGTAAAAACCCTAAAGGCAGGAAGATGCTGTTAAATCTAGAAGAAATGCATAATAATTTAATCAAGCACAAAAAAAGAGCAAGCTTTGAAAATGAACTCTCTAATTTCATGAAAATTATGGATTCCCTTTTTGACATCTCTTCTCAAAATGCCGTTGAATTAATCCAAAAAGACCGCATGAGAACTGAGCCTCAGAAAGCATATGATATTTCATTCTTAGAAGATCAAAGAACAAAACGAGAAACATGTTTAGGTTTGCTAGATGCAGATTATGCATCAAAAGTACAGCGCAAGTACATTAGATTAGAGAAAGAGAAGAAACGCAAAGAGAAACATAAATCAGTGAAGCAAGTGAGTGCTACAGCCAGAACATCAGAGACCCTTCTTTCTAGCACGACCAGTTCTGAGACAGACAGCTATGAAGAGTTTCCGACAGAACCTACAGCAGGACCTTCAAATGCTTCCAGCCCCAAAAATATTCTTGCCTCGCCATTGGTTTCCTCCACTGCAGACAGACTTAATCTCTCTATTGGACAACGGACTGTTTTTGCTGCTGCAGTAGCCATTAGGTGTGGCAAGGATATTGAAAAACTCTCTCTCTCCAGGACCACATCTGCAAGAGCCGCTCGAAAGACAAGAAAACGAAAATATGAAACTTGCATCAAGGATTTTACTCCTCCTGATCACTGCCTAGTACACTGGGATAGCAAGCTGCTTACTAAATCATGTTCAGAACAAGAAGACCGCCTTGCAAAACTTGTTACTGGATACCCAAATGTAGAAAAACTTTTATCAGTTTCTATAATAGATGATTCCACTGGATTGTCTCAAGCCACTTCTGTATTTCAAAGTATTGAAAAATGGAACTTGAAGCAAAATGTCTTTGGAGTATCATTTGATACCACTGCATCTAATTCAGGATGGATGAAAGGTTCCTGTAAGTTACTTGAAGAACTTTTGCAAAAGAAATTGATTTGGTTAGCATGCCGCCATCATGTGGCTGAAAGAGTTTTGTGTGCTGTGTATGAAACCATTTTTGGCCCAAGTAAATCTCCTGAGTTTGAGTTATTCAAAGAATTTCGCGAGTCTAAATGGAAGAAAATTAATACGAAATCTACATACAATGTTCTTGATGTTAAATCAAGGTATCAAAGAGGCCTAAAGGAAGAATGTGTAGAATTTATGACCCAATGTTTAAGAAAATCTGACTGCTTTCCACGTGATGACTATAAGGAAGTTGCTGAAACAACTTTAATGCTTTTAGGAGAGGTTTCCAGAGAAAACAGTCATTGGCGGAAACCTGGTGCAATGCACCGTGACAGGTGGATGGCAATGATTTTGTATACAAATAAAATGTATGCTTTTGCCCACCAAGCATCATATGATGAATCATTGATTAAGAAATTAAAGAGAATGTGTCTATTTAATGCATTAATTTATGGAAAATACTGGCTTTTACGTTCTAATTCACTAGATAGTCCAGCTAATGATCTGAAGTTTTATCATGATTTGGTGAATTACAAGAAGGAAGATAGGGAAGTTGCAAATGCTGCTTTGAAATCTTTTGCCAATCATTACTGGTATTTGACGGAGGAAGTGGTCCCTTTGAGTTTCTTTGGATCGCTAAGTAATGATGAAAAAGATAAGATCGCAAAATCCTTAAACAAATATCCAGTTCCAGAAAATTATATATGTGGGCAACCTGTTTTCCCCATTTTAAAGGAAGACACAAAGCTTCATCAGCTAGTAGGTCCAATTTCATGGCATTTATTTCAATGCTGTGGGTCAAAACCAGACTCATGGATAAAGAAACCAGCATCAACATGGGAAAGAGGTCGATGACTACAACAAACTAAAAAACATTCTTTCATCTATTAGAGTAGTCAATGATACCGCTGAAAGAGGAATCAAGCTGGTTCAAGACTTTCATGACAAATGTCAAAATGAAGAAGAATTTCAAGGTCTTTTGCAAATTGTGGAAGAGAATAGAAGACTAATTCCTGATCCTAGTAAAGAGACTCTTAAAAGAATGAAACTCAGTAAAGAATAGTTCATTAACAGATAGATTAGGTATTTTTATTTGCAGAGATTGTTTTAATTTAGAAGAGGCTGATTTTTTTTTTATTAAATATACCATAAATTGTCTTTTCTTATTTTTATGTTTAAAAAGCTCTTATATCAATGATTTCTAATTAGGAAACTTGTTTCTTTTTTTGAGGAAAGTGTTGAATAAAGGAAAAAAAAAACGATGGGACCTCAACTATAGATAAAGTGTTAATTTTTGGCTTTATTTTATATATATATAGTTTTGAGGTTGTCCTCACTTTGTATAGGCTAGTTATAATAAAAACTAATTATGATTTGCATTATAACTAGCAAATACAAAGCCCATCGCCGCGAAGCTGCATTGGGGTGATGCTTCAAAGGTGGTGGTAACACCTTATTTAAGAAGAAGGCACTGCAAGCAAAAAAAATTTTTAATTTAAATTTTTAAAAAATAAATGAAAATTTTCAAAATTAAGTAAATTTCTATTTTGATGAACGTTTCTAATAGAACTTTTGATTCTAAATCATGTTTATTCTATAACATTTTTCGATAAAGTTGATAGTGTTTGAGATATATGGGGTTTTTAGGAAAAGGGGATGCGCAAAATTTCAAGGGGTGGGTGGGGGGGATTCAAAATTTGTCGGATTAGAAAATGCCTGTAAAATTCGTGTTTAGGACATCATTTGGCACAACATTAGACTCCTGGACCTTGACTTTTTGAAAATGACCCAAAAATGGTACACCCTAGTACTGCAGCAGAAAGATGAGAAAATAACTTTTCTCTAGTCAGCCTGTATTTAGAAAAACATGTCAGCCGGAAGGTGAAAACACGGTCTTTTGCTAATGAAATTAATATAGTTTTTATTTTAAAGTAAGAATTTACATGGAAATAAAAGGTTTTGTACATGTGATCTAATGTTTTGTACATAATTCCAACGTAACAATGGTTACCTAAAGGATGAGTGCAAGAGATAAGTATAGCTAACAACCATTGTAACTACTTAATTCAAGCATGATATATATATATATATATATATAGGGTGTCCCATAAGTCCGGCATCATAGGAAAAATAATAAAAAAAGGCAAAACAAAAGCTTTTATTTACAGAACGTGCTCAATATGTCCACCATTGTTTTCAATACACAAATTCAGACGTGATACCCAGTCAGCAAGCACACGGTGAATGATGTCAGGAGTAATGGTGTTACATGCCCCAATAATGCGCTGCCGCAAATGTTCAACACTCCTAATTTTCTCTGCGTATACGCTTTCAAGCGGCCCCAGAGATAAAAATCTAGTGGCGTGAGATCCGGGCTTCTAGCTGGCCATTCCACAGGCCCTCGACGTCCTATCGAATGACCAGGGAATTGCTGGTACAGGTATTCCCTTACTTGGGTGCTGTAATGTGCAGGAGCGCCGTCTTGCTGGAACCATGTTGGGAAATTTCTTCTTCGTTCAAGACACTGGGAAATGCTTCTTCCTTGAGCATACGTAGGTAGGTGCCTCCAGTGACATGTTCATCGAAAAAGAGGGGGCCTATGACGCGATCCTTCCAAATGCCACACCATACCATCACCCGAGATGCACCTTGTTCCTTTGAAGAGGCATACCAGTGAGGGTTGTTTTGAGACCAGTAGCGGGTGTTCTGTCGATTTACTTCACCATTTCCATAAAAAACAGCCTCGTCACTGAACAGAATGGTGGACGGGAAATTGGCATCCCGAGCATAAGAAAAATATGAATTATGGCTTGTAGAAATAGAAAAATATATATATGAGGAATGTAAAAAGGTTGATTACTCAATTATTGGTTATAATTGAACCAAGACAAAAATTTGTTCATGAAAACAATCGCTTGAACGGGAGAAATAGCCACGTCTCTCTTCGTTTGTGAAAAAAAAAATTCTAAATTCTCGAGTAGTGTACATGACTTTTAAAACATATATGTTAAATACCCTATACCCCTGTAATTTAGAAATAAGTCATGAATTCAATTGTCTACCTGATTCTGAATAATTTCGAATAAAAGTACCATGTACAGGTTACCCAAAAACTAGGGAAAGAAATAAATTAAAAGTTAATTTGAAAACTAAAGCGTAGCCATTAAAATTTGATTTGACCTCCAGGTGCCCTTTCGAGCGCTCAAAAATGAGACTATATATATAATTATATGCTGGTCATTCTTAATCCTATGAAAGAATTATAGGATGAAGTAATTGGAATCTGAAATGGGGAATTTAAATCTTACGCCTGACAGCGTCGGACCAATAGATCCAAAAAGAGAGGGTATTGTATAAAAACAAATTAAAACTATAAGCAGTTAAAAAAGATAAATCTCATACCAAAACAATCTTTACATGCCACAGATAACGTGTCATAAATTTCATGATAGTTAAAGACGGGAGTGATGTAATTATTAGAACACAAAAATCTCCTTTATGATTGAAGGCAGAAAAACAGCCAACGACGAATAGAAACCAGTGTATTTTTGGGCATGGTTCGAAGGTGTTTCGAGCAGGTTCGTGTCAAAACTCCTAAAATCAAATAGGAATTAGTTCGCCCAAAAATTAAACGAAAATTAGGTTAAATTCCCCCTTTGAAATTCGACTTAAATTCATACTTAAAGAAGTCGTATGTGTGGCAAATAGAAGTGAAATTGTTCCTCTAACTTTGAGTAAATTACTCGTAAAGTGAACGGGTTTAGCTTAGATAAATTCGAGACGTAAAATAGTCTTTCCTTAAAATTTACCTGTCACTTCGTTATTTGTATTGTATTCAGCAATAAACACCTATATTTTAGAACTGTACACTATTTTTATTGGAAATGCACTTTTTCTTTCAGACCTGCACAGATTGTGTAGAGCTGCACATTAAAAGAAGCCCTGCAATGTGGTAGAATGCCAAACTGGCCTATGATTGTAACTTAAATTGTTATTGGTCCATTCATTTTAGTGGTTTTGCGAGTTGCCGTACGGCTGTGCCACTTATCTAATAGTCCTATTTTAATTTGTCGATGCATTTTCTTTATGAAGTGTCTTGTATTAATTTTGGGATCACCTGAAGATCCGTCACCCCAGCCTTTTTTTAGTTAGCTTTATAAGGCTAACTAACGAAAATATCACCACAACCTAACCTAACCAATCGTCAAGGGCGCGCAGTTGACCTAACGATTGGTTGGGTTAAGTCGTGATATTTTCGTTAGTTAGCCTTATAAAGCTAACTATAAAGCTAACTAAAAAAGGCTTGGGTGACTGATCTTCAGGTGATCCAATTTTGAATTTAAAATTCTTAAGGTAAAGATATATTATCTCGAGTGTCATTCCTCAATTTTCATTGATGTCAAAATTTCATTTTTGCATCGTAATTTGTTTACTGTTAAACTCTTTGAAGAATGTATTATTTTTGTAAAGTGTTTTTCAATTATTCCCCTACACGGAAGTAACAAGAAACCTAAACGGTATTTTTTTTATTGTGTTTGGGCTTGAACCTCAAACAGGCGTCAGTAAAATATGTGTGATAAATAAATCATAAAATAAAACCCATCATAACAATATATACAACTATGTCCAAAAGAGTTAAAACAGCTCAAAATATTTGGAGTGAGAGGGGTATTAACAGGTATTATACTTTTTTAGTTTTTGCAGATTCTTTGTTAGTATTATATATGGAAAGTACAAAGTGGTATGAAACTCAATACATCAACGGCTCATCACTATTCAGAAATAGCATTTGGGTTTCATTTCACTTAATCAACCAAATGTCCAGTATTATCGCGATTCGGTTAATCGTTTTGGATTCGTTGTCAAAGAGTGAACCATGTATTCGGTTTTTCTCAAAAAGGCATTTTTTTTTTCTGTAAATGAAACTTAACCTACAAAATTGAAGTATATAATTAAAATGGTAAAGAGCCAATTATTCTTTATATATATATATATATATATATATATATATATATATATATGTAAAGAACGACGCTTGTGTAGAAGAGCGTTCCGCACAAGATGAGGAGGGAGAACGAACAAATGAAAAATGAGGTACCACCCGGGAATCGAACCCGCGATCATCCGATTGCCGGTCAGATATGCTATCCACTACACATGGACCTCGATCAATCAGAAGTCGTAATTCTCCTACATACGAGCAGAAACCAATGCCCTGAGGGGGCACCTTCGCATGCCGTACATATATATATATACATTTTAACTGCAAACAACACACAGGATCCCGGGTTCGATTCCCGGGTGGTACCTCATTTTTCATTTGTTCGTTCTCCCTCCTCATCTTGTGCGAAACGCTCTTCTACACAAGCGTCGTTCTTTACATTAATTATACTGTGTGTTGTTTGCAGTTAAAATGAATGTATATATATATATATATATATATATATATAAAATAGTAATAATGAAGATCAAAACAAATCCAATTACATGCACTTATTATTTTTGAAGCTTTTGACGTCAAACTAACGCCATCCTCAGTGTTAAAATAGGAAATAAAACATATTAGTAGTTAAAAACTAAAATATCATAATACCAGTAAAAACATGGGTTCAGATCACAAGACTTAAGTTTTACATTGAGATTTTAAGTTAAACAAAAGACAACAACAATTAAAAATTAAAGTTAAAGCAATTAAAATGATTAAAATAAAAGGGGGTTACCATTGAATACTAACACTAATTCCCTTTTAAACTTAAATGTAAATATGAAAGACATGAAATATGAAATGGGATGAAAGTGAAACAAAACATTTCACAAAGTGTGACGCTTAGTTGGTTGGTAGAAAACTCTAAGAATATTAAGGTTATGGAAAGGGTGTAATCGTTTAATTCAGCTTTACTCTTGAATATAACTATTGTTTCTAGCAATGGAAGCTCAAATTTACTGCTCTTTGTCATAGAAAAATTATCTCATTTTAGTGGATGATTATTTTCGAAGACGCAGGAACGGATACTAGATAGAGGTGGATTGGCAAGTACATTCTCAGTACGAGTACTACGACCACTATGTTCATTGTTTCTAACCTGCAATTGGTGAGACGTCGTGCCAATATACGATGATGTACAATCACCACAAATATATTTTTAAATGATCGATTAACAAAGAGTATCAGGAATACCGTCCTTAAACTTAAAGAATGAATTAATTCTTCTCCCTAGTATAAAGATAAAGTAATTTGGATATGTGGATAAAATTTATTAATCAATTTTGTAATTTTGCTCTTCAATACAATACTATCAGATCCACAGTAAGGGAAACTAAAATTAATTCTCTTTTTTGAGCTGTTCTATAAATAACTTTAACCTTATTATTGAATTTGTAATTTAAATGTTTTGAAATGGTATCATCTCTTAGTTTTATCGGAAATCCATCACCCATTAAAAACTATATCAAATATTTAAGTTCTACATGAAGAAACTTGTAGCTTGGGTAAATTTTATTTGAACGATTTAATTAGTTTGTATTTTAAAGATGCAAATAAGTTAATTTTTTTTAACTTAGAAAGTTTTTAAAAGGTTTTTAAAAGTTACGTGGGAAAAGCAATCTTATAATAAAGAGCAAATCAAGTTCAATTAAATTTTAATTGAACTTGTTTTGCTCTTTATTATAAGATTGCGTTTCCCACGTAACTTTTCGGACACCCAGTATAAACGCAACTATGGCCAAAAGAGTTGAAACACCTTAAAATATTTGGAATGAGAAAGGTATTAAAAGAAATTAACTATAACTGATGTATTTTGAGATTTGTGAACTTTCTCAAAATGACTTGGTGTACGAATAATTATTATTTGCTCTATTAGTTTTAATATGTCATACTTTTTTTAGTTTTTGCAGATTGTTTGTAAGTATATTGAAAGTAGAAAGTGGTGTTAAAGTCAATACATCAGCGGCTCATCACCATTCATAAATAGTATGCAGGTTTCATCTTACTTTCTCAGCCAAACGTAAAAAGTTCTAGTAAAAAACGTAAAAATTCTTGGCCAAATACAGCCTTGGCCAAAAGATTTGCATCACCTTAGAACAGTGTTTCTCGGCCAGATTTCCCCCACGACCCTTTATCATCCCCTGCAGAGGTAAACAAACTCAAGAAGCGGGGTTGTTTTTGTTTTTTTTTTTGCGCAGAAACCGCTACTACAGGGGTAAATTGCGAATCCCCGAAGGGTCGCGACCCACTGTTTGAGAAACTGCCTTTGAATCTTCTATCTCGTTTGTGTGTGTGTGCCTTGACTCACGTCACTGTCAGTGAGTCTTAACTGACTTTAAAGTTATATGTATAAGGCTTCTTCTTTTATGTCCCGCATACACTTTAAAATAAAGCAACAGGAAAACTAATTAACATCAGTGATCATTTTTCTACTTGCGCTATATTCAATAACATTGTTCAGGTTGCGGACAAAACAACTATTGATTACAGAAATTTATTGGGGCTGTAGAAAATACGCGATTTGACTGTGACAAATCCATAAATGACCCAGATCATATGTTTCAGTTCTTCTATGACGCCTTATTTCATATTTTTAATATTTGCTTTCCTTTAAGGAGAAAATCAGTTTCGCCCAAAATTGTCGCAAATCCATGGATCACTCCAGGAATCATCACTTCAATAAAGAACAGAGATAAATTATTCAAATTGCAATTACAAAGAAAAATTCCTAAGGTACAATATACTCAATACAGAAACAAATTAACTAAAATAATCAAAATTGCAAAATATAACTATTATAACAATCAATTTTCCAAACATAAAGGAGACATGAAAAACACTTGGACAACCATAAACAGTCTTCTCGAAAACAAGTTAAGAAAAATCAATACAGAAATTAAATGTTGATAATAAAGAAATTACTGAAGATACTGCTATTGCAGTCTCTTTAAATATACATTTTACTTCAATAACGGATAAGTTTCGCTCACAATTAATAAATAATGATCACTCACCTCTAGAATATATGCCACCCAGCCCACTAAATTCATTTTCTTTTGTTCCTGCTACCTCTATTGAGGTCCGGAATATTATTGGTAAATTAAAAAATACAAAAAATAACATTCATAACATTCCTATATCTATATTGAAATTTGTTAAAGATAGGATATCTGTACCTTTGGCTAAAATTATCAATCAAAGTATTTCCAAAGGAATATTCCCATCACTTCTAAAAACTGGTTGTGTAACACCCCTTTTTAAAGCAAGACGAGCATTGCGGTGGTGTGGGAGCAATTCCGGGCCCATTGCTGGACGTCTAGCATGTAATCCATTTTCCATAAATCTCCTTCTAACGGTTCGCTCCGATACACTGACGTCTCGAGACGTTTCCAGCTCATTGCGGATGTTTGTAGCAGTCAAGCGACCATCTCGCAAAACACTCAAGACGATGAAACGATCGTCACGGGCAGATGTGCAGCGCGATCTTCCAGATCCTGGTCTTCGGGTGTACTCTCCTGTCTGCACATAACGTTGGTAGACACGTCGAACCGTTGTTCTTGGAATTTCTAGCGCATCGGCGACCTAACGCTGGCTCCGACAATCTTCAATTAGGGCGACGACTCTTGCGACGTTCACGGCACCCAAATCCATTGTAAATGTCCAATTCAGAAACCCAAAAGAATTAGAAATCTATGTTACTAAACGCAAATGCCTACTCCCACTAGTGGAAGAAAAAAGTGGCACTAGCAGTCTAAGAGAAATTTAATGTCAGTGTGTCGAATTCTTAAAAGAAGTCGAAAATTCGTTACAGCTAGTGTCATCGCAGCTGACGTTGTTTTGGCTCGTTATTTGGCTGCCTCATAGACTATATTTTCGAATTTTAAAACTTTTATAAACAGAAGCTTGCCCACTTTTTTGCTTTTCGTAATATTCCAAGTGGGCAGATTTTTCTGCCGCTCAGTATATTATATGTATATATATATATATATATATATATGAAAATTATTTCACGAAAGTAACACATGAAAAATATTTATGATGAAAAAACCACGAAGGAAAGGAAACACAGAATGGTGCTCAAGCGCTTTCGTCTAATGACATCCTCAGGAACACTGAAGTAAATAAAGAGTTCAAGACTATATATAGGTCACAAAAAAATGATATATATACATTTTAACTGCAAACACGCAGTATAATTAACGTAAAGAACGACGCTTGTATGGAGAATATTCCGCGCAAGATGAGGAGAGAGAACGAAACAAATGAAAAAATGAGGTAACCACCCGGGAATCGAACCCGGGATCTTCCGATTGCCGGTCAGATATGATAACCATTACACCACGGACCTCACTCGAACAAATGCCGTAATTCTCCTACATACGCGCAGAAACCAATGCCCCAAGGGGGCACCTCCCGCATGCCGTAACATTATATACATTTTAACTGCAAACACCTCATTTTTTCATTTGTTTCGTTCTCTCTCCTCATCTTGCGCGGATTATTCTCCTATACAAGCGTCGTTCTTTACATACATACATATATATATATATATATATATATATTACTATATTATATATATATATATATAATAAATATACAAATAAAAATTGTGGGAGGAACATACAAATTTGTAAGGAAAAACTACCAATTTTAGCACTTTGCCCTTCTTGTCTAAATCTGTTCTGAACGAATTCAAAACAACAGGATCAAGTGGAAAAAGACCTTGGCTCATGTTAAAGTTATTTGTAAGTTGAATAATAGCAAACTCAAGAATATTTCTATTAACAATGTTGCTAGAGTGAAACAAAACTGAAGCATTATTCCAATTAATACAGTGGGATAACTCTGACAAATGGATGAAAAGGGCACTGGACGACTGTCCCGTTCTAACGGAATATTGATGCTGTTTTATACGCGTGTGCAAATCCTTTCCCATCTGACCAATGTAAAAGGAATCACATTGTTTACAACCAATTTTATAGATAATGCTTGAATTATGGGTTGGGCTATTTTTAACTATGATATTTTTCACAATATTGTTATATGAAAATACTACATTAATATTCAAAAGTTTAAGTACATTAGCAATGCCTAAAAAGTCTGAGAAAAATGGAAGTACTAAAATATTCTTTGACAAAGTGCGAGCGTTATTATTCACACGATAGAAGGTTCGTTTTGCCTTAAGACAAGATTCCATAAACGCAGGTGGGTAGCACAGATCACTTCCAATACCGTTGATTTTTTCCAATTCGGCATCGATGTATTCCGGACTGGCGATCCTAAGAGTGCGGAGAAACATTGAAGAAAATATGATCCATTTGATCCTGTTGATTTGAATTCGTTCAGAACAGATTTAGACAAGAAGGGCAAAGTGGTAAAATTGGTAGTTTTTCCTGACAAATTTGTATGCTCCTCCCACAATTTTTATTTCTATATTTATTATATATATAACCTTTGGTTAGCTTCCGCCCGAATTGTTCATTCTGACGAAGGTCAAGCTTTTCACTTCACCTTAGACCTACAGTTTAACGTGGAATCCGAACCACGCCCCACCAGCAGCCCAGCGTCTTAACCACTAGGCCACCCAGGGTACCCATTTATCTACCAACCACTTTCTTTATTTTGTGAAAGGATGAACAGCTGGGTTTTGCTGCGCGCCGGCTGCCGTCAGCGGGTCTCGAACCCGGGGCCGATGGATTCTTAGTCAGCGACGCTAACCACTACACCACCAAGGCGCATATATATATATATATTTTTTTTTTTGTGACCTATATATAGTCTCGAACTCTTTATTTACTTCAGTGTTCCTGAGGATGTCATTAGAAGAAAGCGCTTGAGCCTCATTCTGTGTTTCCTTTCCTTCGTGGGTTTTTCATAATATATATATATATATATATACACACACACAGTATATATATATATATATATATATATATATACACAAACGGGGTTGTTATGGAGTCCTCTAGGGTTTTCAAATTTAACTTTCTAACTTGTACTATCTGAGATAGTACAAGACAGTAAATGGCAATATAAAGCTTAAGTATCAAATGTTTTCTATACTTCACGCTTCAACATATCTTCCATCTTGGTTTGATACGACGTCTCACCCTATTCAATTAGGACTGAAACACATTTTCAACTTAACTACGTGATTTTAAGGATTGTTGTTTCGATTTTCGCCTTCAGTTCTTCAGTGCTGCCAAATAGTGAAGCTCTTTACATGGCCCCACGAAACTTTTAAAAAAAGTCTGAAAGAAGTCTAAAACGGTTGGGTCGCAATGAGCCATGTTTTGAATGTTAGAGAATTTCTGTACCGAACATTTTCAGGAAACTGATTGGGAGAGGAAAAAAAAATCCGTGAGTACCACGTTCTCCTGACCTCACCTCTTTCGACTTATTTTAATGGAGCCATGTAAAACCATGCATCATTTATGTCACAAAGCCTCAACATTTGGCAGAAGTGAGGGCGTGAATCGAAATAACATTCCATCAAATCATATAGAAACGAATAAAAAATGTGTTTCAATCCATGCAAAATAGGGTGAAACGTTGTATGAGCACAAGATAGAGGGTATGTTGAACTGTAATGTGTTAATGAAGTGTGTGTGCAAAGACTTTTACAGTTAAGCTTCATAATACCATTTACTATTTTGTTCTATGTGAAATATGTAAAAGTTATTAAATTTTAAACCCCCTGAAGAATTCTATAACAACAACGTGTGTATATATATATGGGATGAATTTCACACTTAAACACGTGAAATGAATGAATGATGTAAACCCACAAGAAAAAAGAAAAATGATTCCAAGGTCTTTCGTGTATTTAGAAGTACACCTCGTCAGGGTACACCTCGTCATTCCCTGACGAGGTGTACTTCTGAATACACGAAAGGCCTTGGAATCATTTTTCTTTTTCGTTGTGGGTTTACATTTTATATACATATATAAGAACATTAAGATGAAAAGGAGGATGTCTGAACTCGTGATATTACTGATATTCTGCAATATGAAAAATATATTGCAGAAATGACAGTAAGTAATTCAAACAACAACGTAGAATTAATAACAACAAAAGTTTAAAAGTTAAACATGGTACTAATTGTAATAAACAGACCCCCAAACATTCCAGCTGCAAAATTCTCATACTCGTATACCATTACAGAGGTCAGGAACCTCACGAATGTTCTAAACTCCCAAACCACCAATGTTATTTTGTGCAGTGATTTTAATTTCCCATTTATGAAATATAAAAGGATAGGAAGATATAGACCAAGACATGAGAGGTACACGGGAAGACCAGAACAAACAAAAATGCTGCTATCTCTAGCTGATGAATTTATGTTAACACTAGAAATAATAGAAAATACAACGAAAACCTACTGGCTGCATTTGATATTCGCAAAAAACGGCAAACTAATTGATAACATAGAAATATCTCCAACAATTGAAATAACAACTAATATAAAAACAACAAGGAAGGAAAGAACATGCGCTACAGAAATAGGCAAATTCGAAATTTTCAATTTTCACTCCAAGGCTGTAATACCAAAGTATTACATCCAGCACGAAAGCAATAGGAGTAGATGGCAAACCATCTTTAAGGAGAAGACGCTAGAAATTGTGGAAAGACATGTCCTAAAAAGACAACAAAAAAGGAAAGAGAAGCGGGTTTGTGAAACATAGAAGTCAGTGTTCCGCAAGAGAAAGAGAGTGACTAAAAAATTAAGAAACTGCAAAGACATCAACATCAGAAAAATAGTAAATGATAAACTGGAAAGTATAGATTGCGTCATACAGGATCTAATTGAGAAACATACAGAGAAAGACGACGACATTATACAAGCGGTAAAGGTTAACTAAAATTTTTCTATAATTTTGCAAAATGGAAGATGAAAAATCACATGACTATCCGACCTTGGAAAAATGAAAACAGTGCATTGACCGATGATCTAAAAGAAGTATTTGAAATACTCGGAGCTCAGCATGAATCAACTTTCAGCATCTTCAAAACTGATAAACTAATATGCGATAGAAATGCATTCTTTGAAGAATTACAAGGGGAAAATATAACGGATTTTGACTGCACAACAGATGATATCACAGATGAGACACTTCAATCTCTCTCTGATGATGACAAAAGAAGGCGTATGAAGTTTTGTGCAAGAAAGTCTAAAATGTGTGACTTTGCATAATGCGTATAGAGATCTATAAAGGAGAGAGAAAGGACTTTGTAGTTTTCGTTTAATTAGAAAAATAAATAAATTATTTGTTAACAGTGGAAAGTAAGAAAGGGAGAATGTGTAGTGTTCCTAAATTAAATGCTAGACAGGGAACATCCTCACCCGTGAAAGAAAATGGCTTTGTTCATAGAGCCAAGACTGCTCAACCAGCTGATCAAGAAAATACGGAACACGACTGGTGGAAATCTTCAAAAAAAGACTAGACGCCTGGTTCAGAACAATACCAGATGAACCGAGAGTACCCAGCCATGTAAAGTGGAGAGCGCAAGAAAACAACTCTTTATTTCATCAGGCCAACTCCAAAGAAGGGGGCAACAAGCCTGACCTCCGTGAAATGAGGAAATATCGCACAGAACAGTGCACCTAAAAGGTTGAAAGGAAAGGTGTGTATATATATATATTATAATATATATATATATATATATATATTAGGGATGTACCGAATACCGAATATTAGTTTTATTTGGGTTATTAGGTGTCAATGTAAAATATTGGGGTCTTTTCCGTTTGGGGGCTAGCAGCGAATTTTAATGAAAATCGGTATACTAATGTAGTTTTGGTCACTGATTTCAAAAATAACTTTCTTATTTTGGAGAAATAAAAAACAAACATGTTAGAGCACTTTAAATAATTAATATTTGTTTTAACTAGCTTAAACTATCATAGTTACAGAGGATTGTGTTAAATTTAGCCAGTCACAAACTGCTACTGTTTATGAAATAGTGCTCTAAGTGTGGGAAAGTGTGTCCTCTGATAAAAATACCCAGTTCTTTCGTTGCCAAAAGCGTCGGCCAAACGGTAAAAAGTGCAACTTTACGAAGAATACATTTTTTGAAGGATCCCGGCAGATCTGTAAAAGGAGCAGAAAAAAATCAAGAATTAATGCCCAGGTAGGTCAGTTGAATGCCAGGTTAGGTCACTTGAATGCCCGGTTAGGGCATGTTTGTTTTTCATTTCTCAAAAAAAAAGAAAGTTGTTTTTGAAATCAGTGACCAAAATTACATTAGTATACCGTTTTTCATTAAAATTCGCTGCTAGTCCCCAAACGGAAAAGATCCAAATATTGAATAGAATTATTGTCTACGTCCCATAAGAATACAAATAGAAACCGCCGGTTTTCATGGAAAAAATCCTAGATAATTATTAGTCTAAAACAGGAGTCGGGAACCTGCGGCTCATCGAAGCTTTGAGTGCGGCTCGCCCCAAGCCATCATACAAAATATTCTTTAAATTTTCAAACACCTGAATGATTATTGTACTTCCATAATGATATCTTGTTTCTGTTTCAGATACAGAGTAGATCTTTATTAGAAGATATAAAGTTAATAAAGTTACCAGTAGTGAGAGATATTAAACTTCAAATAAAAAAGTTATGGCAGTTATTTTCTTTAATTGAAGGTTTGTGGCTCATTGAAATGTAATATCACTTCAATGTGGCTCATGCTACTGAAAAGGTTCCCGACCCCAGAGCAACATAAGGAAAGTTCTAGGAACGCCAGTCAGGAGTAAGGGAAAACGCGTGGTTGTCATGACATTACACTTTTTAAAGACCCACCCAGAGTGACTCAGCTGAATGATTACCACGTGTTCGTTCCGGGCCATTTGTGGTACAATGATGAATCATCGGATCTCAACAACTATGTGAATATTCAGTCATCTCGCTTCAATATTGTATGGAACAATCATTATTTGTTGCATTAACTTAATTGAATGCATTTTTATTGGTGTTGAGCAGTGATGGCGAACCACTGACCCGCGAGTCAAGTACTGTCCCACGAGACAATTTTTAGTGACCCACGAGCTCTTATTTAAATAAAATGACTAATTTTTTATATTTTCTACCTTACAATTTTAAAATTATTCTATTCTCCCACCGAAATAAACAGCTGATACACATTGAAACGTTTTTAAACGTATAGTATACGTTTAAAAACGTGCTAACAATGTTTGGTTCATCTTATTCTTGTGAACAGTTGTTTTCCTCCATGAATTTCGTCAAATCCACCACTGGGAATCGTCTTGGCACAGATATGAGTGCTGCATGTGTGAGACTAAAGACAACTAAATATAAACCTTGGATCCATACATTAGCAATTACTCAATTTCGTTTTTTTAAAAATCAAAAGTAATAAAAATGACCCGCTAGCAAAAAAGGTTCGCCATCACTGCTACAGCTTAGTAAACCGAACTAAGATTAACTCAAACGTTTAATGGACTTACTTAAAATGATATATTGTATATTATTTAATAATAAGACCATACTTTACAAACTCTCAAGAAGTCTTTATAATACAATGTTGAAAATGTAGGGGCCTATTTGGTTATTTCTGTCGATGTTAAATTGCATTTGCCAATAAAATACGGTTGGCTTCGCAGTATTTTGAAAGGTAAATACTTTCCATATACAGTACTTTGCACAAATTTATAGGGTACTCTCAGTAATAAAATAAAATTTTTAGTCCAGATCTATTTTTGTATCATCTTTATACATTTACTAAAAAGTAAGATCTAAATGAGTTCTAAACGTAGTATTATATGATAATTTTTTAATGCTAACCTAAAGGATCGTAATGCTAAAAGCAAAAAAAAATAAAAAATGCGGGTGCTTATTTATTGAGATAGAAATGATCCAACATATTTTACTGCAACCGAACTCAGCATCGTCTTCATAATAAACATTCTTCCACTTATGAGATGTCTTTGGAAGAGAAAGAAACTACTACTACTGATACGTCGCACCCTCCACTACCAATTCCAGAAATTAGCAAGAAAGTTGAACCAAGCCAACAAACATTAACCCTGGATAGAAATTCACGGGTCCCACCCACAGACCCAACACGCAATTCATTTCTGACCATTGATTTCCTATTAAAGGTTAAGTCAATGTTTCGACAGCAAAATGATGTGGGATATTAATTCAAATAAATCAAAAGATATACATAAATTACGAGATAAACTGATCGCCGCGGACAATCAACCATTTTCGATTGTTGATGATCCTGGTTTTAAGAGACTGATTTATGAGTTAGAGCCTCGGTATCCTATTTCCTCTCGTAGATATTTAAGCCAAAATGTTATACCACAAATCTATGATTCTATGCGTCAAAATATTTTAAGTTCATTGAATGAACTTGCTTTTATGAGCTTTACGACAGATCTTTGGACATCTGATGCTAACAATGAAGCCATCATCAGTTTGACACCACGTGGAATTAATAGTAAATGTGAGCAGAAGCAGTATGCTTTAGCAACCAAAATTCTACCAGATTCCTATACTCATGAAAACATTGCAACTGCATTGACTCCTATACTGAAAGAAAAGTTAATAGAGAGCGATCGTGTGCACTTCAATGGTTGTAATATTACTAAAGCTGTTCGCGTTCTTAAAATGATTTCTGTTGCTTGTCATGAATTCTACGCGAATCGTGACAATAAAGTATTTTTAAAAGTTCGAAAAATCTTGTCAACGTATATATTATTCCATTGAGAAGTCGATTCTTCACGTTTGTCAAGAATAAAGGATATTTTGCAGAAGATATTTATAGATCTTGTCTTGTTATGGAATTACCAGAAAGGTAATTCTATCGCACCCCAAAAAAGTAATTCCGTCACGATAATTGGCTAGCCCAAGCTTAAATAGCATTGCCTAGACACAATTTATATACTCCTACAATCAACCATATTCGACCTTTGTTTGTTTTTTTCACCAAAAAGTAAAAACACGAGAAACTACCAATTTGGAGATATCCCACAAATACTGCAACTATGTAAAAACATTTGTCAGAGGCAAGTAATTCCTTTACATACATTGTTTTATAATCTAGAAATGTGCTAATAATATCTTTCTTTGTCTATTGGCAGTAAAGGTATGGCTAAGCAGATTTCATAACTACTTCTAACATTTTCTAATAACAGCATGGCTAGAAAATGATTAAAACAGGTTGTGCTGTGTAATTCCATTGGATTCGTATTGTTTACTCATACTTTAGCACTTGCAGTTAATGAAGCCCTTCTTAGCCAGAAGTCTTTTTCAGATATATGTATCATACAATTGCGCAGCGAATCTGTTCGCATTTTAAACATTCATCTCTAGCCTGTGACAGACTGAAGGAAATCCAGCAGCATAATTTACCCGAAAACAAACTAATAAGAAACGTTATCAACCAATGGAATCCTACATTCTATATGCTACAACGACTTCTCCAACAAAAACTGCAGCTATTGCATACGCCTTGGACTATGACATACCAACCCTCAATAACCATCAGTGTGTTGTAAAGCTTCTTAGCCCATGTGAAAAATTAACGAATGAAATTTCCTCTGATTCTTCTTGTCTTTCCATGGTGTCTTCCGCTGTAACAAGTCTCGTGGTATTTTTGCGTAACATAAATGATGATGCAGGTATTCATACTATGAAAAACGATTTAACAGAAAATGTACAGAATCGCTTCAAACAGTGGAAGACAGATATTACTTGCATGATTGTTCAGGTTTTAGATCCTCGTTTCAAATTTGCTTGCATTAAAGTGCCTGAGTTTGTCAAAAATGAGATAATCACTCTGCATCGCCTAATGCTGGTCCTACACGCATATATTCATGGCGATGAAGCAACTACGTTTGTTTCACGAGAAGATCAAGAACCTTCGAAAAAGAAGCCAAGGGTTGACTTATGGAGCTACTTCGATGAGGTTGTTATGTCTTCACAATCAGATATGCCCCTACCTATCAAAAGTAGCCAGCAAAGTTCTCCAAAAGCATTAGACATCTATTCAAAGGAGCCACGAGTCAGTCGCGACACGAACCCTCTTGATTGCTGGTGCCATAATGACGAAAGATTACCGAAACTATTAGCACTTGCTCGCAAATATCTCACCACGCCACCCATACACAAGCGTACGAAAGTTCTACGAAAAATGCAATTACCGACGTACATAATCGTTTAGTTCTTGATGTTGCTGAACGACTAATTTTTCTACACGATAATCTATCTACTTGCATTAAATTTCGACTATTAAGCTTTGTTTTTGCGGTAATTATTATTACTGCCTGTTCATTTTTTTGTCAGGTTATTATTTATTAGTATCACTCTACCAAGTTGGATTTGTTTGTGATTATTCTTTGAAATAAAAAAAAATATACTGTATATATTTTAAGTTCTAGTTCTTAAACCACATTATTTACCCAAATTATCAAATATTCGGTATTCGGTTAAAAACATATAAGAAACTATTCGGCCGAATACCACAAGGAAAAAGAAAAAATAATCCTAAGGCCTTTCGTGTATTCCGCAGTATACCTCGTCAGGGAATGAAGGGAGAAGGCGAGATGACGAAAGTATAGACATATTCCCGCCTTCTCCCTTCATTCTCTGAAGAGGTGTACTGCTGAATACACGAAAGGCCTTGGAATCGTTTTCTTTTTCCTTGTGGTTTGCATCATTCATTCATTTGACGTATTTAATTGTGAAAGTCATCCCATATATATATATATATATATATATATTACCTCAAAAACCTGCAGAGAAAACAAAAGTAAAATCATTTTAGAAAATGAATTTAAGTAAATGCAAAATAATGGATACACTTCCTTTGATAACTTTTACTCGTTGTATTTGCTGCGAGCAGAGAATCTAGAAATATATATATATATATATATGTATATACACAGTACAGTGGTATAAAAATAATTCAAATACCAAATATTTTGCGAGATTATGTGTTTCTGGAAGAGAATGTATTTTCTAGCATGTCCCTGTGTACTGTACAGAGAGAGAGAGTTGACAAAAATAAATAAACACCTTTGTTTTTCCAATTTTTTTTATTTGATTATAAAAGTCAGTAAATAATAAATTAACTGGGTCAATATAGAAATGTGCTTTAGCGTTCCTTTTCACTTTGCATTTATTGATCCAATAAATTTGTTTGTATTTATTGACTTTTATAATTAAACAAAATTTTTTGTGAATAGAAAAGGTGTCTATTTACTTTTGTCAATCCTCTGTACATTATTTGCTCCATAATTTATAAATTGTTTCATCCAAAAATTAATTATACAAAGTTAATTAAAAATTAATTCAATAAGAAAAATCCATCCCTAATCTAAAATCCCTTTGTCCTCCAAATGGACCGGTTCCCAGCACCCCCTTAACACGGGGACCTGATTCTTGACTACATACAGATCCAATTAATGGAAATGTCTAATTAAAAATTCACAGATAAAATCACAGGTAATTAATTAGTTTGTGGCAAATGAAACGAAAGATGCCCTTTATCATACCCTGCTGCACAGTGCACAGGGAGAGAATTCCTATACAAGAACCACTTTCAGAAATACCCCAATCAGATTCGGTAGTCCAATACGTTATTTCAGAACAATGATTGGACCCCTGAAACTCATTTCTTAAACCCGATGCGTCCCAACTTCACTCCAAATGTTTCATCTCAGGGAGAGAAATTCTACCTGCGCAGGAAAGTGCTCCCTTTCAAACCTTCCTTTGCTCCAATTAAAAGGAGCGAGATACTTCTATTGCCCAACTTTGATTATAGACGTAAGGCCTAGTAGTATTTTGAAATCTGAGTGGGCCTCTTTCTTTAGATATACTAGCCAAAGTGGGCCCAACGAGCCCATTTAGCTAGACCTGCGGTGCTGGGGCCTTCGGCCCCCCCTAATTACTGGAGAATCAATTATTCGGTCAATAAAACTTTAGAAAAGAACGCAGCCATGAAAATCCTAAGCCTCACAAATCTTGATACAATGGGTTCGGATGTGAAGCTTAAGATTTTCATTGCTGCGTTATTTTCTGTAGTTTCATTGACCGAATAATTGAAAAGAACGCAGCAATGAAAATCTTAACGCGCTAGAATCTAGCGCGTTAAGATTTTAATTTTCATTGTATAAAATTTCTGTGTTCAGAATCGCTTAATAGTAATACACAAACGGTAGCTCGCTATCGCCCTCCGGATTTTTTTTTCACTACTTCATTTTTTTTTATTGGTTGTAGATTTAAAATTATATTATATGAAGCCCTCATAGGAAGAAGTGGCTAAGCTACAAAATAAAAAAAAACGCCATTACCCCCATTACCCCCACCCCTCTACTCCATTACCTTCCCACCCCCACTCCCCCAATGCCCCCACACAAAAGTAAAAAAGCCATTACCCCCACCCCTCTCCCCATTACCCCCACTCCCACTCCCCCAATTACCCCACTCCCTCTCCCCATTATACTGCTACCCGCCCTACCCCGGCGGGTAGCAGTATATATATCACAGTATAAATGTGAAGCTCAAGATTTTCACGGCTGCGGTCTTTTCTGTAGTTTTATCGCGGTGCTGGGGCCTTTGGACCCAGTAACCGGTGACCTAGGACCGGGAAACTTGACAGAGCACATCGTCAGCTCATGGGCTATCAGTTGGTGGTGGTTGCAGAATTTTCCGATGTGCCGTTTAGGTTGTGCACGGTTCCGAAAAAAGCGAACACACACACACACACAGACACACAGACACATTTTATCTCAATAGTATATTAGATGGGTCTACAGACGGACAAACAGACAGGACTGGCTTTTAATAGTATAGATAACCCCAACGAAAGTCAAGCCATAAAGGATATAGTGGCAACTGGCAACTCTTCAGCTAATGTTATACACAGAATAGCAAATGATCAGAAAGGTTGCTTTCATAATTAATTTGCTTAGCAACCAGCCGTTGTTAAGAACTTTTCTAAAGAGTGTTTAGGATCACCTGAAGATCATGGCCTCCAGCTTTCTTTAGTTAGCTTTATAAGGCTAACTAACGAAAATATCACGACCTAACCAAACCAAACGTCAAGTTGACCTAACGATTGGTTAGGTTAGGTCGTGATATTTTTGTTAGTTAGCCTTATGAGATGAGGCTAACTAAAGAAGGCTGGGGGCCCTGATCTTCAGGTGATCCAATGTTTAAATTATTTGCATTGAATCTTCTCAAGTCATTGTCCAAGAATCAAACGTATCATTTCTGCATGAATTAAATTTTAATACCTAATTTTTTACAAATGGCTCAACAATGTTTGGTTGCTAGGCAAAACCTAACCCTTTTTGTATCCTATCTGATTATTGTTCTGTAATTTGTAATTTATATAAGGACCACTTTCTATTATATTATACGGATTAGGCTGTCTACCTTATTTAGGTAGGCATGTAGTTTTTATTTTTAAGACAACGAAATCATTTTGAAAATCTGGTCGTCAACAAAAATATTTCTTAAATCTTAACCCCCAATTTAGTCTTTATCTGAAATTCCGTTGTTCGTTACCTTAGGGTTGTCGTTACGTTCCTAATTTTCGTAGTTCGTTGTAGTTTCGATGACTGAGTTCGTTTCATTTTAGTCGTCACCCCGATTTTAGTTACCGTTAACGTTGATGAAGGTTAACCTGGTACATAAACTTGCTCCAAATCCTGCTTCAAGAAAAGAACCTCGTGGTTTAACTCAGCTATCTCTCCCACTCCAACCCCTCGAGAACATCTTTCACGGAGGTGCGACTCAGCAACGTAAGTGTCAGTCAGAGCCCATTCATGCGTGGTTTACTGACCAGTAGGGTGGCCCACTTTTCAATTTTTTTTGAAAAGTATAGGTGATCGTGGTTTTTCCCATTATTTGGCACTATACTAGCACATTGGTACCATTTTTACAAAAATTGATCAATATTTAGGGGTCTCGCATCGACCTTGAAATTATTAGTTTTTTTTTTTAAATGCGTACTTTTTAACTTTTTACTGAATCAAGATAAATCATTAAGTAGGGATGTTTTCTGAATCCTCTTAATGAGAGAAGTCGTTTGGTGTGCCTGCCAATGTCATGCGACTAACGGTTTAAAGGTTGTGCCTGTATACAGGTAATACCAATGTGCTAGTATAGTGCCAAATAATGGGAAAAACCACGATCACCTATACTTTTCAAAAAAATGAGTCACCATACCCGGGCGGAATGTATAATGTATATAGGTAATTAGAAAATGCACTATGCCTGTGCCAGGTACCTAACCTATTTCTTTTTTTGCAGATCATAACATTTTGAAATTCTGTCTGAGTTCCTCATCCTTTGTCATGGACAAATCGATGGCAACCATAACTGGAAGAACTCTTGAAGCTACAAATAGAGAGTCATCAAAAGGAAAGGCGAAAATAACATCGCTACCTTCTCTAAGATCTAACATGCTCGGGCGACCGCTACTCCAGCTGGGATGCCGTCATCACGTCCTAGAGCTTATCGTGGGGGCAGTAGCCGTCACCCTGCTCGGAAGGACTACGGCACCAACTGATCCTTTGTTTCAGCAGTTGAAGAGAAGGTTAGTTAATTTTTTGTGCAAGGTAAAGTTAGGACACACATGATATTCCACTAGTTTATAAAACAGCAAGCCAAACCGGAACTTCAGAGTTTTCTCACAATTTTCTTGTTTATTATTTTTGAAGATGGGACGAGCTCGATCTCTTGACCTACTGCAAGCTGCAGGTCGAGAATCTGGCGGAGAGTACGTGGCTAATAGAACTCCGGGACGCGGCGGTCAGCTTCCTGAGCACAGCTTCTGGTTTCGTCAGAGACGATTACCGGGAAGTGGCAGAGATCACGCTTCTGGTACTCGGGACACAACCACGCCGTGGCATTCACCTCATGCGCCCAGGAGCCTACCACCACGCAAGATGGATGGCTAAAGTTAGTATTTTCAAACTAAAATAATCTAGAGATAAGTTTAAATATTATTCAAAGATAAACATTTCATTATAACGCAAACAAAGTAATTGGTAACAATAAACCTGTCTTACTTACAATGGTGCCTATTCTGTTTCAAGTCATCTACTACACAAAACTGCTGATGTTCAGTAGGCAGCTGGAGCTCGACGCCGAGCTGGTCGACAAACTGCACAGGATCGTGGTGTTCATCGCTTTTCTGTACGTACCAGCTTGGTTGGCGGCCCCTGTAGCAGCTGATGCGCCGTTGAATGACCTGGTACTATACCAGCGTTTTCTGAGGTATAGGGCAGTGGACCGCGAGGTGGCAGAAGCGTCACTGGCAGTGATGAGGCGGCACTTCTGGTATCTGAGGCCTCAGACCGTCATCTTCGCTCTATGCAGCAACAAGGTGGATGGCACTGTGAAGCAACAGATGGCAGAGAAGCTGTCCCACCACCCTGTACCCAAAGACTTCACATACGAGAACGTCTCTGTCGACGAGATGACGCTACTCCCCGACCTGATCGACAAGTCCTCCTGGTTCTTATTTGCAGGTCTGAAGATGTATGGGTCTTCGTGGCTCACCCTGCCAACTGATAAGTGGGACGAGACCGAGGACTTTTGTCGTCTGAAGGATGTGATCTCTAATCTCCAGGTCACCAATGACGTCGCTGAAAGAGGAGTCCAACTGATACAAGACTATGCGAACACGGTCACAAAGGACGAGGCACAGCTGCAGGATCTTCTGCAAGTGGTGGAAAAGAACCGGAAAGAGCTCGGCGACTTCAAGAAGTCATCACTCGCCACGATGACATAGCACAGAGGGACAACGTTGCAGCCAGTGACGTGTGATAGTGGTCAATACAATGCAAAGTGATTGTTTAAGTTATTGTTTCTTTCTTCCTTATTTGTCTGCTATTTGCTGATTTTTTTGAAAAGTATAGGTGATCGTGGTTTTTCCCATTATTTGGCACTATACTAGCACATTGGTATTACCTGTATACGGGCACAACTTTTAAACCGTTAGTTGTATGACATTGGAAGGCGCACCAAACGACTTCTCTCATCAAGAGGATTCAGAAAACATCCCTACTTAATGATTTATCTTGATTCAGTAAAACGTTAAAAAGTACGCATTTTAAAAAAAAAATCGTAATTTCAAGGTCGATGCGAGACCCCTAAATATTGATCAATTTTTGTAAAAATGGTACCAATGTGCTAGTATAGTGCCAAATAATGGGAAAAACTACGATAACCTATACTTTTAAAAAAAAATTGAAAAGTGGGCCACCCTACAGTGACCAGTGACAGATCTGATAGACAATTTAAATCCACGAACAGGAGTGGCAGCCGTTATCAGTGGGATGAAAATAGTAAGAAAGAAAAAATCAAATTGGAGGATCATTAAAATTTAGATTTGCTTCATTTAATTCTTAAATCTCCTTAATCGGCTGAACAAACCTAATTCGACTGTTTTCAGTGTTTGACTGACGTCTTCCATTACATTAAACTACTTATAGATAAAGGTTTTTACCATCTGTGTACGGTATCGACACAATGAAAAACAAATTAACATTTTATACGTACAAATTGTAGCTGAACTATATTGCAAAGTATAATTGAAGAGCCTTCAAATCTAGGATACTCTTAAAATCATTACATTATAAAAGCTTTTACACGCAATTTATGAGTTTCTTCACGTAGACATAAATGGTATTTTTGGGGTGTACAACATTTTCCCTTTTCCTTCCAAATTCGAATCTATGACCAAATTTATCGATACAACTAAAAACAACGTTTATACGATAAGGAAACTAATATTCCCAAATTCTTATTTAGATAAATTTATTTCCTTGGAAAGTATTTCACTCTTAGATTTAATTGCATCCATAAATAAGATTGATAAATAGGGGAAATATATGCATGCTGTAATAGAGAGATAATATATATATATATATATATATATATATGGTTCTTTTGCATTATCCGCCCAACACTAATTTTTTTATATAATGTTGGTTTGGTTTTGGTTATGGTACTTTAGTTTCCTTCCATTATAAAAAAAAAGTGTTGGTATTAGGTTAGGTTAGGTTTGGTTAGGTTATGTTACGGTAAAAACAGCCCGCCGCCATTATAAAAAAAAATTAGTGTTGGGAGGATAATGCAAAAGTACCATATATATATATATATATATATATATATATATATATATATATATATATGTGTGTGTGTGTGTGTGTGTGTGTGTGTGTGCGCAAAGGCAAGTGGTCAGAATTGAGGTCGAGTGTGTGATCATTCGCAGATGTACTGAGGTAACTTCTGTGAGGTAACATTTTTGGTACCTCAGAACATTAAAAACTTTATATAAAAAATCTACAAGCATTTTTATTGTCGGAAAAAAGATATGTTAGTCCTGATTAGGTTAGGTTACACTAGGTTAGGTTAAGATTGGTTAGATTAGACTAATACTTCACTATTTAATGACGTGACAGAAACCAGACTTCGAGCCTTCAATTGCGTCCGAAACACTCATTACGTTTTACTCAGTTCGATTAACTCAGTAAACTAAGGTTAAGTTAGGTTAAATTAGGCTTCGTTAAATAATTGTTTAGGTATATGGATTAAAAAAAAAGTTGTTACCTCGATTATCCGGAAATGCGCACGTGTGTGTGTGTGTGTGTGTGTGTGTGTGTGTTTGAAATAATCTAGAAGCGTATCTTTGGAAGGGTCGTATTTTATAGGATTTTAATGGCATAGACACTCATTGGAAGACTAATCGGCGAGCAGGAATTCATTACACGATAAATAAAAATAAATTATTTTGGCACTACACTCTCCCGAGTGTCAAAGTGACCTCGAGTCCTTTAGAAGGGGCCATGGGGCACCCAATCCATCTTCCTTTGGAGCCCCTTCGCTCGCACTGAGGGACAAATTGCTTTTGTCATTCGTTTCTGAGGGCAAAATAAAAGAGGGAGTGTTAGGGGAGGAGAGCCGGAAGTACCACTTGTTTTATTCGTGCCGATGGTGTATTTGTTTAAAAGGGTAACTTTTATTCTCTTGTTTATGGTTGTGCTTTTGTGTGGTTTATTTGTGCTTTGTGTAAAACTTAATTTTAGCTTCCATTATTTGAAACCGAGGAAAAAAAAATATATATATATACACACGTGTATATGTGTGTGTGTGTGTATACCGTATATAAATTTTTTTTCGCTCGGTAACAAATAATCGAGGCTAATATATATATATATATATATATATATATATATATATATATATATATGACGTGAAGACAGCGAGTCTTTTGCTTATATTGAGGTTCTAAATGTAGCAGGGCTAGGCTGCTTTAAACCCTAGATCCATGTCCCAAAGCTGGATCCTGTCTGCTTTGCAGATAGCTGGTGAGGGAAGCTATATTTATGGGACCTCTTTGCGAGTGACCCGTTGCCCACGTCGGGCTAGCATCATGAAAAAGAAAAACTATGGTATTTGTCATTTACCATTACTTATTCGGACTATAGTGGATTTAATTATCCCAGAAGAGTTCCTTGTTCCATGCACGGTCTGTGTGCATCATAAAAAACTCAGGGGACCATTCTGAGTTCATTCCCATATATATATATATATATATATATATATATGTACAGAGCGGCGTAAAACTCAGGAGTCAAAGAGTCATCAGTGCATAAATTATAAGTTTTTTAACTGAAAAAAGCCATTTTTACTTAAAAATAGTGGCGGTCATAGAACGGAAAAGATCCATTCTCTCTGGTTCCTTTGACTCCTGACTTTTACGCCACCCCTATATATATATTATATATATATATATATATATATATATATATATATATATATATATATATATTTATTTATTTTTAAGGAAATTTGCATTTTAGTATCGTTGTTTTTGTGTCGGTAATTTAATCAAGTTCTTTTATTGAGTTTAGATAACATGATAAGGATACGAAAATGTCATTAATCTTTACTTACGATTCTGTTTAAAGTTTCTTTCTCTCTCTCTCTCTCTCTCTCTCTCTCTCTCTCTCTCTCTCTGTATATATATATATATATATAAATTTTTAACTGAACTGAATTGAGTAACCTTTATTGAGAAGATAACATAAAATAATTGTAAAAGAGGGTTAAGTTACGAATACGTGTATTTGAAACGTTACCAATTCGTAACTTTCGACGGTAAATTGTTAAATTGTTATTATAGATATAAAGCAAATATATAGTTATTAATGAAGATATGATGCCAATACCATACAAAGAAATCAACATTGTACGCGAGATATGAACAAGTAGTAAACGAATAATGTACAGGGTGTCCATAAATGTTTACCCTGAAAACAGTATGCTCTCACGTTTTAATGACGAATCTTACATCCGTTTCCTTTTTACAGGTGATCTCGTACACGCATAGTTTCTGTGCTGGTGTGTTTCGTCTGCCGCATTCGCCGCTAGGAGCGCTGTAGTAGCTGTTCAGTTAAGATGGCGTCTGTGACAGAGAAGACAGAGAAGGCACAATGTGTTGTGTGGCTTGCAGAAACAAAATCTCCTGTCAGTATTCAGCGAAGGTTCAGAACAAAGTATGGAAAGAATCCACCTGATGTGAAGTTAATTAAGTCGTGGATGAAAAAATTCTTGGAAACTGGAAACGTGGAAAAGGGAAAGAGCAGTGGTAGACCATCAGTTTCCAATGGGACGGTGGAAAACATTCAAACTGCTTGTTAAAGATGTTAAAGATTTGGTTTATGCAACAGTTGTTCCAGATATCAGGACATTGCGAGAACGCATTACGGATGCAATTGCAACAGTTAACCCACAAATGTTGGAAAATGTGTGGCGTGAGTGTGAATACCGTTTAGACATTTTACGTGCCACTAGTGGTGCACATGTGGAAGCTTATTACGTTCATTAACTATGTATCAAAACGTTGTATGTTTATCTACTTATGATTAAAACTGTGTTTGAATACGAGTGTTTATTTAAAAGTTATAGCATGCTTTAATCAGGGTAATCATTTATGGACACCCTACATTTAATCCTAGATTTTTATTAGTATTCCATTATTAATCGGGATTTCAAATTGGTTTTAAACGAATTTACATTCGCAGTATTCTTTAAGTGGCGAAATCCATGGTTTTGGTTTACTGTTGAGATATTTCACTTAGGAAAATGAAAGCAGGAGTAGCGACGTTTCACTCCAATCACTGGAGCATTCTCAAGCTTTTCTTGAGCTTGAGAATGCTTCAGTAATTAGAGCGAAACGTCGCTACTCCTCTTTTTATTTTCCTTCGTGAAATATCTCGGTACTTTTTATATCAGCGTTTAAATCATTCCATAGTTTCAATCCAATGAAAAAATGGGTAATTTTTGAGATGAAGGCAATCTAAATTAAGGTATGACGAGCTTTGATCTATTTCTGATCTTATATGAGTGAATTTCTTGATAAGTTACAAAATATTTATTTACCCATTCCAAATTAATGATTTTGTTCTCGCACTCGTAAATAAAAATAACGTGCCAGTTCGATTACATCTTTCAGTTTTTGTAGTTTTAGCTCTTTAAATAATGCACTAGAATGATCGTGGAAATCAGCATCAGATAATAATCTTATTGTTAACGGTAACAGCACTCCATGGCCTGCTCAGAGTCCTGATCTCAATCCGACAGAATATCTCTGGGATGAACTATAAGTGCAGCATGAGGAACAGACCGTAGAGAAGGTACAGTAAAAATGTCATGCTTTTATTTCGGTTAAAAAGAATACAAAAAACTACAAAACTACGACCTTTTAAAGTATCAAATGTTTAAAAAAAAATCACTCCATATGTTTATCAAGAACAAAAATTTCTTCAGAGGAGCAGTCCATCATCGATACAATTATAAACCTAAAATTTTTCGGAAGAACTAAAAACTATTTTTAGGCGATTTGTAAAGGAAAGTAGAATCAATGAAATGTGTCCTGAAGCTGCAGAAAATTATGTATTGAATAAACTTTCAAAAATAGTTTAATTCTTCGGGGGGAATGGGACAGAAAATACTTGAAGGAAACTAAATTATTAATATCGTCTTCCAGCCAGTCAGGTCGGACCAAATTAATAATGCAATTTCCCACTGCCTCTTCCAATCTTAAAATAATCCTAAAATTAATCACCATGATAAAAAAATTCATATTTGTGACTTCTGGCAAATAAATACACACACACACACACACACACACACACACACACACACACACACAAAAAAAAAAAATATATATATATATATATATATATATATATATATATATATATATATGAATAAAACCACGAAGGAAAAGAAACACAAAATGGTGCTCAAGCGCTTTCGTCTAATGACATCCTCAGGAACACTGAAGTACATAAAAGGATTACAGCCTATATATAGGTTACAGAAAGAAAAAAAAAAAATAAATAAATAACATACATACAATCATACATACATACATATGTATACATAATATATATATATATATATATATATATATATATATATATATTATATGCAATAAACGGAGAAGTAAAAATAAAAATTAAAAATTAAAGGATTATCAGATTTGTAAGGAAAAATATCGATTTTTAGCACAAGATCAAATTAATTATAAAAATACAAATTTATACTGGAAATCTGCCCGGGTTTTAACACTTTGCCTTTTATGGTCAAGTTTCGATGTATATAAAAATAAAATGAAAATTAAAAGTTAATAAAGTAGCATACAAGTTTACCAAAGATTTAGCGTTCTACCCTTCTTATCTAAATCTGTTTTGAAGGAATTCAAAACAACAGGATCGAGTTGAAAAAGACCTTTGCTTATGTTGAAGTTATTTGAAAGTTGGATAATGGCAGACTCAAGAATATTTCTATTAACAATGTTGCTAGAGTGAAATAAAACTGAAGGATTATTCCAATCAATTTAGTGGGATAACTCTGACAAATGGACAAAAAGGGCACTGGACAACTGTCCTGTTCTAACGGAATATTGATGCTGTTTTATACGTGTGTGCAAATCCTTTCCGGTCTGACCTATGTAAAAGGAATCACATTGTTTACAACCAATTTTATAGATAATGCCTGAATTATTGGTAGGGCTATTTTTTACTATGATATTTTTCACAATATTGTTATATGAAAATACTACATTAATATCCAAAAGTTTAAGTACATTAGCAATGCCTAAAAAGCCCGGAAAAATGGAAGTACTAAAATATTTTTTGACAAAGTACGAGTGTTATTATTGACACGATAGAAAGTTCGTTTTGCCTTGTTGAGACAAGATTCCATAAACGCAGATGGATAACACAGATCACTTCCAATACCGTTAATTTTTTCCAATTCGGCATCGATGTATTCCGGACTGGCGATCCTAAGGGCGCGGAGAAACATTGATGAAAAAATGGCCTTCTTAGTGGGGGTGTCGTGTCCCGAGTAAAAGTGTACGTAGGACAAATTGTTTGTTGTTTTCCGATAGATACTAAACTTAAAACCTGGGCTTTCCCTATGTACACCCACATCCAAAAATGGGATTGAATTGTCTTGTTCCACTTCTAAAGTAAACTTAATGGAGGGGACTTGATCATTTAACTGAAGGAGGAAGTTATCCAGGTCACGATTCATGGGCCAGATACACAAAATATCGTCGACGTACCGCAACCAAGGGATGCCAACCCCCAGGATTCTCGGAATGTAAGTAATTTCGAAAAGTCAAGCATATCGTCAATCGGCACTTTTGTAAACAATGAACAAACGTCAAAACTGATCAATCTATCGTTAGTTTCAGTACGTGCATTATTCAATTTTTCAGTAAGATCCATGGAATTTTTTACATGTGAATCAGAGATAGTTCATTGTTTACAAAAGTGCCGATTGACGATATGCTTGACTTTCTCTCCCAAGAATTACATAAGTATGACCTGCCACTACCTTCACACATTGTTTTGGAACTTATTAAGTTTTGCATCAAAGACTGTAAATTCACTTTCAATAACGAGTATTATCAACAAGTTTTTGGGATGGCCATGGGCAACCCCTTATCGCCCCTCCTCTCCAATATTTATATGGAGTTTTTCGAAATTACTTACATTCCGAGAATCCTGGGGGTTGGCATCCCTTGGTTGCGGTACGTCGACGATATTTTGTGTATCTGGCCCATGAATCGTGACCTGGATAACTTCCTCCTTCAGTTAAATGATCAAGTCCCCTCCATTAAGTTTACTTTAGAAGTGGAACAAGACAATTCAATCCCATTTTTGGATGTGCGTGTACATAGGGAAAGCCCAGGTTTTAAGTTTAGTATCTATCGGAAAACAACAAACAATTTGTCCTACGTACACTTTTACTCGGGACATGACACCCCCACTAAGAAGGCCATTTTTTCATCAATGTTTCTCCGCGCCCTTAGGATCGCCAGTCCGGAATACATCGATGCCGAATTGGAAAAGATTAACGGTATTGGAAGTGATCTGTGTTATCCATCTGCGTTTATGGAATCTTGTCTCAACAAGGCAAAACGAACTTTCTATCGTGTCAATAATAACACTCGTACTTTGTCAAAAAATATTTTAGTACTTCCATTTTTCCCGGGCTTTTTAGGCATTGCTAATGTACTTAAACTTTGGATATTAATGTAGTATTTTCATATAACAATATTGTGAAAAATATCATAGTAAAAAATAGCCCTACCAATAATTCAGGCATTATCTATAAAATTGGTTGTAAACAATGTGATTCCTTTTACATAGGTCAGACGGGAAAGGATTTGCACACACGTATAAAACAGCATCAATATTCCGTTAGAACAGGACAGTTGTCCAGTGCCCTTTTTGTCCATTTGTCAGAGTTATCCCACTGTATTGATTGGAATAATGCTTCAGTTTTATTCCACTCTAGCAACATTGTTAATAGAAATATTCTTGAGTCTGCCATTATTCAACTTTCAAATAACTTCAACATAAGCAAAGGTCTTTTTCAACTCGATCCTGTTGTTTTGAATTCCTTCAAAACAGATTTAGATAAGAAGGGTAGAACGCTAAATCTTTGGTAAACTTGTATGCTACTTTATTAACTTTTAATTTTCATTTTATTTTTATATATATCGAAACTTGACCATAAAAGGCAAAGTGTTAAAACCCGGGCAGATTTCCAGTATAAATTTGTATTTTTATAATTAATTTGATCTTGTGCTAAAAATCGATATTTTTCCTTACAAATCTGATAATCCTTTAATTTTTAATTTTTATTTTTACTTCTCCGTTTATTGCATATATATATATATATATATATATATATATATATATATGTTATTTATTTATTTATTTTTTTTTCTTTCTGTAACCTATATATAGGCTGTAACCCTTTTATGTACTTCAGTGTTCCTGAGGATGTCATTAGACGAAAGCGCTTGAGCACCATTTTGTGTTTCCTTTCCTTCGTGGTTTTATTCATCATAAATATTTTTCACGTGTTACTTTCGTGAAATAATTTTCATATATATATATCTCTTTCACCTCGATTTTGTGCACTCAATAATGAGCTGAATTTTTAATTATTTTGAAGTGGCATTATGGCACTGGCTCTCCAGTGTTTATGTCGCGCTTTAATTATCTTCATTTTAAAAATTATTTTTACTTTATTCTTGACGGGCTAACAAATCGAGAGGTTTAGAAATTATATCAGGCTTGAAACAAGAGCGGTGCTGGGATTTTAAAGTTTATTAGCGATTTATTTTATTTTTAATTTACTCTTAACATAGCAGCATTGTTGATTGTGATATATATATATATATATATTAATTATTACATTAATTATACTGTGTGTCGTTTGCAGTTAAAAAAAAAAATATATATATATATATATATATATATATATATATATATAATATATACACACGGCATGAGAAGGTGCCCCCTCAAAAGGGTATTCGATTCCGCTCGTACGTAGGAGAATTACGAGTTCTGATTGACGGAGGCCCTTGGTGTAATGGTTAGCATATCTGACCGACAATCGGATGATCCCGGGTTCGATTCCCGGGAGGTGCCTCATTTTTCATTGCTCGTTTTCTCTCCTCCTCTTGTGCGGACACTCTTCTAAACAAGCGTCGTTCTTTACATTAATTATACTCTGTGTCGTTTGCAGTTAATATATATATATATATATATATATATATATATATATATATATATAATAACAGAAAGAAGCAAATTCGAAATTTTTAATTTTCACTCCAAAGCTATAAACTGGGAAGATGTTGCATCCAGCATGGAAGTAATAGAGTGGAAATCCATCTTCGAGGCCAAGACAACGGAAGAAATGCTAACGACCTTAGAGAAGACGCTGGAAATTGTGGAAAGACATGTCCCAAAAATACAACAAAGGGGAAAGAGAAGCAGGTTCGAGAGACAAAAGAGGGCATTGTTCCAAAAGAGAAAGAGTGTGACTGCAAAATTAAGTTACTGTAAAGATAACAACATCAGAAAAATATTAAATAATAAACTGCAGAGTATCGATTGCGTCATACAGGAACTAATTGAGAAGCATACAGAAAAAGAAAACGACTACGCTATAGAGGCAATAAAGGTTAACTCAAAGTCCTATAATTTTGCAAAAAGGAAGCAGAAAAACCATGCGACTATTGGACCTTTGAAAAACGAAGACAGTGCTTTATCTGATGATCTAACAGAAGCATCTGAAATATTAAGACCTAGTACGAATCATCTTTCAGTATCCCAAAAACTGACAAACTAATATGCGATAGAAACGCGTTCTTTGAAGAAGAACTACAAGGGGAAAGTATAACGGACTTCGACTTTACGACAAATGGTATTACACAAACTATAGGGAAACTAAAAGCACAATCAGCGGCAAATGGAATGTCACACTGATCAAAAACTGCAAGAATGCAATCGCTGAGCCCCTATATTGGATATGGAGACGATCACTACACACGGGAGAATTACCGGGCATCCTGAAGAGCGCGAACATAGTCCCAATATATAGAGGAGGAGATCGATCCGAGGCCAAAAACTATGAGCAAGTGTCACCTACATCTCATCTCACTAAAATATTAAATTTTGAAAGAATAGTTAGACAGAAAATCTATGACTTTTTGGAAACTCAGAAAAAATTAAATGATAACCAACATGGATTTCGGTCAGGCAGATCATGCCTATCACAATTAATGGAACACTACAACAACATTATTGATGCAACCGGAAAGTAATGAAAAGTATGATGCAATATGCATAGACTTTGAAAAGCGTTCGACAAGTGTGACCATGGAATCATAATACGTAAACTGAAGTATATGGAAATAACAGGAAAAGTAGGAAAATGGATATATAATTTCCTTATTGAGCGGCGGCAAGTCATTACAGTACAAGGAGCATCTTCATCAGAATCAGAGGTCCTCAGCTCAGTACCACAAGGAACAGTATTAGCTCCACTACTCTTCATAATCATGCTAACTGATAATACTGTAGATGAGGACGTTACCAGAGACAGCACAGTAACATCCTTTGCCGATGACACAAAGATCAGTAGAAAAATAAGAAACCTAGAAGATATAAGATCTCTACAAAAAGACATGAACAGAATCTACAAGTGGACGGAAGATAACAATATGAAGTTTAACACTGAGAAATTTCAGCTGTTATGGTACGGAAAAAGAGAGGACCTAAAATCCCTGAAATATTATACCCCAAATGGACAGGAAATTCAGAGAAAGTCTAAACCAAAAGACTTAGAGGTTGTAATGACTGATGATGCGAAATTTGAAACACAAAATAGGATAGCAGTAAACAGAGCAAAGAGAGTAACTGGGCAGATACTGAGAACCTTTAAACGAAGGGATAGGAATATAATGATTTCTCTACTGAAAACACTGATAATACCCAAATTGGAATACTGCTCGGTCCTAACATCCCTATATAAAAAAGAAGACATTAGACAACTAGAAGGGATTCAGAGAAGCTTCACAGCCAAGATCAAGGGGTGCAAAGAACTAAACTACTGGGAAAGGTTACGCGAATTAAACCTATATTCACTGGAAAGGAGGAGAGAGAGATACACCATTATTTACACTTGGAAAATAATGGAGAAACTAGTTCCTAATCTTACTCTGAACCCTGTAACTCTCCAAACAACGGTGGAAAGTAGAAAAGGAAAACTGTGTCGTATTTCCAAATTAAAGGCTAGACAGGGAACATCCTTAACCCTGAAAGAAATTAGTTTTGTTGTGAGAGGACCAAAACTGTTTAATCAGCTGCCCAAAGCCCTAAGGAACACGAGTGAGGTTACAGTGGACATCTTCAAAAGAAGATTAAACGTCTGGCTCAGAACAATCCCCGATGAACCGGGAGCGCCTGGCTATGTGAGGTGGGGAGTACAAGAAACAAACTCACTACTTCACCAGGCCATCTCGAGAGGGGCGACAAGCTTGACCTTCGTGAAATGAGGAATCATCGCGCGGAACAGTTGAAAGGTTGAAAGGAGAGGTATATAGTACATATACCCTGGCTACCTGAGTTCCGCTTCCGCCCAAATTGTTCATTCTGACGAACGTCAAGTTTTTCGACTTACGTTGAACCTACGGCTTAACGTGAAACCGAACCACGACTCGCCAAGAAAATCTGAGATCACAAATTCCTAGTCGGGACTCGATTCATGATCTCAGTGTCTTAACCAGTATCATTAATTATTCGGAAGAGTCCACTTACTATATCACCCATTCATAGCATGCATAATTCAGTTATGGAGTGTCCCAAGCCAATCTGACAAATAGAGAGGGTGTGTAGTGACGAGCCCGCTGCATTTGATACAACCCAGTTCCCTTTTTAAAGGGGCTTATTTTTCCAGGTTGGTGGCGATACGGCCCATCTCAGCGCCCTCTGTAGGACGGAGGATACGTAAGACGTACCAACCAACCTTTAATAAGATTATCAACATGACAATATAAATTTATTTAAACTTTTTAAAACTATACATTATAATAATTATTTTATTTAATTAAATAAAAGTCAGACTCTTACAAAAACCTACGAATTTTTTTTTCAGTACTCATTAGAACATATTCCAAACGACTGTTCTTTAGAGAGGTACTCTAGAGAGTTGTTTAGATAAACAGCAAACATAAAATGTCCTTTCGGGCGCATATTCAAAAATTCTTTCTAAAAATAAATAAATAAATAAAATGCTTCATGGGCGCATTTTGTAACTGGACATAAAATGTATAAATGATTTTAACATCAGTTTCCAGACGGGAGAATATGTAAACCAGAACTAAAATATGAGGAAATAATGGTGGCATTCAGGAAACAAAGGTGTTATTTACATATTTGCCTTTTACATAACGCTCAGTTTCATTTATTTGTGGGTAATTAAAATAATAATAATACTAATAATCAGTGAAGTGGGCCAGAAATTGGCACAGTGCTCAAGTCAACTAATGCGGCCAATTGCGGTAATCCCTGAATTATTATTAGCAAAACCATCGGGAGTCGAACCCCCGACTCCACTGTCTTCACTTCACATAGAGAGAAGTGGTGTTACCCATTAAGCTACCGGCGAAGTCTTATTTGTCGACATGATAATAATAGTAATATTTAGGGTAGTTTAACCTCCCTCACGACCGCAAAAAATTATGTGACTACAGATTGGACCTACAGGTTTACGTGGAATCCAAACCACCTACGAGTCTATGTATCATCTGAATCCAGAAGACAGTGGTCACCGACCGAACTACTGAACGGACTCCATCGTCGCTTACTTTCGCTGATCCAACGGGGAGCGGTGTTGGAACGTAGCCACGACGTAACTCTTGTGGGCAATATGCCACCACTTTAATTTACAGTTGAGTTGCGTGTTCTTAAGTTTTTTTAATAGTAATATAAATTGAAAATAACCGACCTTACATACTAGCTATTTGGACTATCGTATACCCTACGTTAATTGATTTTAACTCATGGCTTTTCAGAGCTAGTGACTGCATATGTGTCTTATGTGCACGCGCACAATCTGAAGTTATTTTGAAGTATATTCTAAATATGAAGCAGCAAATGCAATATTAACTCTATTATATATATATACACCTTTCCTTTCAACCTTTCAAAGGTTCCGTGCGATGATTCCTCATTTCACAAAGGTCACGCTTGTCGCCCCTACTCTCGAGTTGGCTTGGTAAAGTAGTGAGTTGGTTTCTTGTACTCACCACCTACCTCACATAACCAGGTACGCCCGGCTCATCGGGGATTGTTCTGAGCCAGACGTTTAATCTTCTTTTGAAGATGTCCACTGCAACACCATTCGTGTTCCTTACGTCTTTGGGCAACTGATTAAAGAGTTTTCGTCCTCTCATAACGAAACTATTTTCTTTCAGGGTTAAGGATGTTCCCTGTCTCGCCTTTAATTTGGGAACACGACACAGTCTTCCTTTTCAACTTTCCACCGTTGTTTGGAGAGTTACAGGGTTCAGAGTAAGATTAGGGACTAGTTTCTCCATTATTTTCCAAGTGTAAATAATGATGTATCTCTCTCTTCTCCTTTCCCGTGAATACAGATTTAGTTCGCGTAACCTTTCCCAGTAATTTAGTTCTTTGCACCCCTTGATCTTGGCTGTGAAGCTTCTCTGAATCCATTCTAGCTGTCTAATATCTTCTTTTTTTATATGGGGATGTTAGGACCGAGCAGTATTCCAATTTCAATATTATCAGTGTTTTCAGTAGAGGAATCATTATATTCCTATCCCTTCGTTTAAAGGTTCTCAGTATCTGCCCAGTTACTCTCTTTGCGTTATTTACTGCTATCTTATTTTGTGTTTCAAATTTCGCATCATCAGTCATTACAACCCCTAAATCTTCTGCTCTAGAATTTCTCTGAATTTCCTGTCCATCTGGGGTATAATATTCCATGGATTTTAGGTCCTCTCTTTTTCTGTACTGTAACAGCTGAAATTTCTCAGTGTTAAACTTCATATTGTTGTCTTCCGTCCACTTGTAGATTCTGTTCATGTCTGTTTGTAGAGATCTTATATCTTCTGGGTTCCTTATTTTTCTACTGATCTTTGTGTCATCCGCAAAGGATGTTATTGTGCTGTCTCTGGTAACGTCCTCATCTATGTCAGTTAGCATGATTATGAAGAGTGGTGGAGCTAATACTGTTCCTTGTGGTACTGAGCTGAGGACCTCTGATTCTGATGAAGATGCTCCTTGTACTGTAATGACTTGCCGCCGCTCACTAAAGAAATTATATATTCATTTTCCTACTTTTCCTGTTATTCCCATATATTTCAGTTTATGTATTATGATTCCATGGTTACACTTGTCGAATGCTTTAGCAAAGTCTGTATATAGTACATCATAGTTTTCATTACTTTCCATTGCATCAATAATGTTGTAGTGTTCCATTAGCTGTGATAGGCATGATCTGCCTGACCGAAATCCATGTTGGTTATCATTGAATTTTTTCTGAGTTTTATATATATATATATATATATATATATATATATATATATATATATATATATATATATATTATATATATATATATATATATATATATGCAGTTCACTTCACAAAAACGGATTGTGATAAATAGCGTTAATAAATTAATCTGAATTCTTATTTGTTTCAATTTCAGACAATTTACGATTTGAGTAAATCGAAATTTTTAGAAATAAAATTACAAGTATCTTTGGAAAGGGCCCTCTTCAGTAAAAAATAAATAAATAAATAAATAAATAAATAATAAAAATTTATGACCTATACCACGTAACAGTGAATAAAATCGTCTGACTTCAGCCAGAACAAAATCATTATAATAGACATTGTGCAAGGTATCAAAGGGTCAAATCTTACAATGATTGAACCTTTCCTTTCCTCTCGCTATGCCAAATTACAGATTCTGAAAGGTTATCAGTGCAATTTTTAAAACATTAAGACTGTGAAACGGAGAACCTTGAACTAAATCCTGTTCAGTGTTCTTCAAGTTTCTTTGAGATATTTTAATTAAAATCTCGAGTATGAATTGTTTGGTTCCTGTTTGAATTCGTAGCTTTCAAAGAAAGCAGTTGGAGATCAGGAAATTTAATAAGTAAATAAATAAATATGAACTCGTGGCTTTGAAATAAACGTTGTCTGTACCTCAAAATGAAAGACGAACTCTCATAAATACAAGGAAAAAATGCAGTTCGTCATCTGCATTTCTGAACGAAAATTAATAATTATTTTCCGAGATGAGGTTTTCATTTCTGAAACTTTATTATTTCATTAAATTGATAACCTTCGTTATTAATTGTTCGTTCTAACGAAGATCAAGATTGTTGTTCCATCTTCGACCTACAGCTTAATGTGGAATCCGAACCACTACGCACCACGGGTGGTCAGACAGAAATTACTAAGTCTTTGCCAGGACTCGATCTCATAGCCTCCCAATCAGCAGCAGCCCAGCGTCTTAACCACTAGGGAAACCCAGGGTGCCCATTTATTTACTCGTACCAACCTATTTTTTCTGGGAGGATGAACAGCTGGGTAAGCCACGCGCAGCCCGCTTTCACCGGGAATCGAACCCGGTGCCGGGGGATTCGTAGCGATGGTAATCACTACACCATCCAGGGGGCATATTAATGATTTTGTATCTATTTTAATAAAATTAAATGGAGTGCAAATAGACGGGTATTGTAGTCATTATAGTTCAAAAGTAATTTAAGTATAGCGATTTAGACTTAATAAAATATATTGACTAATCAGAAATAACAAACATTCCAAAATTTTATGCTCTAGTCTCGAATGGGAGTTCATTCATAAATATTTGTACCTATACCATCATCCTTGACTCGAAGAAAATTACATGGAATTGACAAGTAAATAAAATATGTCTCCTCTTATGATTATTATTATTACTACCACAAATACTAATAATACTAATAATACTAATACTACTACTACTAATAATAATGATAATCTACAAAATCCTTAAAATGAATTAATCGTAACTAACTAAAATAAGAGTGAGCGATTGTGACCTTTCGTTAAGGATTCAAAGTCATTCATAACCTCTCCGGACCAAAACGTCATCAATCTTCAACTGCGTACCACGAAATCGGATGAAAGCGTAACTTTCGTTCTTAAAAACGTGCTAGTTAAAGGCGTTATCCTATGTTACTAAATATATCTTTTTAATTAAGTTTAAGTGTACCAACGAGGCCTGGACTATAGGGTGTTCTTACTGTTTTAAAATTTTATGTATGAAGGAGGAGCCAAGGGCGAATGTCCTCAAAAACGCCCCCCCCCCAATATAGGAAAAGAGAACTAAAATTAAGGTTCGGGGTTTTCGGGATGCCTGAACACTCTGCGTTTGAAAGATTGGAGGTCATAAGCAGGGCCAAAGAGGGATTGAGGAAGATTGTTCCAGAGTAGACCGGTTGAGTAGATGAAAGATTGAAAATACCGCATAACCATTGCGTTAGAGAGTTGGACAGAAAAGGAATGAGAATATATCGAAAGTCTGGTACCGCATGCTCTCCTTAAAGGAGGAGGCATGCAGTTAGAGAGTTCAGAAGAGCATTATCCGTTTATAATAGCGATAGTGAAGAGAAAGTGAGTCATCATTGCGGCGAAGAGAGAGGGACTGAAGACAGTCGGTAAGAAACGGGGAATTGATGAAACGAAAAGCCTTTGATTTCACCCAGTCATGCTTCTTATGTGTAGGGTGGCTCAACCCACCACTCCACACATGAGAAGCATACTCCATACGGGGCGGACAAGACTCCTGTACAGAGACAGCAACTAAGTTAGGGTAAAGAAACTGCGAAGCTAGTACAATACACCTAATATCTTGGAAGCTGTTTTGGAAAGAGGGTATATGTGATCTTTCCAGGAAAGATCACGAGAAAAAGAAACGCCAAGAATGTTAAGAGGAAAGGAAGGATTGAGTTCTGTGTTGTTAAACGCAAGGGGACAGTCGTGTGGAAGATTGTGACGAGTAGACAGATGGAGGAACTGAGTTTTTGGAGCATTGAAAGCCATAAGGTTTTCTCTGTCCCATTCAGAGATAGTAGAAAGATCAGAGGTCAGGTGTGTCATAGCCGTCCCAAGCAAAGCATTGTCTGTTGAGAGGGACTCTTTGTGAAGCGGGCGGAGAAGTGAAGAGGGGAATCATCGGCATAGGAGTGGGTAAGACACGAAGTGCGACTTAATGGATCATTGATAAATGAAAAGAAAAGAGTGGGTGACAGGACAGAGCTTTGAGGAACACCACTGTTAATAACTTTAGGAGAAGAACAGTGACCATTTACAACCGCAGCTATAGATCGGCCAGAAAGGAAATTAGAAATGAAGGCACAGACAGAGAGATAGAAACCGAAGGAAGACAGTTTGGACATTAAAGATTTGTGCCAGACTCTATCAAAAGCTTTCTTGCGGAACCCATACTGACGATGCGAAATAAGATTGAGAAGAGAAATGTTTAAGAATCTTTCTACTAACGATAGATTAAAACACTTTAGAAAGGCAAGAAATCAAAGCATTTGAGCGATAGTTGAGAGCAGTCACCCTTCTTTGGGACAAGCTGAATGAAAATGGACTTTCAGCAGTAAGGAAAAATACCAGATGAAAGACAAAGCCGAAATAGTTTGCCTAGGCAGGGTTTCAGCACAGAAGCACAGTTCTTGAGAACAACAGCTGTCGCTGTTTTCTAAATAAACTATTCATATCTCACCCTAAGTTCCTGAAAAGATGTTTTTCCTCAGTAAATATTTTATCAACTGATACCTATTTCGAATTTCTCCGTGAGCTTCTTCCAGTAATAGAGCTTGTCAAACTTGAGCCTACTATATGTTAGGCTTATCCAAAGAAATTTCTCTCCAGAAAGAAGGTACGCTGTATCGGAGTGAACGGCAGCGGTTGCTGAATGTACTGTATATGTAAACGCATCACGCAAATACGAAAACACAGCTCTTGTTCAGGAAATTCTATAATCTTTTGTGTTACCTTTTAACGGATTAGTTATCGATTTCATATTACATCAAAACTTACATGTTTGTCAATTAAAATAACTTTAAAATAAGTGCCAGACCTAACTTTTTTGTGAGAAATTACGTTTGTTTCTAACTTATCGTAGGCGCCTGTTTGACAAGCTCAATAATCGGTAGGAATTTACGTACAAAATCGTAAGTGTTATCAATCGACAGGAAATTTAATAAAAAAAACATATTTTCAGGTATTTGCGTTAAAAAATTACTAGTTTAGCAAGGAAACAGCAATAAGTTTTTAAATCGCCATAACTCCCTACAGTTCGATCCTCGTTGGTGCACTTATAGTTAAGTAGTTAAGATGATGTATTTACTAATATTTTTATAAGACTTTTAGCTAACATATTCGAAAACCAATGCCACTCGTTAGTTACGAAAATTAAAAACGAACTTTAAAAATACACAAAATTTAGTATTTGTCATCCGCTTTGTTGGTATGCAGCGGAAGGTTGATGACGTAATTGATCTGGAGCCTTATAATGTGCCAAGAAGATCAATCTTTACTTGTACAAACGATTATTTCCTCCCTTCCAAGAACTACATCTCGTGAAGCGCGCAGAAACGTTTGTGAGGGCCGCAAATGATTGAATTTATGTATTAAGGCGTTGGGGAGGATTCTAATCTTTATACGAGACGTAAGTCAAGTGTCCTTCATCCTCAGAATCGTTCCTATTATCGCAATCGAAAGCGGATAAGGTGATCCTCCTTGCCTTAATACGAACAAACTCTCTTTCATATTCAGCGTTGTTAAAATTAATTAAGAATAGAAATACAGGATAAAAAATTTAAAAACTTGTTTAATTCATGTAAGCCTCGAAGGAAAATTTATATAATCTCTTTGCAAGTAAATATTATATTAAATTTTTACTTAGGAATTATGACATTATTTCCTTGATTTAATAACGAGGATTATTAGTTGATATATATACTTTTCTCGGTAATCCGTTAGAAATTCTATAATAATGAAAGTAAAACGAAGATAAAATTATTGAAGATGATAAAAATATATATTCATTTAACGATATTCAGTTTTTTTATTTAAATAATGTAAAGAGTGTGTAATATTGTGCCTGAAGAACTCTTCAGAAGTTTTGCGTGACATGAACAAATTTTGGGTCAATCCCAGAATAGGCACCTGATGCACCTCAATCCCAGATGAAGCACCTGCGTCCAACCTCAATCCCAGAATAGGCACCTTGCAACGAATTAAATAAAAAAACCTGATGATTACAAAATTTATTGTTTATACAAAGTTTATTACAAATGTAATAAAGGCAAAGTTATAAAAGGTTTAAAGTGGTTTAATGAATAAAGAAAATTTTTAGATATTATAAATTCCTGCAATATGAGCTCGAATGTTTCTGAATCCATCTGAAGCAAATCTATCTTGCCACATACAATTGGTATAGATATAGATTAGGTTAGGTTAGGTTAGGTTAGGTTAGGTTAGAGTTGATTTTTTCAAATATTGATAAAAACAATGAAATTATATCTCTAAAAACTGTTTATATTTTTTTCTCCTCAATCCCAGATTAAGCACCTGTGTTTTGCCTCAATCCCAGATTAAGCACCTAAAAATTATTTCAGGTGCCTATTCTGGGATTGATCCCAAATTTTAATATTATAATGGCGACGTTCGGCCTTATGAAGTTAGGTGGATTTTAAATTTCAGATGAAAGTAAAGAGTTTGTCCAGTTTAACTGTCAGAAAGTAACTAACGCATACATACATTTCACATTTTCAATGAAGATAACTAACTTAACCTAACCAGACCTAACCTAACCTAATGTAACCTAATCGAACCTAACTTGACCTAATTTAAACTAATTTAACGTGAATTTGACTGACATTAATAAGGTCGAGGTTTTCAATATTACGCAAGTTCAGAAATTTTGATGTCGACATTATGCGCATCGACATTGTACAGCTCGACATTGTTCCGCTACTCCAAAGTTTTGCTATCATCTCATTCATCATTCATTTAATAATTCACTAAACAAAATTCTATTATTAATATAAAAACTTTTATATTTAATAGTTGTATTCGCATTCATTTTCTTAGCGTTTTGACATTCTACACCTATTCACCAGATGATTAGAAGCGCGTGGGAATCTTGTATAGCTGATTTGTTTGGCCGGAAGCACTACATAAAGTTTCAGAAAAAAGTTCCATCTACAAACATAGAATTTCTAAAAAACAAAAATTTACTAATTTGTAATATTCTGGTTTTCTTTAGATTTTGTTTAGTGAGTAATAAAATTTCAAAAGCCACTCATACCCGATTACTAATTTTTTAATGCTCTTTTAAAATTTTGTGTTTCTAGGCGAATTTTTTTTCCGAAACTTTAGAAGAGTTTCATCTTTTGTACAAATTTTACTAGAACCTCTCTAGTTGTTTTGTATACAGTATTTTCCACCACAAAAATTAGGTGTTTGCAAGAACCAGGAAGCTCACAGCCAAGAAGCTCATCTCCCCACGATGTCGGCGAATGAACCCAACCCAGGGGCCAGGAGGTGGGAGCAAACCAGAGCCTCACCGTTCAGAGTCCGCCACCATAATCACTGTTGAGCTACTGGGTGTCTAGTTTGTAAGATCAAATGGATTTTAATATTACTGTGTAAATTTATAGTGTAATTGGTGCTACAAAAGAAGAAGAAGAAGAAGAAAGAAGAAGAAGAAGAAGAAGAAAAAGAAGAAGAAGAAGAAGAAGAAAAAGAAGAAGAAGAAAAGAGAGATTTCAAGTTGTATTTTTGATCGATCATAATGAAACGTCTTTATGTTAATATTTCACATACAGATCACATTTCTTATTCCTTCTCATTTAAAAGTTTTGTCACACTCACGCTACAGAGGGATGACAAAAGTAAATGGACAACTTCGGTTTTAACAGTTTGATTTGATAATAAAAGCCAATAAATAATAACAAATTAATTGAATGAATATATTTAGAATCGTGTTGCTTTCCTCTTCCTATTACGTAAAGGTGACGTACGTTCTGGCATTCCATTCATGAACTTTGCCATTTGTTCTTGAGGACAATCGTCGTGGTGTCTATTTACTTTTGTCAATCGTTCGTAGATCCGTTTGATCTCGGGGAACTGATGACATTGATTGCTCCGTCATGTTTTGTTACCGGTGACTTAAATTGATCTCCAAATTGCGACAGTCTCTTTTGGGGAAATGTTCATAGTCTCGTGACTACAGAACGAGTAATTTCCGTGTGAAACATATTTTGGTTAAAGACTATTTGGGTAATGAAGACTGTTAGTTATAATTTGCTTCGATTTGTGCTGAGAACAGGATTATAAATTAACATTAGTGGTTTCTTTTCGTAGAAATTTCGTAAAATTTAAATGATAAAGTCTTTAGTTAGAAACGCATGTGATCGGCCATTTAAAAGATTCGTTATGGTAAATGTTACTGTCATTGAAATTAATTATTTATTCGTGAATTAAATTAATTAAAATTAATTCCAGTTAATGATTATTAAAAATTTAATACTGAAATTAACCGAATGTTTTCGTTCTATAAAAAATCTTTGGCCAAGAGTATAAATTGCCTGAACTATTGTCCCCATCATGGTTACACTCTGTCATTCAGAGTGTAACTTTTATCAGCACGAAAGTCCAATATGAAAACCACCTGAGAGCCTCTTCCGTTAAACAAATCGACTTGTTGCAGCTAAATTGTCAGTGAGGAGGTACTGAAGGACCCTTGACAGTGCCAGTAACTAATAGCGTCATGGCCAGAAACGCGACTCGCAACATTGCGTCAGTCTACCCTATCCAGGGGCGTACACAGCATTTCTTAAAGAGGGGGGGCACACACACACACACACACACACACACACACACACACACACACACACATATATATATATATATATATATATATACACACCTTAGTGACCTTACCTTAACCTTATGTAACCTTACGTTGTTTCGTGCGTTGGTTTCTCTTCACACGGAGGTCAAGCTGGTGGCCCCGCCTCTTGCATATATATATATATATATATATATATATATATATATTATATATATATATATATATTGTGTGTGTTTGTGTGTTAGCTCAAAATTGATGATGACTGATTTGGAATCAAAATGAATTGCATCTTGAAAGGCTTCAGTTGTATTTTATTTCGAATTTATGGGCAAAGAATTAAATTTGCACAAATTAATCGTACGTATAAAGACATATATAAACGTTCCTAAGCCAGCCAAAATTGATTTTGAGTTTTGAGTTAATAACATGTCCTGGTAACCAGAGCTGGGCACTTGCGGCATATTTTGCGGTACTGCGGTACTGCGGTACTACCGCAAACCGCAAACCGGAACCGCATAACGCAGTACCGCAAAGGATAGCTGAAAGTACCGCAGTACCGCTACCGCATTCAAATTTCCGCGTACCGGTTTGGTACCGGTTTGGTAGTACGGTAGTACCGCAGTACCGCAGTACCGCAAAATATGCCGCAAGTGCCCAGCTCTGCTGGTAACCATGAAATAACTGAAATTCCATATGACATCAAGATTTTTTTGTGGTGAATGTTGCAATTTTGCAAAGTTATCGATTTTTGAAACTTTCTTTTTCAAGTATCTTTAATGAGGGTAGTAATAATTATTACAATGTGGGACCTATGCCCCCTATGCAGAGCTGGGCACTTCCGGCATATTGCGGTACTGCGTACTGCGGTACTGCTGCACTACCAAACCGGTACCAAACCGGTACGCGGAAATTTGAATGCGGTAGCGGTACTGCGGTACTTTCAGCGATCCTTTGCGGTACTGCGTTATGGGGGCCCGGGGTGGTAGTGCGGTGGTACCGCAAGTACCGCAGTACCGCAAAATATGCCGCAAATGCCCAGCTCTGCCCCTATGCCCCCCTTATGTACGCCACTGACCCTATCCACTCAACACGTCGAAGGTCGAATACACATTTAAATCTTTACACAGCTACAGTAAGCACGTCATATCATGACATATCACCCGTGCGTGAGAAGATATTCCAAAATGTTATGACTTATGGATTAATAATGTTTCAGGGGTGTTGAACTTCCTTCGCAGCATCTAAGGTCATATGACCTATAGCTTTACGTACAAACTACTATCTACATCAAAGATGACCCAGAGAAGCGCACTTTAAAGGTTTAAATCTCGATTCTGTGTCGAGAGTCGAATCCAGGACCTTCAGAATAATAGGCCTGCACTTTATTGCCACCTGGCGGGCCACGTTACAAAATGCTTTGTAACAAATCTGTTAAGATTAAAAATAAGATGAAAGACATTGCTTGAAAATTGCTTACAGAGAGAGAGAGAGAGACGAAGCGTATGTCTGTATGCATATGTGTTCACGCGCGTGCACGCATGTAAGCGAAGCGTTTAAATTACAGGCTTAGCTCTTACCCTCTTTAGCTCCATTCATGACCCAGTAAATAGAGTAATCTATAACACAATACAAATTCCTTAAGTCAATTATTCTCTCATACACGCCGTTGAAACTCCTTCAGATTCACTGAATTCGTTACATAATCATTTCTAGTAATGCTTCACTGCCCATATACAGAGTATACTGTATGTATATATATATATATATATGGCTACGTCATGGCCAATGTCGTAACACCGCTTCCCGGAGATCAGCGAAGTTAAGCGACATTGGGTCTGGGTAGTAGTTGGATGGGAGACCGTCCTCTGCGCCCTGATTATGTAGCGACCCGTGGTTCGGATCCCACGTAAATCCGTAGGTTCCCTCCGTCACATGACCTTAGATGTTGCGAAGGGGGTTAAACAACCCCAATTAAAAAAAAAATATATATATATAATTTAGGGTGTTTCATAAATTAAAAGTTTGGAAAAATTTTAATCCACATGGATCCCCTTGTTCCATTTGCTGAGGAGACTGATAAACCGAAGTATTAATTCAATAGTTTAAAGTTTACGGGTCCCGAGTTTGATGCTCTGGCAGATCATAAACGGAAAAAATTAAACAAAAATCTGTCAATGAATTTTTATTCAACAAACGAGTACCATTTCACTACACATTTTCACAAAGATACAAAAAACATAACCACTTCTTGCGAATCATTTGTCCATGAAATCCTCCTTGGTTTTATTCGGGTATTTCGCCCTATGCTGCATCACAGTTTTGAGCAAATACTGCTTCTGCTCTTCGTTCTTCGTCAGAGAACAGTTGAACTCTTTGGTGAGCGCGATGGCTCTTTCGGCCCGATCGTTGACGGATTTTGTTAACAGTTGCCGCTGCTTGCTTGAAGCCCTCTACTTCAGTCCACTCGGCAACTGGCTTTTTCAAGAATTCTGTGTCCAAGTCGAATGCATGGAAGAAAGCCATCGTCTTTCCTGTCACGAACTCCGCCAGGTGTTTCGAGGCAAGATTCCTGACGTTCTTCCCTTGGGGTCGCTTGAGTTCCTTTTTCGATGCGGGCTTACCCAAACTGACGACCATCTGAGCCTTTTCTTCATCTGCCACATCTGCGTCGAAGAACGCCATGGCAATAAGAGTCTCAGAGATGTACCATAGGTATCGAGACATGGCTTCTTGCGCAGCGTTAACACACGAATATCCCGACATGGCAAAGGCTTCCGCGTCACGCAGAAATTCCAGATCAACTGCGGCAGCCTTGCTTGAGGTTGCAGCACGAGTCCAACCTCGGATGTAGACGAGGGACACGAAGAGACCTACGGCTGTCAGAGCTTCCAACTCGTGACTCGACATCTTGAACTGCTTCTTCAGTAGAATTACTTTCAAGGAGTAGATGGCTATCGCCATCCATCGAGCGTGATGGTAAGCGCCAGGGGCTCTGAGAGGGAAATCCACCACTTTTGCTTCTCCCAGGAAGATGAGAACCAACTGTAGCAGTTCCTTGTAGTCATCGCGCTGATGCGACGTGCTCACCATCCCTCTCACCAGCAGGACTGACTTCTCCCTCAGTTCCCTCATAGAGTCATTGACTTGAGCAAAATCGTACGGCCGCACGTCCAACCGGTCGATGAACTTCCATTGTGCCTGAAACCTCTTGAAAACGGGTATATCGGGGCCACTTGAAGGGCCGTATGCACGCTTGAAGACGGAGCTGAGGATGACTTCATAGATGTGATGCCGACAGGGGAAGTACATGAGTTCTCTGCCAAGACCTTTCTCAATCAGGACGCAGGCCCCGATATGAATCCCGGTGTTCGACGCTGTCGTGTCGAAAGACAGTCCCCGCACGCGCTCTTCCATCCTGTGTTCCTTGACCAAATCCAAGCAAACTCGCGCTCTCTTCTCGCCGGTTCCGGACGTCACCTTAGGAACGCCGAGCAACTTCTCCTTGCCGTCGCCAGAGACGAGGACGGCGATCCGGTCAACGCTCTCCTTCCATTGCTCATTGTCAGGTAGGAGCTTACCGTCCCAATGCAAGACAAGAGGCTGACCAGGACAAACTTCGTCGGATTGATAACTTTCAGCAGCCACCTTCCTGAGAGCCTTGCGTGTGCGGTACATGGTACTGGCAGAAATGGACAGTTCATCCAAGTCAAAACCTAGTGATTTAGCCGCTGCAGCGTACGACATAGCTGAATCGCGGTACGAAATATTCAGCCGATCGTAGGTAGTCGTCACATCCTGTGAGATCAGATTCCTGCGTCGCTTCTTGGTATTTCCCTTGGAGGAGGATGGAAAAACTTCCACGGTTGGGTCAACGACATCTGAGTCAGTCTCTGACGAAGTTGAAATCACTAAAGCCCCCGTATCTTCTGCAGCTCCTTGTTCCTTCCTGGCCTTCTCCTGTTGTTCCTTAATCTTGTCCAGCCTCTTCCTTTTCCTAATCTCCTTATAGTGAAGCTTCATGTCAACAGGGCCCATGCTGCAGGAATTTGGATCTTCACGCTGCATGTCGAGAAAGTGGATGTCCTCCTGATTCTTCATCATTTCCTTAGCCTGTGAATGAGCAATGTCCATGATCTCCTTCGCTATTGCCTCCTTGAACATCGCCTCCTTCACTCGGAAGGACTCTGCTTTATGTGACTTGTGCTTCACAAGCCGGTCGTATTCCTTGAGAAGGGATTCCATCTTCCTCAAGGCCGAATCTCGACGCATCATGGGGATTCTCGCTCTCTCCCAAAATATGAGACAGGCATCCAGGCACAGGTTCAGGCATTTAGTACGTCCAAATTTTTGCTCCTTTTGGTGGTAAAAGTACTTTTTGAGTACTTGCAACTGAGTTGGAAGGCCACTTGATGTGATGTTCGCATCCGTCTGGCCAATAAGAAACACTTCTGTTTTCGCTCTGGTAGACACCTGGAAAAGAAAACAAACTAAATAATTCCACAGAAATAATTTCACATCGTAATTAATTTCATTAATTAAATAAAGAAAAGCAGTAACTGTGACTCGAACCAGTGTCATAGCCGTTTGGCGGCATCGCTCAAGTCGGCGTACACAGCACGCTATCCACTACACCATCTAGGGAGTGGATAGCGTGCTGTGTACGCCGACTTGAGCGATGCCGCCAAACGGCTATGACACTGGTTCGAGTCCCAGTTACTGCTTTTCTTTATTTATAAAACTGATACGTGTACACTACATTCTCTTTGACAATTCATTAATTAAATAAATTTCAATACCGCAGTAAAATTACATTAATTAGTATCATAAATAATTACCAGCTTAGTTGTCCAATATGCAACAGACTAATTAATTTCATGTAATATTAATAATAAATATCACTACCACAGTAAAATGAGATAATTAGTAGCATATATAATTACTTCCATAGTTGTCCAATAGGCTATACAACACGAACCGCTCAAGTGACGAAGAAAACCGTCTTCACTGCAGGCAGGCGAGAAATTAACTGACAAAAAGTCGTCACAGTTGGGGACCTCTAAATGCAGCGCGATCTGGTTCAAACTTGCAAAAACGTGTTTTCTTGTTCTTTAGAATACGGAGAAACGTGTGGATTAAAACTCCAAGCTCATTTTTATTTTACCCTATAGGTATGAAACACCCTAATATATATATCATACACACAGACCGTGCATGGAACAAGGAACTCTTCTAGGAAAATTAAATCTATTATAGTCCGAATAAGTAATAGTAAATGAAAAACACTATAGTTTTTTCTTTTTCATGATGTTAGCCCGACGTGGGCAACGGGTCACTCGCAAAGAGGTCCCAAAAAATATAGCTTCCCTCACCAGCTATCTGCAAAGCAGATAGGATCCAGCTTTGGGACAGGATCTAGGGTTTAAAGCAGCCTAGCCCCCTACATTTAAACCCTAGATCCTGTCCCAAAGCTGGATCCTATCTGCTTTGCAGATAGCTGGTGAGGGAAGCTATATTTTTTGGGACCTCTTTGAGAGTGACCCGTTGCCCACGTCGGACTAACATCATGAAAAAGAAAAAACTGTAGTGTTTGTCATTTACCATTACTTATTCGGACTATAGTGGATTTAATTTTCCTAGAAGAGTTCCTTGTTGCATGCACGGTCTGTGTGTATCATAAAAAACTCAGGGAACCATTCTGAGTTCATTCCCATATATATATATATATATATATTATATATATATATATATATATAATTGCAACATTGCAACTATTTATATAAATTTATATTTATTTTAATATGAAAATATTTGTGTTTTTGTTTTGTTTCCAATTTATCGACTTGCAAGGGAATGTTGAAAGTTAGATTGAATTTTAACACTTTTCCAACAATTCAAAGTTTCCGCTAGGTCAGAAAAATAACCCGGAAAAAATGAAGGCATTGATGTCTTTATTGAATTTAGTTTTTCGTTTTTTTTTAATAAAATTGCCATATATATATATATATATATATATATTATATATATATCTATATATGTGTGTGTGGTGTGGTGTGTGTGTGTGTGTGGTGTGTGTGTGTGTGTGTGTGAAAATAACCCCCAGGATTTGAAGGCAACACCTACTGAGTACTGTAGAAGAACAGGACAGGGCACTGACCATCACCTTACGACAAGGAAAAGGTTAGCACAGCCTGGTGTATATTTCGGGTGGCTGGTGGTTCAGCAAGCATCAGGGATTCCACTCGGTCTTTCAGGATGGATCCTGAAAGATTATCTGCCGGACCATGGAGCAGCACATCGAAACAATCCTCCGAAATCTTGAGTACGACACTGACCTTTTCGAGTCTCTCCTCACCTCCTACCCTTGCCGACTTGAAGCTGTCCGCCAAGCACAAGGAGGCAACACCAACTATTGAGTGGTTTTGTTTAGACATAGAATTAAATTTTCTAAAAGATGCAACAATCAGTTTTTTTGTACCTCTATTAGTTCCATCTGTGCAGGGGGGCAATCATTGTTTACCACGCTGTACACTGTGAAGTTTCATTGATTCATACAGACCAGCGATATTAAAAATTTAGTTGTTTTACTTGAACTGCTTATGGAACGATTTCTTGGTCAAAAGAATGTCCCATTTTTCTTTTCTGAATCAATTATATTTCACTGTCGATGTAACTGGTTCAAAATAGTCCAGAAAGGAAAGCTGTTCGAACGATTTCTATGATGAGCTGTTTGTTTTGTCAAGAAATTGTCCATTATTGGTTCAGGAAATGATACAATTAAATATTTAATATCGGTGATCTGTATGGATCAATTAAACTTTACAGTTTATAGGTTAAAGTGCGATATTAAGGCAATGGCTTATAAAAACAGGTTTTCCCAATTTCCCAAAATGACAGCTTTGTTTATTGATCATCCCGTGGAGGTACACAACATGGTACTAGCAGAGGTACACACGACACTCTTTATACGCTAATAATAATAATACCATCGAGACTTATCTCGTTGCTGCTATACATGTTACGAATTCGAACGCAAAACTCCGTGCATTAACTCCGTTCATCGTCCATCAAATGCCGTAATTAGATAGGTCGTAAAAGATAAAGTACATGGAAATAAATTTTTTTAAATATGGACAGAGTTAGAAAGACAGAAAGCAATTTATAATTTCAGATTTATAGATTGACAGTTCATAAAAGTTAAGAAATGCAAGATCACCGAAGTCAGTTTTATAAAATTTCTTATGTTTTTGTTTCGAACCCAAGAAGCTAATTGGAAGAATAGAGTTTAACAAAAAATATGAAACTCACTAAAATTTGATATTTACTAATAAGATATTAAATATGATTAAACCTTAAATTTCTGAAGTTAAAAATACTTTCATTCGATTTCACGAGAAAAAGGTTGGATATTTCATGAATAACTTAAAACTTGTCAGGAAGGATGGATCTTTGATGGCTGTAAAATTATTTTCCAAAGCAAGAAACACGGTTGTGGTATTGCTTTTAACCATGTCTACTCTTACATCTGCTTGTTTCTAAGTCGCTACCACTTGTTAACACTTTTGTATTAACCAATGGAAAAGTGGCTGTACTCCAATTTGGGTGTGAAAACTGAACTTCCAAATCAGGTTGTGTCGGCTTGTTAACCATCTTAATGTCTTACTAAAGCGAATCGCTTGGTCATGCTTTTTTTCACATTCACTTGCTTCCTCTGCAGCAAAGTTTTTTACACTTTCAGATTATAAAACAAGGTCGGTGTGAATGTATCCTAAGCCAAAGGAGGATAGGACTTTCCTGATTACAGTGTACTGCTTGGTATAGCAATTGATGTATGGATAGTAACAATATATTTAAAGGTTGCTTCCAGAGCGTCTTAATTGGCCCAATTTACGGATGTTGTGTTAGCCCGAGTTGAATTATCATTATTTAAAGCTCTTATAATACATTCAATAGTTTGTCATTGTATTATACTGTACACAGAGGATTGACAAAGTAAATAAACACCACGATAATTATCCTCAAGAACAAATGGCAAAACTCATCAATGGAATGCAAAGTGGAAAGTAACACGATTCTAGATACAGTGAATTAATAAATTTATTATATATTTACTTTTATTATTAAATCAAAAACTATGGTAAAACCAAAGATGTCTATTTACTTTTGTCAACACTCTGCACACGAAAGTTGCTAAAACATTCGAGCCAAAACACCAATATGAGCTTTTAGCTTTTTGTAACTTTAGAACCTGATTTTGAGAGAAACCATTTCTTAATCTAATTTGACATGTAATATGGAACTACACGATTTAAAATTTTAATGTCGAATGGAACTTTACGATTTACAGTATATCTTCCACTCGCTTAAAAACACCATCTAACGTCAAAAAAGGCTAAAAAAAAAAAAAAAATAGTCACAATAGAAAAGGTCTCTTTAATTACCAAATTTTATGAAAGAATATTTGTGGCAATAAAAAATTTATTTTTATAATTACAGTCGTAAAGTATTGTTTGTTTACGTTTTATTCGTTCAGTAAGTCATGCTTAGAAACATTCTTATGACGTTTATTTCTATATGTGAAGTTATTAAATTTTTATTATTGTCTCTCTCTCTCTCTCTCTCTCTCTCTCTCTCTCTCTCTACGTATAAAGAGGAGGGAGGATTACTTTTGTTCACCTTTACCAAACGCGAAATGAAAGCTGTGATTTCTGCTCTTTGAGTGCAATGTAGATTTTGATTTTGACTTGGCGACCAAGTGTGAAATGGCCGCATGTACTGAATCTGTCGCTTTGAGAACTCTTGGGACGTCATCAGCCTCCAAAACAGTGTCTTGGTTTTAGAGAAAAGTTAGTTGGCAAAGATGCTGCTGTGAAAACTGTTATGTATGAATTGGTCCCCAATTAACCCACCCCCTAATATCTCCAGTCTAAATATAGAGTAGATTAAACCTAGCCTTGTAGGGGTCAGCCTAGAGATTCCGGAAATGGTCCAGAGTGGGCAGAGTAAATGAGATCCACAGTAGGATTCCTCACCAAATTAGGTTAGGGTAATTTACCTTAGCCTTTGTTAAGCTATGAGTTGATGCTAGGTCTTAGACCACAATGTAGGCCTAATTTTACTGACCCAGCTTATATTATGTTCCCAAACTGGGTTCAAAAACACAACTGATCACTTACTGAGTGTTATTAGACAGTCCCTCTTCTCTTTGCTCAATTTTTGAGAGCGTACTCGCTGGTGGGGATCTTTTTCCGTTTTTTAGCCTCTTCCTTTCCCTGTTCCGTCTTGCTCCCTCGTTCCTTCTTGTCCGTTCTTCCCGCGGCTTTTTCGGCTTTTTGTTTTTTTTCGGTTGGTTGATCGGTAATATATGTCTATTACCGAGCACGCTCTATCACAGATTATATAAATACTAATGTGGAGAATAACTCTGGTGAGCAACCAATTGGTTTCACCCACCCAGTTATTGACATAAAAGGAGTTTAATAATTGTTAGATTAACTACCTACCTACTCAGTGGACCATTTTCGTTACCTCCCAACTACCCACACGTATCAGTTTTCCATATACTGGGGGCCCCGGGAGATAAAAATCTTGGTGTCATTGTCACCAATTTTTATGTCTGAGTGTAGACTAGCTAACTATTTGACTGTAAATGCCTGTTAATCTGATTAACAGTGACTATCCTCACCTTCTCATGGAGAAGATGTAGCATTTAATTAGAAGAGAAAATATACATCCACAGGATGAAACTGTTCATGGTCTTTACCATAAGAAAAGGAAAAGTGAAAGTTAGAAGATGAAATTACAATTCCCCAGCATCTATTTTCTGCTGTAAAACTAGTCGCGCTTTTAACGCTGTTTGTCGCTGAGGTCTTGTGTCTGTCAATGTTGTAGTAGGATGTGTTACCGCTCCTACTGTCAAGGGGATAGTTACTGGAAGTTCAGTGTCTCCAGTTGTTATTGTCGGTGGAGAGGGCTCTCCAAAGTCCATTGTTTTGGGTCCAGACTCTAGGGGCTACAAAAGAGAAATGTCTTTTGTTGTGTCACCCGTTGAAGTCCTTAATTTGACCACTCTTGTTACCCCGTCTGCCCCTGGTCTGTGTTCTAAAACTCTAGCCAGAGGCCAGTATTGTCTTGGAGTACTATCATGTATGAGAACAAGGTCCCCTACCTTAATTGTGTCAGACCAATCCTTTTTAGTCATTTGTTTATGTCTCTCCCTTAGACCCATCAAGTACTCAGTTTTCTACTGTTTAATGAAATGAGCTTTAACTCTACTTAAGTGTTGTAACTTAGTCTGGAGTTCATCATGTTGTTGAGTCCAGTTTGGGTCTTCTGAAGAGTCTATATTGTAGTCCGGCAGGAGACTAACTTGTTCTCTCGAATCAAATAATTTGGAGTTAATGGTTCCGGGTCATTAATGTTGTCACTCACATAAGTGAGTGGTCTATTGTTGATGATGTCCTCAATCTCAGCCAGGAGAGTGAGCAACTCAGACAAGTGTATTTGTTTTTTACCAATTCCTTTCTTCAAGCAATTCTTTACTGTTTGTATATTCCTCTCCCAGATAGAACCATACCAAGGAGAGGCAACTGGAATATACTTCCACTTTATGTTTGAATTTTGTACATATAATTGTGTGACTTCATTGCTTAACAAGTCGTTAATGACCTGTTCACCAGCCTTGAAACATGTAGCATTGTCAGTCCAAACTGTCTTGGGTACTGAATGTCGTGCACAGAATCTCTTAAAGACAGCAACAAAAGATTCTGTTGTAAGGTCCTCCACAACATCCAGATAAACAGCTCGTGAGGCAGCACATGTAAACAGTACAATGTACATTTTTTGTTCAGTGTCAACCACCCCTACAGTCAATGCTCCTATACAGTCAATGCCTACAGTCTCAAAGGGTCTGTTGAGAGTAACTCTCTCCTCTGGCAAAGCAGGAGGATTTGGTTTCCTATAGGGCCTAGCATGAATACGCCTACATGTGACACACTCATTCAGGACCGTTTTAACAGTGATCCTTCCCTTGGGTATCCAATAAGTTTTTCTTAATGCAGTTAGTGTCTGTGGTATCCCCATATGATGTACATCATTGTGTGTTTGTCTGATGATTAATGTTGTCAAATAGATAAATCTAAGTAAAAGGATTGGATGTTTGCTTTTGTAAGACAGTTTTGACTTGTCTAGTCTCCCTTTACACCTAAGAAGACCTTCCTCATCTCTGAACAAGTTTAGATCCACAACTACTGATGGTACAGGTTCTTTTGTTTGTTTGCCATTAGTCAAGAATTCTAACTCTTTATTTTACTCCTTTTGTTGTGCATGCCCTGTCCAGTACTTGGTTGCAATTTCTGTATAATTGTGATTGTTCTTATTTAGCTGTTTGTTAATTGTAGTTAAACAGTTGTGAGCAAACCTCAAACAGTAGGCTGTGACCCTGACAAGTTTGCTGAAATCAGAATAATGTTCATAATTAGTGATTGGTTCAACCTTTTCATTCGAAAAGGTTAAATTTAATGTCAAGTTAACTTGTTCCACAGGCCAATGGTCTGTATTACAGAGCCACTTAGGTCCCATGAACCAAGTTTTGTTTGACTTCAACAACTTGTAAGATAAACCTCTGGTCAGAAAGTCTGCTGGATTTTGTTTAGTTGGAACATAGTGAAAGTTGACTTGTAGGCTTTCATTAGCTTCAGCTATTTCTTTTATCCTGTTTCTTACAAAGATGTTCTTACTATTAATGCTATCATTCCGTATCCAGGCAAGGCAAATCTGACTGTCGAGCCAGATGTGATATCAGTTATGTTCACATCATGGCAAGCATCCTTAAGCAATGAAATGGTTTTAATGGCTAACGCAGCAGCCAATAGTTCCAATTGAGGTATGGTTCGAGTAGGTTTGAGAGGTGCAACTTTCTCTTTTGCATAAATTAGATGACTTTCTGTAGGACCTACAAGGTACGACCAGCACCCATAAGCCTGTGTGCTTGCATCAACAAACACATGAAGTCTCCGGGGTTTATCCCTAAACCCACAGCACCTTTGTATTTTAATGTTCTGCACTTTTGTTAAATCAACAGCTAACTTCTTCCAAGATTTTTGATCTTCAGTTGTTATTGGCTCATCCCACCCAACATTTGTCCTCCAAACTTCTTGGAGGAGAATCTTTGATTTTATTGTTGAATGCAGGAATAGATCCATGGGATCAAAAAATTTTGAAGCCTCTGTCTGATAACTGGTCTACAGCCAAAATGCTTCGGAAGTAAAAGTAGTCAATCTTTACTAATTTTGGGTCACTGAATACGAAAATGATGCCTAAAATTGCCAATTGGCTCTATTTATAAAGATATCAGGCAACCCTGCACCCTACTAACTGGACTGCATCTGTCGCGTAATATGTAGACGCCTGTGACACATCGACGCATTGACTCTACTGCGCATGCGCGTAGTTATATTTTTTTAATTTTAATAACTTAATGTAAATATATACACATATATATACAATAAAATGTAATTTTAAATTTATCTATTACATTATGTATTTGTAAATTATTTATTAAAAAATAGATTGGATCATTTTAACATATTGCTTCCCATAATGTTTTTGATATTAATATAAATGGAATACTAACCTAACTTAACCTTACCTAATTTAAAATTATTAAAATGCAATGTAATTACATTAATTTATTAAAATAAAAAAATATAACTACGCGCATGCGCAGTAGAGTCAAGGCGTCGATGTGTCACAGGCGTCTAAATATTACGCCACAGCATTAGTTCATTCGCGGAAGTCATACAGTGCACCCTTGTTAAACTCTTTTTAGTGTTTGATTTTGAAACTGAATTTTTTTCAGCCTAATTTGAACAAAGATGCCTCGTAATTGCGTGAACAGTGTAGATAACTTCTGTTATGTTTGTGGAGAAATGACTTTTGCATCAAAAAAGCGTGCTATAACCGCCGTTATTAGGAAAGCCTATCACCTTTATTTTGGCTGTAAGATTGGAGATCAGGACAAGAGCTGGGCCTCACACATATGCTGCAATACTTGTGCAACAAACCTTCGCCAGCGTTGAATCAGAAAAGGAAATCTATGCCTTTTGCAGTGCCAATGGTGTGGAGGGAGCCAACAGACCATGTCAGCAATTGTTACTTCTGCATGGTGCCTCCAGTCAAGAAAGGTATTTGCAAGAAGAAAAAGTGGATTTTACAATATCCGAATATACCCTCTGCTATACGCCCGGTATCTCACGGCGAAGGACTACCCGTTCCTGAGCCCCCACACTCATTCTCCCTGGAGTCAGAGGACGAGGAGAATGAAGGAATCTGCGAAACTTGGGAGCCTTCAACTTCACAAGACCCTGAATTTGTTTATAACTTGACATCTTCTAAACCGCACATGATAACTCAGAATGAATTAAACGACCTTATCAGAGATTTAGAACTGCCAAAGAGTAAGGCAGAGCTGTTGGGCTCCAGATTGCAGCAGTGGAATCTCCTCGCTGAAAATGTTAGTGTGTGACCGTCAAAAAGATTTTGTCCCATTCTTCATCATGGAAGGTGACCTTGTAGCTTGCAACGACATCGATGGTCTGATGGCAGCTCTCAACATTAACATTATTCACAATCCTGATGAGTGGAGACTGTTCATTGATTCATCGAAGTTGAGTCTAAAAGCTGTTTTGTTGCATGTTGGCAGCGTATTGCCATCAATTCCAGTTGGGCATGCAGTCCACATGAAGGAAACATATGACAAGATGAATTAGCAACTTTATGAACTGCATAAACTATGACAAACATCAGTGGCAGGTTTGTGGTGACTTGAAAGTTGTTGCTATCGTGCTTGGACTGCAGCCCGGCTACACTAAGTATTGCTGTTTTCTGTGTGAATGGGATAGTCGGGCTAGGACTTCTCATTACATCAAGAAGGATTGGCCACTCCGACACTCATTGGAACCTGGAACAAAAAATGTTCAGTATCCTCCACTTGTAGAATCGAGCAAGATTTTGTTACCACCCTTACACATCAAACTGGGCGTCATGAAAAATTTTGTTAAGGCTATGGATAAAACGGGGGCAGCTTTTAAGTACCTCGGTGGTAAATTCCCAAAACTCAGTGAAGCAAAAATCAAGGAGGGTGTATTTGTTGATCCACAGATCCGCGAGCTTAGAGATGAGGAGTTCGACCGTATCCTAGGTGGTGAGGAGAAGACAGCGTGGAATGCTTTCCGGGTAGTAGCAACCAATTTTCTCGGAAATACCAAAGCTGACATTTACAGGGAGCTGGTGGAGAACCTGCTGTTGTCCTATCAAAAAATGGGCTGCAATATGTCTTTAAACATACATTTCCTCCATTCGCACCTGAAATTTTTTCCGGCCAACTGCGGAGCAGTCAGCGATGAACATGGTGAACGTTTCCACTAGGATATCTCAGCGATGGAGAAACGCTACCAGAGGAAATGGAGTCCATCATTGTTAGCAGACTACTGCTGGACAATAACAAGAGATGCTCCAGAAGTTGAATACAAGAGACAAACAAAGAAGCGACGGGTTGAATCAATATAAGTGACTGCATTATACAGGTATGTTACTAATATATGGTATACATATACGCAAAATGTGTAACTTAAATTTTCTTGGAAACTGTAGCCAATCGACTGTTTTTATGGTCATATTCGTTTTCAGCACCCCAAAATCCATAATAGGAAACACATTTTATCTCCGAAGCACAAACTTTTTCAAAATTTGTAGACCAGTGTAATATTTGTCTTTTAGTGTTAGCTTCCTCATCAAGTTTAAAACCTTTAGTGCAGATTGAATCATGATTGTTAGAAGTTGCATCCAAATACCAGTTCATACCTAAAGTTTTAACTCTGTCCGATGGTTCACTAAGACCATTATTATCCTTTAAAATCTTTTTGTGTAAATCCTCATCATTTGAAATCCACTCTCTAAGTTAGAAGTTACCTTGTTGCATAATGTTTTGAGAGTGTTCGTAGACCTCAGATAATTCAGATTTTGTTGATGTTGAGCCTATTAGATTGTCTACATAAAAATGTTCCTTAAGGAAGTTTTGTGTTAAAGAGTTATTAAACTGGTTCAAATGATGTCTAATTGTCAATGCTAATAGGCTAGGTGACAATTGGCTCCAAACAACACAACATTTAATCTATAGGTTATTAACCCTTTATTCAAATCAAATGGATCCTTGAACCATAAGAACTTAAGTTGGTTCTTGTCATATTCATTTTTAAGATTTATTCTCAAAAATGCCTTTGAAATGTCACTTTGTAAGGCATATTTATCTAACCTGAACCTGAGTAAGATCTTCACAAGGTCAGAAATGAGATTAGGACCCTCAATCAGGCAATCATTCAAACTGTGTTTATCACTGTCTTTGAGGCAACAGTTATATACTACTCTGAGTTTTGTTGTTGGGGCATCTTGTCGATAAGTCGATAAACCCCCCTGTGGGTTAAATAATGACAACCATCTTTTTTAAAAGGGTTATTTGTTACTTCTTCAATGAAGCCTTTCTGTAGCTGTTCTTTGAAGACATCACTGTATTTAAATTCTATTATCTTGTTTGATCTTTTTCATCACTTTATATAAATGTCCTTTAGCTACTTTGAGATTATCTCTAAAGTTGGGCAATTTATTTTCCAAGGTAACTCAACAAAATAACTATTGTCTTTGCACTGAATGGTGTCTTCAAATCTTTCTAGCAACCATAAAGTTTGAGTTGCCTCATCTAGAGTTTCATTTGATAGTGATGAATTAATGTTCTCAGCTGTTATAATATTTTTCAAAGTGTTGCTATTCTTACAGGTGTTACGTAGGACTGAGTTGAGGCACATAGTATTTGTTAGTCATGAACTATTTTGGTTTAGGTCTAGGTTGTATCTGGATAGGTCACCCAAAGGGGCTATCCCTGATGGTGTCTGATAAGCTATACCATTACCTATCTTCACTATGCCCCTATGAATAAGATGAATATAATCTGCCCCCATTAACATTTCAACGTTAGCCACTGTGCTGTTTGTGATATGTCTATCAGCTATATTGTACTGTTTCCTCAAATGATTGATGGTTTGTTCTAGTTTGGGTACAACCAGTTTGTTTTGTCTTACTTTTGGAATAATGACCGTTTTAATTTTTTCTAATCCATTTTCTACATGTAATTCCAGGTCAATTGTGTTATAGCTATTTTTGTTTGAGTTATCCTTAACAAAGGATGTGATATTGAGTTCTTGTTCATTTGTGTTTGGTGTCAAACCCAATTTATTAACTAAATTTTGCGAAACAAATGTTTGTTGAGAACAAGAGTCTATAAGACATCTCACTGGAGTGGTGCTACCCTCACCATTCACTAAGTACAAAGTAATAGTTGGTAAAAGAACCCCTGTGTTTTTTGTTACGTTGTTTGAACAAACAGAATGTCCCATGAAAGTGGCATTTTCTTGATTATCTTTGTTTGGAGGAGGTATCTTCTGAGTTTGAGTATTGTTGTTCGGACACTTCAGTGAATCATACATTGATGAGACATGTCGTGAACTTTTACAAAACTTATAATTGAATCTTAACCTAGATTTACAGTCTTTCTTATAATGTCCCTGGCCAGTATACTTTTTATATAGGTTCAACTGTTCACATCTTCTAGATCTTGAGTTAAAGTCTGAATATTTGCCACACCCAGTACTACTGTGTTCATCACTTGCACAAAATTTACAATGTGGTGTATAAGTTGAGGCAGCAGTTACATTAAAGTTCTGTAATATAGGAGTTCGTTTGTTACAATTGTTCACATTTGATTCTACAGTATCAAGTTTTGTCTGTTTGGCTGTACTAGTTGGTCTCTGAGGACAGTCTTTGGTTTATCCATAGTCTGGGTCTTATTTTGTGTTGAACTATTTCTCAATTTGAAATTAGTTAGGATAGTTGGAAAGTGTTTTCTGATGTTTTCAAGATTAGGATAATTTTCTCCCGTCTTTTGAACTAAAACATCTTTAATCCTCAAAGGGAGGCACCTAAGAACTGCGCCTTCTATAAGCCAAGATGAAGCTTTAACATCTTTCTCATTGCTGACCAGTTGTCCCATAATAGCTTCTAATTTTGAATAAAATCTTTCCATATCACTATGGTTATCTTTTACGGGTGCAAAATCAATAATTTGTTGAGATAATTCAAATATAATCTCATCTTTATTAATGTAATTACGTTTCAAGAGATCAATAGCTACTTCATATGAATCACCCACAGCTGGTAAATAGGCTATCATGTTATAGGCTGGACCTTTAAGGAAACTAGTTAAGTAGCTAAACTTATCAACAGTGGGAATATAAGGTTTATTACCTATTGAACTCTCAAATTTTTCAATGAAAAATGGGAATTGTACCGTGTCCCCATCAAATGTTGGTACCAGCAAAGTGGGTAACTTAACCCTAAATTCTTGTGACTCGGGATTTGGCATGCCACTTAAATTTTGTTGAAGGTTAGCTCTACTTTGATTGAAATCAGAAATAGGTTTATTTAGTGTTAAGTCGGTCAAACGAGACTGTAATCTCCTTATGTGCTGTTTAATTGGGATTACCTGATGCTCATTATCAGAGTAAAGGTCTATAAGTTGTTCGTCAGCCATTTCAGGTTCAATTAACTTTCAAATACTCTCATCAGTGGCTATTATATCCTTCTTAAAGTTATCCAATTTAAGAATTACATACTCTAAATCTTCCTTGCCTGGTTGTGTAATATAGTTAAAAGTGTTGATGGCCTTAGTAACAGCGCCCAACTTTCCCCTCTTTTTCTTTTTTAATTGTTTCAATTCCTCACTATCCATGTTTAAGTCAAAATTGTTTAACTGCGGATCGTGATGAAATATAGGGCAAGAAGAAATTATCAGAGATGAGAGATAAAATAAATTGAGTAATCAGACAAAACAGTCAAGTTTTAAATTTAGTTAAATCCCCCCCCCCCCCCAAATATTTATGTGCCACTCAGTTCTAAGCTTATAAGAGAATGGGACTCCTTAAATGTAAATGTTTCCTAGTTAAGCCCTAGGTTGTAGACCTAATTAGGCAAGTTTGTTACTTTAGGCTTGATTAGGTTAGGTCTAAGATAGACCATTTAGCCTAATTCTGCAGTTTTTGTTAAGTAAGGTTAAGCCTAAAGTATGTAAATTCCCCACACGGGCCACGAATGTGAAAAATTCTCTGTATGAATTGGTCCCCAATTAACCCACCCCTAATATCTCCAGTCTAACTATAGAGTAGATTAAGCCTAGCCTTGTAGGGGTCTCTTTGCTCAATTTTTGAGAGCGTACTTGCTGGTGGGGATCTTTTTCCGTTTTTTAGCCTCTTCCTCTCCCTGTTCCGTCATGCTCCCTCGTTCCTTCTTGTCCGTTCTTCCCGCGGCTTTTTCCACTTGGTTTTCCACTTGGTTTCCACTTGTTTTTTTTCGGTTGGTTGATCGGTAATGTAAGTCTATTACCGAGCACGCTCTATCACACAGTATATAAATACTAATGTGGAGAATAACTCTGGTGAGCAACCAATTGGTTTCATCCACCCAGTTATTGACATGAAAGGAGTTTAATAATTGTTAGATTAACTACCTACCTACTCAGTGGACCATTTTCGTTACCTCCCAACTATCCACACGTATCAGTTTTCCATAGCTGCATTACATATATCGTATATTGGGGCGTATAAGTCGGTATTTTAAGCTTAAAATTATGCCCCTAAAGTAGAGAGTCGACTTATAGGCCCAATCTAAAAAAATAACCTTCCACTTTTCATTTTAGCTTGTATTTAAAGACAGGTCTACCTGCCATAGGTCCTCAGTCCTGTATTAACTCGCTTTTGGTCAACATCTGAATTGGATCCATATGACGAAGCACTTGCAAATGTATCTCAGGATGTATATAATGAACTTATGATGTCAGATGATGATTATGATGATGATTATGAAGGATTTGATAACTAATTTTTACAAGGTTTTTACAAAGTTTTACTTTTTTATGTTGGCAAGTTGCTGGTCGACTTAAACACCCAGAATAGGTTAAAATCTAAATTTGAAATTGAAAGTTAGGGGATCGACTAATCTGGACCGTAGACTTATACGCCCCAATATACGGTGTATATATATATATATATATATATATAATATATATATATTATATATAATTAGCAGTAGAGTTAAATACCAGGGCATAGTTCGTGGTACTGTACATATGATAGCGGAATTCACTCCATAATATGTCTATTTTATACCTATATAAGACAATTTTTAATCGTATTTTATATATATTTGGAAAAATGTCTTATCAGTGTTGGGTAGGCGTCTATGAAGTTGTGGTAACCCTTCAGATTCGTGATACAGGAAGACAGAGATTATATTTCTGACTGTAATTATAATTAAAAAAAACTAAACCCTTTCCATTGAGGCAGATCACTAATTTTGGAAAACACGCATCTTTATTTTTACGAAATATAAATTTCTCTCTCTTCAACTTATTATTATAAGTAATGTATAAAAAGTGATTTAATAAGACATATTGTACATTTCAACGCACTACAATTAAAATTTTGACTCCCTGTTTCAACCCTTTTACAGAATTTAGACAACAATATGCAAGTAATTAAGTCTCCAAACCGAATCTGCGTACGGAGAATAACTTTCAGGTCAATCATTTCCTATTGCTTTTATGACTTTCCAATGCCGGTTTCTTCCTTTCTCTCACTACATTGTAACAGGTAAAGTTCCCTATTGACAGGAAAATGTTATACCATTTGGTTCCGTATTTTATGTCAAAATGGGTTAAGGAAAGGTTCCTCTCAGAATTAGGTTCTATATTGGGGACCGCATAGACACTAACGAAGAATTTACTGGCTCTCCTTTTGACCTTATATACTAAAAAGAGAACCTATACGGTCAGTGTTAAGAACCTTTTATTACTTGGAATGTGAAAGTTCCGTAAATGTATATAGGGTATATATAAATACCTTGATCTACAGGGTGACCATAAAACCTAGAATCAATGAAAAATATAGACAATTATAAAGCTGTATTTCCTATTGATTCCAAACTCTTCATGGTAAGATTTTTTTTTTTGCTTCCTGATAAGCACGTGTGATCCCTTCATTATTTTTCTTATTATAGTTTTTATTAAAGCTATTATTTCCTCAAATAACCTTTTCGCAAATAACCTCTACCAAGCCCTTATTTGTCATCATATTATCTTTTAAAATATATTCAACACACGCAAATATTTTAGAAATCACGAATTCACACCGCTAAAATTTACAGTAAAAATGCATAACACAATAAGAGATGATAAAGGAAAATAGTTTTTACGGTGCGAGTTCTTAAATGCGAATGTGAACTGGGAAATCTTGATTCACTTAAACAATTGATCTTATCTTAAATAAGTAACTTCTGTTCCTCTAATGACCGCTTGGGAATTAATTTTACATTTAAGATTTATGGAGTGTATCGTTTCTAAGTTGAAATTTATTTCATTTACTTAAAATTCCTTCCTCTCTTTGGATTTGGGGTTAAATTTACTTTTTTAAAAGGTGGAAAAAATTTAAGATATTTAAATTTTTTTTCCCTATTATTTTACAAACTACTAATGAAAAACAGTATTTAATTTAGAGTTCATGTATATAATTGCATCTTATTTTTACTCCGTATAAAGAGAATATAGTGCTTTTCTGGTTAGTGCAAATGATCAGAAAGTGAGAGTGATTCAATAAACATACAACTACTATATGTGTGAGAAAAAAGTTTAAGAATATAAGGAGTTACTGTATATGAAATAGCGGAACGATAAGCGAATTGACCAGGTACAAATTTCTGGAGTTCGCAACACTCATTTTTAAAGCCTTAGGCTCGCCTCTCTCCAGACAGATAAAAACATTTGCCCCATCCCCAACACTGGCGAAACACAAAAAACAGGCATTGGCACTAGTAGTATGACCGCAAAATGGGAGAGTGCAATGCAATGTTGCAAATGTTGATCAATGTTGCAAAGGGAGGGGATGTTGCAAGATGGCATACAACAAATGGGAGGGGTCTTGCAACAAGTCGATGTTGCAAAGGGGATGGGGTTATGCAACAAGTCAATGCTACAAAGGGGGGAGGGGGGTAGGCAACAAGTCAATGCTGCAAAGGGGGAGGGGGTTAGGCAACAAGGGGGGAGGAGTTATCTCCCAAGCTGCAATGAAGGGGAGAGGGAGCTTTGGGGGAGGAAGGGAGGATGACCTCCCCCAAAGGGGTAACCTAAGAGAGGGAGAGAAAGGAGAAGGAGGAGGGTCTTTGAGGAAGAAGCTGGAATGTCCTCACCCCTCAAAGGGAAAGCCTAACCTAGGGAGAGAGGAGAGTTCTTTATTCCACTGGTGACCGTCGCATAATGAGCGTCCAGGGGCCCAGCATCTGTTATATAGAGGGCCGGAAGTTGCCAGATAACCCTATATATTTTAATTATGTTCAGGTGTATCTTATTAGGGTGAGTGGTCAAAAAGCACTATTTATTTTTTATAGATGAGTTTCCAGAGGCCATTCTTTAATTATTTATATATGCAGGGTTACCATACAGCACCATTTAATTTAATTACTTATTTATTAAAGGCAAGAGAGACGTTCTTCATAATTGCTCGAATTATTACAATACATTTAGACTAAACGAACCCCAATATTTAAAAGAAAAACAATTACTCATTGGCTCAGCAAAAGAATTAAATAAAACACCTATATTAATAATAAAAGAAATGCACAGGATTCTTTATATTGTACATTATTCCAATAACATACTCTATAAGAATAATATTTACTTTACCTATATATTCGAGAGACCTGAATCCCTTTCATTTACTCTAAAGCCAAACCGAAAGTGTCTATTTACTTTTGACAATCCTTTCTATACTCCTTCTATATTTTTTTATAAAAAAATTCCGCGAAATCAAAGAAGAGGAATCCTTTATTCATGTGTTTTCAATTAAAATTAGTTCGTACTTTCATGCTAGTATATTTAATTAACAATAAAAGAAAAATGCATGCAAAATAACAATACACACTTTAAACGCTGTGTGTATATATATATATATATATATATATATATATATATATATATATATATATATATATATATTAAGTTACCAACTGTGGTAGATTCTGTACCATGTTTCCATGTTATACTACAGGTCTAAGGTGGAATGAAAAACATAGATTATTGTGTAAAGAGAATAATGAAGGATAAAGAGAAATGGAATGAAGAAAGAGAAAATAGTATAAAAAAGCGAAATAAGAAAGGTTAATAAAGCTTAATTACTACATTTTGGTGGCAAGCGGTGGCCCTAATTACATTTACTTACGGGGCTTTCCCACGTGCCTTATATTTCGGTCTCAAAATTGTTGCTACCCCTATTATAGCATTAATAAATATTCCGTTTCGATTATTTAAATGTACGATGCATTGTGTTAACCCATTTGCAAGCAAATTTCGAATCCCATTCCTTAACAAATCATTGTAACTGTTTTTCAAGATGGCGCCCATCATTTTCCAAATTTCTTCTCATAGCAAGCATTTTCGTAATTTTCGCGGTCAAAATTTTGTTTTTTTTATCTCTCTCTTCTCGTTGGAGTCTCGACTGCTTCGACTCACATTTTTGTTTCCATGGAGTCGGACTCTATCCCTACTCAGTTTGAGTCTGAAATTTAATTCGAGTCTTTTGTTTCCTTTTTCGTCGCGTTGTTTTCTTTAGATTTCGTTTCGTTTGGTCGGAGAGAGAAATTTCAAAATTGATAGTTGTTGTCCGGTGACTCATTCCTTTTTTTTCTTTCCTTTCCACTTTTATGACCTGTCAAAAGCCTACCCATTTTGTGTTTAAAGTTTTTTTGTTTACATTTTCTGAATTAGTAATAATTGTGATGATAATAATAATAATAATGATTAGTAAATAAATTTTACACTTATATGAATTAAATTATTTTAGTTGTAATGACATTGTGAAACGCATTTTTATACGGTAAGCTTTAAAATGTTTGAGCGTATGGTGACGCATTTCTAGGTAGAGCATTGTAACAGATTCAATAAGTGAGTAACAAAAGTTTCCAGAATCTAGTAGGGTTTAAGATTATTCTTTGACTGGATGAGTCGCCTGTAAATCCTTTCGACACATCAACATCAAATGTGTATAATTTTAAGGATTGCTTAAAATAGTTTTAAGGTAAAATAGCTTAAGCAAGTTTTAAGGTAAAAGTCGAAAAATAATCGTTAAAGACACTGATTTATACTGGGTCAAATTCGGACTGTTTACATTTATTATGCTTGCCGTATATAAATTGTGAGATTCAAAGAAAGCAAAATTTGTTATAAAAAGATAAAAATTTGTTTAATTAAAATACAGAAATTGCTTTCGTAAATTCTTTTGATAAATTAATTTCTGTTTTTTGGCCTTTTTTATATATTCATTAATTTTTATATTTTTATAGGTGGGCTGATTGTTGTTGTTTCTATTTTTTTTCTTTCTTTCATTTCCAAGACAATTCCGAGTGATATTTTGTATACTTAGGCTGTTTAAATTTTTTTATTCTGAAATTAGATTTTATTGTGTTAGGGAGTTTTTTTTTTGGTTTAACGTTTTATTTTGGGTATTAAAAATGAAATTTTTTTTTACGTTCGCGCGTTTGCATAAAAAATGTTACAAAAATTGTTCGCGATGTACTGCAGTTAAATTCGGTTAGGAATATTTTTATAGAGGCTTGCTTACAAACAAAGCGAACACTTCATTATGCAATGATTTGTTTTAATTTTTGTTTACATATTAGGTTGCGTTGTATTTTTGGGTTCATAATATCTGTTCTTATTTAGAACAACGATGTAAATTCGTAGTTTCACTTGGAAACGATAAAATGCTGGAATTCTTGTAATTTACAAACCATACTGGGTTTTGTGTTGAAGGAGAGAGTTGTCTCTCAGATGTAATTTGTGAATTACGAGTTTTCCTCCTATGAAATTTAGCGTTTCAAGTTGGAATTAATGTATTAAAGTAACGTTTCGGTATTACTATTTAAATTTTTTATATTTAATGATTCTGTTTTGGAAAATTGTTATTTTTTAAACTTCGGTTGGGTTTAATAATGCAGTTAAAACTTTAGCTAGAGTGTTAACCGGAGATGGAGCCTTTTAGATTGCCAATAGCGCTGTGGTAATCTCTGTGCTTCCCCCAAAGTGTAAGAGGGTTCGTGATTTTCGAGAATTGATGACATGAAGTTTCTGGGCTTCATTTTTGTCTTTTGTGTTTAAATGTATTGATGTAATTTCTGAAGGTAGTTTGAATAATATTTTTGTAAATTATAATAACGGTTATTATGTATGGGCGCTTTATATTTCTACTATTGAGTTTAGTTGACCCGATAGATAATCGATCACCGATTTGAGAGAGAGAAGAGAAGAAAAACCGAATGCGCAGGGACTTGGCGCAGGACAGTCGGAAGAGAAGAGAGAAGAGTGAGAGAAGAGAAACCGAATGTGCAGGGACTTGGCACAGGACAGTTTCTGTCGAAAATGGTCTACTGGCATTTTTCGGTCAGTAGCTGGTCACGCTGCTCGATGCTTCGCTAAATGTGTGTTTTAGCACTCGGTAGGCAAACCACGGGAGTTTAAACGAGTGTCTAAGTCCTTACTGTCCATACAGACATACGGTAGGTTCGTTGTGAAACCGCCTACGGCGAGGTGATCGTTTGATTATTGCCAGTAAGAGAGTCTTTCAGCTGGACGTAGGAAGAGCAGTGTTCACCGACAAAAGTCGAGATGAGACAGGCGAGTTGATTCGTCGACTTCTATAATTGCAAATTCTGTCAAATTCAGGTGCGTGGTCCCACTTTCAGTATATCTACCCCCCCCCCCCTGATCCTCTTAGAATTGGACGTCTCTCTTGTGTTTTTTCGCCATTTGGAGAGAGCGGAACCAACCTCAAGCGTGCTGACCTTTTGCATGGTGATGCAATCCCTTGCATTCTAGCGAAGTGAGCAGGAGAGCTACGATTGAAAATTGAGGAAGTCCGTGTTAACTGCGGATTGTGATCTAAACAAGGTCCAGCTATTATTGTACTGATTATTATGTAATTAAATTATAAGTGAAAGGGTTTGATTATTTATGCCCATATTTGTTTTGTATTTCGTGAAATAGTATGTGCTCTCTGGTCAGTATTTTATATAAACGTTTTCTTGTCCTTTCTATGTTGCCCTGATAGTAACTATGTAACTGTACAAATAATTGTTTCGAATGTAAAGCGATCTTTGATGAGGAATCGCTGGAATACATTGTGAACTTGAAATTGTGTAACCATTGTTAAGAAAATTATCCGTTATTTTCCAAGTCACAGATGCGTTACAGATTGTAAATTGATTATTAGTGTGCAATGTTATTTTTATGCAAATGTTGTGAATATTAGTTGTTTTTTTTTCGATTTTTTAAAAGGATACAAAATATCTAATGTGTGGAATATGTCATTGAAATGATTTCTTGTCTATCCTAACTGTGAACTTGTTAAAGTAAAAAAAACTGCAAAATAAATAACTTTGTTGAATAAGTAAATAAATTTGTTAAACGATATTAATAAGTTTTCCTAGTGTAAAACTTATTTTCAAGGGGGTGATGCGAGTGTAGTAATGTCTAATTAAGAATTAAATGCTTGTTTATAAGAATTTAATGTTCAATTAAGTTTTATTAAATAAGAAATTAATAATGGTTGTTTAATAAAGATAATAATATTTAATAAGAAATGTAAAGTTGGCAACACTAAGAATCGGCCCAGGCTAGAGGCTGGGTAGAGATGCCCGCCAGTCATCGGACGCCCTTGGGCTTAGTAAGGTGTTTTTGTGTGTTAAGATGTAATTGTAAATTTAGAATATTATTTCGTCCCTCTCTCCTGTTAAAATTTTAACGTTACTCCCCCTTCGCATTACCCCGTTTATCTAAAAGCGGTTCGGCATAAATAAAAGTTAGTAAAGTGTTAATAAGCGTATAATTAGTCCCCCGGTCTCCTTCTCATTGTTTGAATTATAATGGCGCCTCAAACTGGGTCACGTCTACCCGTATTTATAAAGGACAGCGAAACGAGTGTAAAGAGAATGATGAAGGCTAAAGAGAAATGGAATAAAGATAGAGAAATTAGTATAAAAAAAAGCAAAATAAGAAAGGTTAATAAAGCTTAATTACTACAACTGATTTTTATTTTAACCCCAAATTAATTATATTTTTTTATAAAGAAAATTCTGCGAAATCAAAGTTAATTCTCCTTAAATTTGCTAGAGCTAACTAAATCACATTTAAACAAATATCAATATTAACAATAAAAGAAATACAATTAATCCGAAATGAATGAAAAAAACAAATGACATAAGAAATACAAGCAAAAATAATCAATATATATATGAAAAACAATAAACATTTTAACTAACTTCTCCGAAGTGTTCTATTTACTTTTGTCGGGTAGAAAGCGTGTGACTATTGTTGCGACCAATATCAAAATGGTCATATCGGTTACATTGGAATGTGGTTTGACCCATATCTCGTCTCAAAAATCGGTTTCCGTCTCCGTCCACACTATATATTGCTTTAGTCATTATTATTATTACTAGTGCTTATGAATGTAAAATTATTTTAAAATCTATCTATACAGAGCGAGAGAGAGAGAGGAGAGAGAGAGAGTTTTGTCAGGATAGAAAGTGAGGACGGCACACACACACACATTATTGATTTTATTTCGAAACCACTGTTAAAAATTACAATTATCAGAAATCAACTTAAAGGGTTTGCATCAGTTTAACAGAAAACCGGTCAGGCGCAGCGATCAACCCAAATGATGCACACAATTGTCCTAACTCTTCTATTATTATTATTATTATTATTATTATTATTATTACGTGCAGTGATTTCACGAAGGTGAAGCTTACTGCGCCCCCTCTCGAGTTGGCCTGGTGAAGTGGTGAGTTGGCTTCTTGTGGTGAGTTGGCTTCTTTTACTATCCACCTCACATAGGTACACCCGGCTAATCGGGGTTTGTGTGTACCAGGCATCTAATCTTCTTTTGTATCCCATGGATTTTAGTTCCTACATTTTTTCTGTTCTGTAACAGTTGAAATTTCTCGTTGTTAAATTTCATATAAAAACCAAGCGACTTCACCTAAAACTTACTACATTATTACCCCCTGTCCGATCCTTCATGCATTAAAAAAGTTCTACTTACTTTATTGGTAACCTTTGATTAGCATCCCCCTGAATTGTTCATTCTGACGAAGGTCAAGCTTTTCACTCCGCCTTAGACCTACAATTTAACATGGAATCCGAACCACCAGCAACACAACGTCTTAACAACTAGGTCATCCAGGGTACCCATTTATCTACCAACCAATTGTGCTGAAGGATGATCGTTTACCGCGCACCGGTTGCCGTCACCCGGTCTTGAGCCCGGATGAACTCTGAAACTATTCTTTTTATTATACATCATTTTATATAAAAATTACTAAATCCTGAAACTCTCTCTCTCTCTCTCTCTCTCTCTCTCTCTCTCTCTCTCTCTCTCTCTATATATATATATATATATATATATATATATATATTTATTTATATATATACAGGGCGGTCGCGAATTACGGGAGGGTTGCGGTCCTGTAGCGCACGCGTAATGTAAGATTCGCGTAAATTAAAACAATTATCCCCATATAAATACATAAAAATAGTTGGAATGCGTAAATTCACCTGTAACTTAAATTAAAATTAAAAAATGTTTCAAAAATTAACACAAAAAACATTAAATTATGGACTTTACTTTTAACTAAATCTGGAAAAAAAAATGCATAAGGCGTTATTTTAGAATTTACGCGGATAATACGATATTTTTTATATATTTTTAGGCCGCGTTATTTAAAAAACGCGTAATTTAAGACCGCGTAAATGGCGACCGCACCATATATATATATATAATATATATATATATATTATATATAAACACCATATTTTTTTTCCATATGTGTGTAACGCATTCACCCTTGCCCCTGATTCGTGCATAAAAAAGGTCTATAATAATTTAATGTTAATGATTTTAATTCGATATCACTGGTAAAATTATAATCTGTAAAATCTGAAAACTTAAATGATTTTCTGCAGAGCTTCTTGGACCCCAGACCGTACCAACGCTGGACGAGAGATGTAACACACACACACACACACACACACACAGAAAGAAAGCCTTGTTTATTCTATATGGATAAAATATTCATGGCTTTAATTTTTCATAAGTTTATTAGAACTCATTTACCGAGTTGGTTTATGATGGTCGTAGTCAGAGCAAAATTTTATGAAAATATAAAAAAGGAACCAAAAGAAAAGCAAAAATATTTATAATTTCTTTAATATAAACTTTTGTATATGCAAGGATATGTTGCAAATGTTGATCATTGTTGCAAAGGGGTGAAGGATATTGCATGAAGGGGTGGGTTCCAAAATGGGAAAGTTAAAATAGGATGGGCGAAAATAATAATGCAAATATTTGAAACCATCGTGGTAGAGATTGCAAATGGCAATTCACTCATACACCTTGAGATGTGGTCATTAAATCTACGGAGAGAAGATAGAGACACCATTATTCGGCCATTGTATATGCAAGGATATATTGCAATGTTGCAAATGTTGATCAATGTTGCAAAGGGGGGAGAGATATTGCATGAAGGGGTGGGTTCCAAAATGGGAAAGCTGGGAATAGTATAGCGCAAATAATAATACAAATATTTGAAACCATCGTGGTAGAGATTGTAAGCGGCAATTCACTCATACACCTTGAGATGTGAACATTAAATTTACGGAGAGAAGATAAAGACACCATCAGTCGACAAATCAGGACGTCCAAGGCGTGGGTCCGTTATATCGGTGTTACGATTGGTACACAAATTTAACATAGCTCCACCCAGTTACACTGACAACCAATCAACAAACTTACAAACCGCATATTAGTCTTTTCGAGATCATGCATATAAAAGTGAGTATTTTCAGATGGAACTCACAACAGTTATTTTCACCAGTGAATTAACACTACCTCCGTCATGAATCATTAACATGAACTTTACAGTTTACCGGATTTATATCAAGATGGAGTCATTGCAGCACTGCAGCGGTGTCTACAATTAGTCTTTTTAACGCAGCCGACTGGAACATTATTTCCAACGCAAACCGTTGATGATATTTGCAATGACGCTCCTTACGATCCGACGCAAGGAACTGCCGTAGAAATGTAAGTAATTATGTGCCTGTAATTTTATTTTTTGTAGGCAATTATTCGCGAACTTGTTATTTATTTAGTGTGCCTGTCATTAGGAGAAAGAGTACTGTTCTGGATTATTTCATTTTATATATATATATATATATATATATATATATATATATGTAAAAATGAACAATGAATAATCAATATTCATTTTTACATAAGAACCAAAATCGCTTAACGCGAGTTTGGATAATAATTTTACTTGTAGCTTCCTATTTTTGTTTGTGTCACAACCCTACGATCTACCATTTCTATGGTTTAGTCGCATCCATTTTCCATTTGTTATAGAAGTTATTATAATTAATTATGATTGTCTTGCATCTCACCTCGACCCTAGATTATGCATACACATTGAATATAACAGGATTGGAACCTGTAGTTGTGCTTCTTAGTCCTTGATAACCATTCTTTGTCTTTAATTCGTTTCTTTTAGGTCCTCCCAAATAATGACTTACAATTACACTGTACGTATGACATAATGTGAATAACTATGACGTCAAACAGTAACTTAATTCTCTTCACGTTTCCATACCGCCAATACTGAATCACCCATCTGGTATGTGAGTATCTTTCATGTTCAATATATGGTAAATTCTTCAATGATAATAAAAAAAAACTTCATTCTCTATACATCATTATTTATGTTGTGTCCTACCTATTGTCTACTGATGCCTATCAACCTATCAGTCCATATTTGACGCGTGTCTACATTACGCACACAAACTATTGTGTTACGTACATGCAAAATACGTCCACATGTATTTTTTTTTTTCAAGTGCGTTCACCCCTCGCAAGATATTCATAAATGCTTGGGTAAGTGGTCGAATTCGCTGATCACAGCAAAGTCGAACGCTTCTGAGATAAAAATCTCTCGCTCTGATCCAAATTTATAACATATTATAACATAATATAACATATTATGTTGTATATAAATTATCTTGTATGTGCCCATGTACTTGTGTTGTACTAATAACCATATATAATAACCATATATAATAACCATATATTATAACCATATATAAATATAAAAAAACACTGTAAGAATGGTAAACGACGTAATGTACTTCAATGAAACTGTAATTGAATGTAATGACTTAATATATAATGTAAGAATGTACTTTAATAGAACTCTAATGGACAATCATAAGCGAATGTGAAGTAATCCATAATCGCAATCATAATTGTAATAGACCAAAACGAAAATGTGCTCAGTGGTGTACTTAAATTGTACTTATTTACTACTACGAAATGATATCGCCTTCAGAAATGGAGACTCGGCGAAAAATACGATTAGTTTTTATTTTTATTTTTTTAAATTTTTATTTGGAATCTTTCAAACATCTGATCATGTGTTTAAAAGGGGGGAACTTAACCTTCAACTGCATTCCCCCAACATTTAGACTTATATGATACATGTAATTGTAAAATTAACTTCACTTCATTACGGCACTCTTCTTTGGTCACTACTACGAGACTCCCTTGTTAGCAGCCTCGCTGCGGGAGGGGGCAGAGGCCCCTTGCCTCCTTAATTTTTAGATTCCGGCCTGAGCCATGGTCGAAAGAGGTCGAACCTCTACCCCTGTAAATTCAGAGCACTACCTGTACATTTTTAGAAGTAAATTGCAGTAAGAGAAACTTTTTATTTTCCTCTTCGAGTTGGGCTATCTTCAGAAGAACTTAGTCAGTAAAGTCGATAAGTTATAAAAGAAAAGTCGATAATTTTATTATCAAGAAAGTATCAGAGTATTATAGAAAGAGAAGAATTAACAACTGTCGAACCTAAAGCGAAAGAAAAGAATTAGAATATTATAGAAGAAATATCCGTTGCTGCCTCCCAAACAAGAACGTCCATAGACTTCGAGACAACCCATAAGCACATAAAAGAAGGAGGATAACAAACAGTGGCGACCCTATAACCAGGATAAACATTTGGCGACCCTACTACCAAGATTAGAAGAAGAGGGTTTTAACAAGAAGATTTTAACAAGTGGCCACTCTTTGGCCAGGATAGAAATTACCCTGCTTCAGGATAAAACCAGTTGACCGGCGTGTCACGACTTCCAGTTCGTCACATTCACCCTTGAACCGGTGTGTAACGACTCCAAGTTATCCACGTCTCGTCTCATCTAGAAGAAGTAGCCAGCAAGACACGTTTTGAAGACACGTCTTCAGGACACGTCAAGGATTTCGCCGTAGAAATTTTGTTAAGTACAGAGTTGTTTTTTTTTAAGAAATTTGTAAACATTTGAAAAGTCAGTATTATTAACAGTTAATAATAAGTATCAAGCCAGAATTTACAAGAAACAGTGAACATTTCAGACTCCAGTGATACATTTTTTTTAGTGAAACTAATTTTCACAGAGTTAAAAGTCACAGAAGTTAAAAGTCACAGAAGTTAATTGTCACAGAAGTTAATTGTCACAGAAGTTAATTGTCACAGAGTTTAATGTCACAGAGTTAATGTCACAGAGTTAATATCAGAGTTATTTTCAGTTATTTTCACTATTATAGTCAGTATAGAATAATTTTATTTTATGTACCAAACATAATAGTACCGTACCTTCGCGTACATTCGAGTGAAATGTTTACATTTTTTATTTTTGTTTACAATTTTTTTCAAATTATTGAATTGAATTGACTTGCAAATTAAGAAAGAGAGAGTTTATAGAGCGTTTATAGATTTATAAAGATACTTGAAGTAGTTTCAAGTCAGTTTTAGTTGCAAATAAGTTGCAAAAAAGTTTTCAGGCAGTTTCAGTCGGTTGCACCAAGAGGGACAACCAAACCCAGAGAATAATAGGCTTCACTTGATAGCAGTTCAAGTGCATTTTCAGTTTTCAGACAGTTCCAGTTGGTTTTAACCAAGAGGGACAACCAAACCCCAGAGATTAATAGTTTCACTTGATAGCAGTTCATGTGCAAGTCAGTTTCATTTTCAGTAGACTCCACTTGATAGAGTTCAAGTGCAGTCAATTTTAGTCAGTTCAGTTTCAAGATACTTGATAGAGTTCAAGTTAGACAGTTTCAGGATACTTGATAAGAGTTCAAGTCAGAAGGTTGCATCCAGCGGGACAACCGCCCCAGAGATTTATAGAAATACTTGATAGCAGTTCAAGTCAGAAGGTTGCATCCAGAGGGACAACCGCCCCAGAGATTACAGAAGTACTTGATAGCAGTTCAAGTCAGTTTTGAAGTCAGTTTTGAAGTCAGTTTTGAAGTCAGTTGAAGTCAGTTTTGAAGTCAGTTCAAGTCAGTTTTGAAGTCAGTTGAAGTCAGTTTTGAAGTCAGTTCAAGTCAGTTTTGAAGTTTCAAGTCTCAGTCAGTTTTCAAGTTTCAAGTCTGTCAGTTTTCAAGTTTCAAGTCCCCAGTCATTTCAATGCAGTCAATTGAATTCAACTTTTCCTTTGTAGTTTAAGAGAATTTAATTTAAGAAAATGTAATTCAAGAGAATTTAATTCAACCGTTTTTTTGTTGTAAAAGAGAATTAAATTCAACCTGAATTGACCGGTTTGCGTCTTTAGTTTAACCTTTTTTTTGTTTGTTTGTGAGAAGGAAATTGACCGATTTGTCTTCTTTTCATGCCATTGTTGCGTATATAAATACAGCGTGTCCCAAAGAAATGTATACCCACTTTGTTCGATAATACCAGCTATGAGGATAGTAAATATATTACTTTTTATATGTTTTTTAATAAAGAATTTTCTCCTGAATCTAAATATGTAATTATTTTTATTAAAAATTGAAAAACAAAAACGTTACAGATGTTTAAATTATAATTATTATTTTCGAGACTTCATGTGCGATATTTTCTAATATTTTTGCACGTATACGAGATAAGTTTGAAACCGACGGCACTGTGCAAAACTTACAAAAACAACGTTCTGGAAAGACGTCGAACACCTTAGATAAAGTGTCATTTAACCATGGAATTTGTAAATTTTTTGAATTAACTAATAATTACAACATTTATGTTTCAATATCAACACTAAACATAAGTATCTCAAAACAGTCGGTTAAAATATTAGAAAATATCGCACATGAAGTCTCGAAAATAATAATTATAATTTAAACATCTGTAACTTTTTTGTTCTTCAATTTTTAATAAAAGTAATTACATATTTAGATTCAGGAGAAAATTATTTATTAAAAAACATATAAAAAGTAATATATTTATTATCCTCATAGCTGGTATTATCGAACAAAGTGGGTATACATTTCTTTGGGACACGCTGTATATAGGTAAAATGACATATTTTATTGTTTGCAACAAACCGTTTTACAAATGTTTGTAACGAGTTTTATAATTATTGTGATTATATGATGACAGAAATAGTGTAATCATTAATCGATCATGTACCTAATTTATCCTGCTCTGTACGGTCGGGAAATTAACCCGTATGACCGCACATACCCTAAATTTCAGTTGTGTTTGTTCTTTTTTGTCATTTAATTTTAATAAAACTTCTACACAATAAAACATATCTATTTATCTATATGCAAAAAAATTTTCAGACTAAAATATCAAATAATTCAAATTCTATCAACATTTAACGAAAAAGTATGATTTTTCTACTTAACATGCAAAAATTATTAAACCTTTTTAATATTTTTTTTATTATATAAAAATAATTTTTAATGTAAAATTTACCTGAAATTATTAAAAGAAAAGGTTGTTCGAAATGCTTTCCTTCCATTTCAATAACTTTTTTTATTCTTGGCCGAAATTCATCTATGGCTTGATTTACTTTTATTTTCAAGAATATTATAAAATTATGTTTAGCTCATTAAAATACATAGTTGATTTCTATTTTTAATTTGTATTTTTCATTTCTTTGTTCAATTAATCGTGAGTAATTGTCCTTAAATTTAGAATTTTATAATAATCGACCTTGAGCTTAAAGGATTTTATAATAATAATAATAATAATAATAATAATAATAACAACAACAACAACATAATTGACTTAAACTTAAAAAGATTTTATAACCCTAAACCCATCTTAAATTATTATACATTATTTTCAAACTTTGTTAATTCAAAAACCTTCCAAATCCCTACACATACACACGCATGTATGCACACTATATACACTATATATATACAATCCTTATGCTAAAATCATTGGATATCACAATAAACTATTTCATTGCGTGTAAGTGCTAACTCTGCTATTTATATAGTCTTAAGCATTTTTGCTTACTATATATAAATTTTTGCTCAGGCATTTATTCAGTTAATTTAACAATCCTCTTAGCTAATCTGTCCCTCAAAATTGTAAGATACACACTTTGTACCTAATACACACAAATACACACAAGACCACAGGTCTATATATCATCCATTACGTAATTCGTTTTTTTACCTACAATAGTCAATAAAATCAGTTATAGACTGTACGATCAGGGTAACTTTGAAAAATAATTTATATTTTTCCCTTTTACCTACTATTCATTATGCATGTAATTTTCCCCACAGAAAAATAATTAAAAAAAAAAAATTAATATCATTCTTTGTCTAACTTAATTGTTTGTCTAAATTAACGTATTAATCCTTTTATTCTGTTTGCATAAAATTAAAGTTTTAATCTTTGAATTTTTATATTTTATAATAGCCCTCTAAGCAAGTGTCATGTTAAAAATTTGATTACTCTGCATTGTACCCAACCACCCGAACTCACTTATTCTGTATAAAACTTGTAATGTAAAGAAAAATCGTCATCTAACTTGAATATAGTTAGGATGTTATTTTCTCAATTGTATTGTATTGTATGAATTGTACCCTATTATATTATTGTATAAATATCATTTTAAAGGGGAGAGCAATGTAAAAATGAACAATGAATAATCGGTGCTACTTAATAGCGTGATTCCTACCTCGATTCGGCGGTCTACCTTTTAATTATAGCTTCTTACCTTGTTTACTAATTGCGTGTTTACATTCCAATGTCCATCGCCCTTGATGATTGGTTAGGTTTAGTCATGATATTTTCGTTAGTTTTAACGAAAATATCGTGACTAAACCTAACCAATCGTAGGTAGACCACATACTATAGTAGCACCGAAACTATTTTTTAAATAAAAAAAATTGAATAATAAATAGCATTTTATATTTATTATATTTTCATTTATACCTTGGATAGGAATCACACTCTACAGTACTGTAGTTTCGAACCAAAACGGGTAGGAATCACCCTATAGTATCGAAGTCACCGGTAGGAATCACGCTATAGTAGCACCGAATAATCAATATTCATTTTTACATAAGAACCAAAATCGCTTAACGCGAGTTTGGATAATAATTTTACTTGTAGCTTCCTATTTTTGTTTGTGTCACAACCCTACGATCTACCATTTCTATGGTTTAGTCGTATCCATTTTCCATTTGTTATAGAAGTTATTATAATTAATTATGATTGTCTTGCATCTCACTCTCGACCCTAGATTATGCATACACATTGCATATAACAGGATTGGAACCTGTAGTTGTGCTTCTTAGTCCTTGATACCCACTCTTTGTCTTTAATTCGTTTCTTTTAGGTCCTCCCAAATAATGACTTACATTACACTGTACGTATGACATAATGTAAATAACTATGACGACATACAGTAACTCAATTCTCTTCACGTTTCCATACCGCCAATACTGAATCACCCATCTGGTATGTGAGTATCTTTCATGTTCAATATATGGTAAATTCTTCAATAATAATAATAAAAAAAACTTTATTCTCTATACATCATTATTTATGTTGTCCTACCTATTGTCTACTGATGCCTATTAACCTATCAGTCCATATTTGACGCGTGTCTATATTACGCACACAACCTATTGTGTTACGTACATGTAAAATACGCTCATATGTATTTTTTTTATTATTTTTTTTCAAACATTTTTTTCAAATGTTTGGGTAAGTGGTCGAATTCGCTGATCACAGCAAAGTCGAACGCTTCTGAGATAAAAATCTCTCGCTCTGATCCAAATTTATAACATATTATAACATAATATAACATATTATGTTGTATATAAATTATCTTGTATGTGCCCATGTACTTGTGTTGTACTAATAACCATATAATAACCATATATAATAACCATATATTATAACCATATATTATAACCATATATTATAACCATATATAAATATAAAAAACACTGTAAGAATGGTAAACGACGTAATGTACTTCAATGAAACTGTAATTGAATGTAATGACTTAATATATAATGTAAGAATGTACTTTAATAGAACTGTAATGGACAATCATAAGCGAATGTGAAGTAATCCATAATCGCAATCATAATTGTAATAGACCAAAACGAAAATGTGCTCAGTGGTGTACTTAAATTGTACTTATGTACTACTACGAAATGATATCGCCTTCAGAAATGGAGACTCGGCGAAAAATACGATTAGTTTTTATTTTTATTTTTTTAAATTTTTATTTGGAATCTTTCAAACATCTGATCATGTGTTTAAAAGGGGGGAAACTTAACCTTCAACTGCATTCCCCCAACATTTAGACTTATATGATACATGTAATTGTAAAATTAACTTCACTTCATTACGGCACTCTTCTTTGGTCACTACTACTAGACTCCCTTGTTAGCAGCCTCGCTGCGGGGAGTGGGCAGAGGCCCCTTGCCTCCTTAATTTTTAGATTCCGGCCTGAGCCATGGTCGAAAGAGGTCGAACCTCTACCCCTGTAAATTCAGAGCACTACCTGTACATTTTTTAGAAGTAAATTACAGTAAGAGAAACTTTTTATTTTCCTCTTCGAGTTGGGCTATCTTCAGAAGAACTTAGTCAGTAAAGTCGATAAGTTATAAAAGAAAAGTCGATAATTTTAGTATCAGAGAAAGTATCACAGTATTATAGAAAGAGAAGAATTAACAACTGTCGACCCTAAAGCGAAAGAAAAGAATTAGAATGTTATAGAAGAAATATCCGTTGCTGCCTCCCAAACAAGAACCCCCGTCGATTCGAACCACCCAGGCCATAGACGGAGGATTCAAACATATATATATATAATATATATTATATATATATATATATATATATATATATATAATATATATATATAGAGGGTTGTAGTAATTCATCTCATCACATTTAAAATGATTCATTTAAATAGTAGTTATCCGCAATTATAGATTAGTTTGCAATTAATATTATGCTAAAGTACTGTTTTGATTTGTTGAATATTTTTTTATAGCAATCCTTTGCAACTTTTAAATAATTTTATAATTTCCATAATAAATGAAATGTTATTCGGAATTTTCTCTTAAAGTAACTTCTCTGAACGGTTCGAAGATAGCTTCACATTGTAATACTCTGCATATGTTTTAAGCAATTGGCTTTTTATTAAAAAAGATTCAGTATGAACTAATTAATTATTCTTTCTCCTTTAAGATCCGATGAGGATTTGACTCGTGTTATACAATCTTTCCGTTTTGAAGAAACGCATGTCGTGGACCTGAATACTGAGGTAGTGATTTAATGCACAGTCAACCCAGCGATTGTCATATCATTAACAAAATAATGTAAGTTTTTTCTTTTTCTTATGTTTCAAGCTTTTTTCCGGGTAAGAAGAAGACGCAATGTATTTTCATCAATTTATTAAATGAAAGAAATCATGTTTTCAGTACAATAACCATCTTAAATAAGCTACAGAATACAAAAACTAATATTATTGGATGCAATTTTATATATATATATATATATATATATATATATATATATATATATATACAACAACAAAACATCAAAAACATCATACTATACAACAAGTGCGACATCGGAAAACGGCTTTTTATCTGTCTGCATACCATTTCGTAGTTTCGTTGAGTGTGACACGGGTCGAATAATTTTTAAAAATTTATAAATTCCTTACCACGTGACATATGCATGAGAAATGAAAGGCAGTACATCCCGCAAGTATTACTAAAATATCCTTGTAGCCGGAAGGGATTCCATACAACTTCGGGGATATGCATCTGCGAGAAATTTTACAATAACAGGGTCACTCCAGGGTGAGTCCGAGTGAATCAAAATAGTACATGCGGTCCCTATTTTTAAAATAGATTGCAAACCAATGAATCCTTTCACTACCAATAACATCTGTGTTCACAATAAGACTACCGCAATCTCTCGTAGTTGGCAATTTCAATGTTTCATTCTTCGCAAACACACCGATAAATTTGGAACGTGTGATTCGTTCACTATTCATTACTCTCTGAAGTGTATTCGTCCATTTTAAAAGTCAGTGACAACGCCCTAAATCTGTCTACTTCTATTAGGGCTTGTGACTCGAGGTATACTAGTACACTAATAGGCGCGTCTATCGGCTTGGCGAATTCCAATCTGACTGAGATGTTTCCACTCTGTTGTGGACTTAAGTGTGTATTTACACTAGCAGATAAGTCAGGTGTGATGTCAAACGGATAAAGGTTAAATTGATCGATGAATTCTTTCTGCGTTACCCCAATCCCGAGCTCATCACAATCACCTGCAATATGGGCCAGATTACTATATGCTCTCGCGCAAAGCGGGAACACAGCGTCTGATGAATAATCCGTATCCAATGTTCCCCCAACGCAACGCCATTACGTATAGTTATATTTTTAAGGCCGAAATTCTCGAATTTAAAGGCATTCTTTTTATATTTTCCATTCACCGAATTGTGTTCCTGCATTCCAATTAATATCCTTTTAGGTAGATTTCCCAGGGCGATGTTTTCTATCTGTTTCGATGCCAACCCTGCTGGCACCGTGTATAGTTTGATCTGTACTCTGTTAATTGGGTATTTTACTGTGGCGTGTAGTAAATTTTTCTCAATTTCTATTTGTTTTGGTGAACTTAATTTCACTCGCGTACGCGGAGGTATGTCTCCATAATGTGAATCACAACGGGTTTTGCTCCCTCTTCTTGATCAGCATCCAGATTTAAACAGATCTCAGGATTCGTGCGGGTGAGCTTTATTTTCATATCCACCCCATTCACAAGCAACTTTTCTGGAATGTGAAGTCTGTATGCAGGCGTCCAAAACACTCGTATATCTTCTTTTTAGAATTTTTAAATTTGTCCTTTATACTACTTTCGTCTTTAGCTTGATAATAGCCCTCGGCACTTAAAAAGGTATCCTTCGCTTCTTTGGAAAAGTTCAGCATTTTCCAGATAGGCTCGTAGGTGATAGTACCCCGTTCCTGCCGATATGTTGACCTGATTTAAATATACGTCACACTGGTTGAATATGGAGTGCAGAAAGTTTGTTTCAGGGTATACAGCATATTTGTCATCGCAGTCCGTTCCATCAGAATGGGCTATACGTAGTTTAGCGTACATGTGCACACAGCTTGGGTCAAAAAAGTAAGGGCCTGAGCTGGGTATCACGAATTCTATAGCACTCGGGGAACTAATTGTGTTTAAAGGGTTAATTGTAATAAAGTCACTGTGTCAATAGAAACTTGAGTTGGGGGCATGTCAAAGAGGGACAGCTCCGATTTACAACATTGTGAACTACACGGATGGATGAAGCGTGCCATGACGAGTTAGAAATAGTGCCTCCTCTCTCGACAAGTAGTAAACAAACTATGATTCATGAGATCAATGTCCTTAGCTTATATCAGTCAAAAAAATGGTCAACCATAGGTTTCATTCGCTTAGAACACTTCTTTTTTGATATCCTTTTACGTTTAATGCCACGTGGTAATCCCTTCTTCCGGACAGCCTCTTCTTCTTCCACCACCACGCATTTTTCTCTTTGCATCTTTGACGATTTCGTCCCGTGTACGCTTTAAGTGTTTTTTTAGAGCTTCTTTAGGTTTAGCCCCAGCCAATATGTCTTCTGCTGTTAAGACCTGATTGTAGCGCTTTCCTCCCGAGGTATCTGGCACCCCTCTTCAGCAAGGGACAGCCGTACGTAGTATGGTTGAAAAAATGGATCCAAGTCTACCACGCTGGTATCTCACACCTCGATAGACTGTGAAAGGCTTTCTGTCCATTATAACTCAGTGCGTCGAAAGTGCAGCTTCACTGTTAAGCTCCCATCACCGAATGGGAAATTTTTTCCCTCAATCGTTCTTATATATATTGAGATATTGGTTATTAGATTAGTCGACATTCACATAATGGGTCTGTCATATGTAATACTCAAACTCTTCCTCTATGGTTGGGAATGTGAGCAATGCGTAGCAGGCGTGCCTGGGTATCCCCAACAAACTGGTGCTCCACTATATTGCTGTAAATATAGCACATGTTGGGGGTGTATAGCCAGCAACCAATTTCTCCAATTTCATCTGATACATTAGGCTGACCAAGTCATGTTGTACCTCGTGAAAGGTATCTCTTTGGAAGGCTGATCGATATCGCCCCTCGGTTATAATTTTGAACACCTTTGTGTTTAATATTTCTGTTAGCCTTTGATTTTAGGATTAGAGTATGTGCAGGGTTTTCTTTGTTTACAATTGCGTATACTAAATCAGCCGTAAGATTTGAGTTTTTAAAACTTACGTTGAAGTCTCTCACAACATCCTTAGTCGCACTATAACGCCCGGACCTAGTGTTACTAATGTATTGTAATTCCGTGCATCCCCAGTCCAGGCGATACATATAGTTTCATCCCGAGTTACCCCAGCTTTTTTACACTTATCAAGGTCTCTAAGAATCGTAAAAACGGGATCTTTATAATCAATATTTAAAAAGAGGGTGTCCAGCTGAATTTCGCATATCCCCACCTCATACGAATCACGATCCATTTCAATGGGTCCATGGAGTTCTGTTACAAATTTGGCCAGGGTGTTGTTAGGATGTACAGAGAGGGACGAGGAGGACGGTAGTGTGATGTAGAAATGGTTAGGCGCCATATTGCATACTATTTAAGCTTCATTATTGCATCAGCTTTTATATAGGTGTTGAAGCTTTCTGGGTACCTAGCCATTTCACCAGGTACATTTTTCTCTTTCCTGAACCTTTGCTTCCTAAAATTTTTCAATTTTAAACACATTTTTTCCTAAATTAAATGTCACTTTCTGCAACTCCTCGCGGTAAAAGCCTCCTGCGATTTCTTCCCCATTCAAATCTTCAACGTAATACAACATTATCTCGCCTTTAGGTCTCATAGCCCTAACTTTAAAAATCTCACGTGTCCAGCCTTGCTCAAATCCCTTCGCGAATTTATTTCCCGAACGACAGCCTTACATAATCATTGATTTTGAAACGCGCAGAGTGTGGTGGTGGTGTTCCATCTCTTCTCACATCGGCTCTGCGCGTACCTCTTTCTAAAATCTCGTTAGGTGTTGTCCCAATCGTGCGATGGTGTGAGCGGTTGTAGGATGAGGCCAATGATTCCAGAATGTCTATATCTGTATGTGTTTTTATGTGTAAAATAGCGGTGCATGCGTTCCTTTATGGTACGTTGAACTCTTTCAGCTAAAGAGCCTTATGTATAGAATTGGTAGTGTAGTAGCTGATATTAAACTCTGTCAACATGTTCTGAAAAGCGCGACCTATAAATTATTTCTCCATATCCGTACAAAAATAGCCTGGAACCATGTTTTCTTTCAACATCAACGTTTTGGTGGCTTTAGTAACTGTTTCAGGCGATTTATTTTTCAGAGGAATTAGCCACAGATATCTAGAGAATACATCTATTATGAATAGGATGTAGCAGTAACCATTGTTATACACTGAATATCTTTGCATGTCTGTTAAATCTGCTTGCCAAATAGAGTAAATCGATGCCGCTGTTGTCTTGGCTGTTTTAAACCTTTTTCTCACAGGCTTATGAAGTGTATAAGCGTCATTCTCCCGCAAAAACCTCTCTATATCTTTTTTCCCTACTCCATCATTGTAAACACTTCTGTACAGTCTATCTACGCCTCCGTAGGAGACTGGGCTAGAAATGCCATAATAGCATCTTAATATGTTAGCCATTTGCGTATTTTAGAGGCACGTGGGTAGTTTCACCGTTGTTTAACCCCTTCTTTCTCCTCTTCAGAGGTGTTACCGCCGGGGATGATGGCGTTTTCAATTGTGGCACGTGCGATGCATGTTCCAAGTCTTTTAGTCTGTTCAGATTTCCTATCATTGCTTTCGGGATATTTATCTGTTGTAGTCTTGCTTTAATATGCTTCCATCCTGATGGTGAGTGCCTATCCCACTTTCTCACCAGATCATGGACTATGTCTACGATATTCGATCCCTGTGCCTTTATTCCTTCCGCAATGATCTGGGGTTGGGGTCCTCATTCAATAGATTATAAAGACTTTTAAACCTTTATTCCTCAATGTATGTGGGAGGGTGCTTCTTAATACATGCTCGATATGTTGTGAGGCCGACCCGTTAATCTTTGGTTGGTCAGCTCTATCGTCGGACACAGGCCCTATGTCACCATGCCCATCGCTGCCCGTGCTGTACCTAATAACCACGGGGATCTCTGTCGAATTCTTATAATTTTCGTACTCGTGAAGAAATTTCCGCAGAGCTTCTTGGTAAAAGATTCTTTTCTCATCAAGTGTTTTTTCACTGTTTAATAGGGCTAACAATTCGCTTTCCATTCTTTTAAGCCTGCTTTTACAGGGTTCTAGAACCGTGTCTGGATTCTTTGAACTTTGCAGTGAAGCAGACACCTCGGAATCACTACCACTTTCTTCATTATATTAATCTAGTCGGTACACGGTCGATTCGCCGACGGACGTTTTGCCGACAGACATTTTGCCGACGGACGTTTCGCCGAACGGACGATTCGCGACGGCTGTTTCGCCGAACGGACGATTCGCCGAATGGACTGTCATTAATATTTCTATGACAAAATACACACACATGTTATTAAAAGTTATTATTAAATGTTATTGAATTATTTTCTTAAAATATTAAATTATGTTAAATTGACAGTTATAGAAGCTTGACGTAAAAACATAGATACCTTTTTTAAATAAATTTATATCGATAATACTATATAAAATGTTTATATATATATATATATATATATATATATATAAAGGGTGTCCCAGAATTAACTATCTATTTCAATGAAATCGGACAAATTTTTTAAAAACACTTTTATTTATGTTTATCATGTTTAATATGTGTTAAAAATGTATAAATTTCTAAATTTTTTTCATAATTTTATTTTCAGAATTTTTTCATTATCTGGTCCAATGAAAGACCGTCTGAAGTCATAGAATGGCAAAGAGACTTTCCAAAAGTTAACGTGTGGCTTGGAATGACCAAATCCAAAATTTATGGCCCATTCTTCTTTGCGGAGGCAACTGTAACAGGTACCGTCTACCTTGATATGCTTCAGCAGTTTCTCGAACCACAGCTTCTTGATGATGGCATTCTTGATAATGTTGTGTTTCAACAAGAAGCATTGATCTTTTGGCGATAAACCTTTGTTTTTATGAAACCCCATGCAAAGAAATCCAAGGGTGTCAAATCCGGAGAACGCGGAGGCCAAGGTCGAGGTCCTCCACGTCCAATCCACCGATTCGGAAGGCGTCTGTTGAGGTATTCTCGAACAATTAGAGCATAATGACCTGGTGCTGTATCTTGTTGAAACACAACACTATCAAGAATGCCATCATCAAGAAGCTGTGGTTCGAGAAACTGCTGAAGCATATCAAGGTAGAGGGTACCTGTTACAGTTGCTTCCGCAAAGAAGAATGGGCCATAAATTTTGGATTTGGTCATTCCAAGCCACACGTTAACTTTTGGAGAGTCTCTTTGCCATTCTATGACTTCAGACGGTCTTTCATTGGACCAGATAATGAAAAAATTATGAAAATAAAATTATGAAAAAAATTTAGAAATTTATACATTTTTAACACATATTAAACATGATAAACATAAATAAAAGTGTGTTTTTAAAAAATTTGTCCGATTTCATTGAAATAGATAGTTAATTCTGGGACACCCTGTATATATATATATATATATATCTTTCTCGGTGTATATTGTATAATTTAAAACTTTCGCTTTAGACCATGGAATTCACTTTGACGGTGTCCGTCGAATTTGTCTACAACAATTTGTCTAAAGATACAATTCATCTACAACAATTTGTCTACAACAATTTATCTACAACAATTAGTCTACAGATACAATTTACAATAATTTGTCTACAGATACAATTTGGCTAGAGAAACTATTACTAATATTATTTAAAAAAATGACGATTGGTTAGGTTAAGTCGTGATATTTTCATATGTTTTAACACTAAACTAACGAAAATATCATGACTTAACCGAACCAATCGTCAAGGGTGTATTAACTTTTTATGGCCTTTCTCTGAATCAATAAATTGAAGAGGCATTGTGGGTTACTGAATAGTGAACAATGTAAAAGTTGCAGGATGACTGCAATTTTAAGTGCGAAAACCTAAGACATAAGTTACTAAGATTTAAAAAAGGCAACAAACGAACAAACGTTTCAGAATAGCTTAAACTATAAAGGCACAAACGCAAGACTTAAATTATAAAAGTTAACAACTAATTTTCGTATTTAAATTATATTTGTTTTTCTTTTAAATAATATTAGTAATAGTTTCTCTAGACAAATTGTATCTGTAGACAAATTATTGTAGATAAATTGTATCTGTAGACAAATTGTTGTAGACAAATTCGCCGGACACCGTCAAAGTGAATTCCATGGTCTAAAACGAATGTTTTAAATTATACAATATACACCGAGAAATATATATATATATATATATATATATATATATATATATATATATATATATATATATATATATATAGTATTATCGATATAAATTTATTTAAAAAAGGTATCTATGTTTTTACGTCAAGCGTCTATAAATGTCAATTTAACATAATTTAATATTTTAGCAAAATAATTCAATAACATTTAATAATAACCTTTAATAACATGTGCGTGTATTTTGCCATAGAAATATTAATGACAGTCCATTCGGCGAATCGTCCGTTCGGCGAATCGTCCTTTCGGCGAAACAGCCGTCGGAATCGTCCGTTCGGCGAAACGTCCGTCGGCAAAATGTCTGTCGGCAAAACGTCCGTCGGCGAATCGACCGGTCACGATCTAGTCAGTAAAGGACCAAAAACTGAAAATAAAGATGGGGAGGAATGACCCTCCTCTTTGTACAATAATTAGTTTTTTCTTCCCCACAGTTTGACTTTTACGAGCGAGTGTACGTATTATGTTCTTGTAACGGCGTAGGCAAGCCTTCTGAAGGGGTTTAATTGATACATTGCAATTTATAACGTTAAGACAGATTTCACAGATGCATTTTAAAAAGTCAAAGTCGATATTTTTAGCAAATATCTGTTGCATTGCCCGGGGCAGTCGATGATAGATTTTTTATTAATTCATGGTATTTGTTTAGCTCCTTTGTCATTCTGGAATATACACAGTTTCAGGCTCGTTTGGAAATATATTCGTTCTTAGAAGCACCCTAAACGTGTTTGCGGATGAAGGTCGCAAAGAAACTATCCGTAACGCTGACGTGTAGCTTCTTTATAAACTTCCAAATATTCCTTACGTTGATTCGGGAACATTTGATTGGCTAATACCCCAATTTGTGATATATCTCTACGTAGCGCGAATAAAACCAGATATTGTGCATTTAACGACACATCGCGCATGTATCTATTTTTGAAAAATAGATTCTAATTGATGAAGAACACGCTTATTTTTAAGATGGTGGGAGAATACTGTAAATTTCTCGGCAAACGTTTTACCCATCTCCAACATGAGATCGTCAATTACAATGACTGTATGTTCATTTCCCTTTAACGAATTAACGTCATATACACCTTTGTGGAACAAAATATCATCTTGGTACTCGTTGAACACTGATTGATACGTCGAATAGCACCATATAACTTTAGGCACAAATTTTGAGAACATCTCTTCCTTTTATTTAATGATTTTAAGCATAAACACAATTTTACCACATCCTGTAGGGCCAGATATAATACATGTGGATGGGCTGAACCTGAATTTTTCTACAGAATCCATTTCTAACACGTCTCACTCCTAAGTGGGTCATTTATAAAATATAATAAATATTTAAGTGATGTTTCTCATATTCTACAGTCTTGTTTTTCTCTTCTCCCACAGAACCGTGAATGACGATGAGGTACAACACCCCATCATCGATATTACAGATGACCCCGACGACAGTGTAGTTGTGATCACAGACTCCATCCCCACTGCCGATCCACACCAGCGATACCTGTAACACGCGACAATTCAAAGCGGAGGCATGATGAAGAGCCCTCCACGTCAGGTATAAAGCGTGCCAGGATTTTCGCCGGTTGTTAGACTCCCAGTAATAGAGCCCCAACCCTCTACGTCTTACGGCACAACCACCACAATAGTACCTTCCTCAAATATAACCCCTTATTCCTTCACAGCAGCAGCAGCTTCTCGTTCTGTAGAGGATGGCATAACTTTCGAGTTGGTGCGCACCGCTACCCCCACCCCAGCCTTGACTAGAAATCGGTATATTGGCAGGGTTGATCCTAGATCCATGTATAACAACGGTGTTGAACACGGACTGCGACGCATAGTTGAACGTATTGTAGAGTTTGCCCTTCAGAACCGCGACGAACTTGAAATCAGAACGCGGCTGTCCTTCGGGTTCGGGTCAGATGACGGAGATGTAGATGATTTTTGGATAGTAATACCATTCAGACGCCTGGAAGCTGTAGATATAGAGTATATATTAGGCCGTATAATGCAGGCCTCTCAAAGTAGTATAGCCTTAATACACGGACCCATAAAATTTGGTTGCCTACGGTAGTGGAGCGTGCCCGTAAACTAGCTGTAGACTGTAAACTTGAGTTTGACTGTAATATGGGTTCTGAAGAGCTGAGAAGGGTAGAACAGGAAATGAATGTTTGTATAGTTGTATTTGGAATGGATGATCGTCGTAGGACTGTGTATGTTTTTAAAAGCTGTGTGACAGATCGTACAAGACCCCTACTTATTTTAGGGCTGTCAGGGACAACGTATCTCTCCATCCGTAACATAAGGGACCTTCACGCGAGTTATGATAAAAGTCGAAAATATGGACGGCATCATGATTTGTGTAAGGGGTGTCTTGAGTTTGCGAATGATATAGTGAAACATTGTAAAGATTGTCACATGGTATGTGAGCAGCGTAAAAGCTCCAAATGTGAAAGTCGTGTAGTTGAAGCTGAGAAGAGGGATCGTGATGTGTGTAGATGCAATAATAACTGTTTTGAGCTCCATAAATCAATTGGCACGTGCAGGAAAATGAGAATCTGTGAATGTGGTATGTTTCACATGATCGATAATTGGGGAAAATTCACACATAAATGTGATGAAATTCATTGTTCTACATGCCATGAGAAATATAAGGCGGTTGGAGTAAAGCATGTATGCTATATGAAAAAAGCTAAGCCTAAATATAGCCCTTGTATAACTGTGTACTACGATATAGAAACATACACGAACGCTGAAACCAAAGAGGTTATTCCACATTTACTTGTAAGCCAGACTATCTGTGATGAGTGTATGGAGATAGAGTGTGATGAGTGCCACAAATGTGGTAAACGGACAAACGTTTTAAAACGATTGCCCACGATAGCCCTGTGAAACTCTTTGTGTCCTATATTGTCAAGTTAGCGGACAAGTTAAAAAAAATAACTGTATATTCTTGCCCATAACGGGGCAAAATTTGACACACAGTTCCTTTATAAGGAGTTGCTTGAGCACGAGTCATCTGAGATATTTACAGGTGATCCCTTGAAAAGAGGAAACAAACTTATACAGATGCAAATAAGAGGTAATGTACAGTTTAAAGACACTTTATTATTTACACTCTGTAAATTAGCAAAGCTATCCAAGGTCATGGCCGTAGCCGCTGAAGTTTCAAAAGGATATTTCCCTTACACATTCCTCACTAGCGAAATTTTAAATTACGTAGGACTACCTCCACCCAAACATTACTTTGGGTACAAATGAGTAGAGATGAACGTGAAGATTTTGACCGATACTACAACAGTTTTAATGAATCTAATGTGCGCGTGCTTAGAGTATGTTTCCAGGCCTTTAGAAGAATGTACATAGACCGTTTCAAATGCGATCCGTTGCAAGTCGCAACCACAATCGCCTCATTATGTTTTACGGTGTTCAAGAATAACTTCATGCCTAAGGACACCTTAGCCGTCATTCACAGAAACAATCCCTGCAGTTATGGGCACAAGGCTATTTACTGCCTCATACACATACAGAAGCAGACAGGTGTATACATAAAGCATGCCCGCAATACGGGGGAAGTACCCATTAAGGTTAATGGTCGTGTTTTTTTGGGTTGATGGTCTATGTGAAAACCGTGCCACTGGTGAGAAGACTGTGTACTCCTTTAACGGTTTCTTGTGGCACGGATGTCCCCGTTCTGAGTGTGGAATCGTAGGAGATATCCACGGTACGGGGCTCCAATAAACCTTAGCCCCCCCGCCCATGGCCTGAACCATTAGAGGTACAGTAAAACTAAACATACCTTACAAAAGCGAATTTAATCCTGCATTTAATGAGAAACAATTAAAACTTGGTGTTCCCGCCATTGGCTTCCAAGACAGCCTGAATTCGCTTTGGGTAGCTTGCCAAAAGTGACATGAATAGATCTTGATCGTTACGCAAATTTTCTAAAACAGTTTCAATGTGTTGCGTCATTGTACCCTTCGAAAATCGATTTGCTGCAGCTTCTTGAAACAAGAGACATTCAAACTTGTCCTTTATAACTGATCCAATGTGTTCACCGATGTTCAAGTCAGGAGAATTTCCTGGCCATTCTTCATTTCCAAAGAAATCGATCTCATGGTTCCGCAACAACTGTTGAGTGGCTAATGCCTTAAAGCAGAGGGCTTATCGTGCAGAAGTGTGACCTGATCGACATCTATAACATTGTTTGGGTTTCTTAGAAAAGGAATGACATGCTGGGATAGAATAATATCACGAAAATACTGTCCATCCCAACTCTGACCATTTGGCTTCAGCACCCACATGAGCTTCTTTGCAGTGAACAAAACAAACACACCAACACAATCCGGACTTTTTAATAATTCAAGATAATGTTCATTGTCATCGATTTCATCTGGTGTTATGGCCCACACTCGACCATTTTGGTAGTTAGGCCGACGTGTTACGTAAACAAAAATTCATCGGAGACAGCTAAATGCATGAAATCATCCACATCCCAATCTTCAAGATAATGGGCAAACCACATTCTGTCATCGATGTTAAGTTGAGTTTTTCTTGGCTTTGGAAGTTCATGCCAAGGCTTTAAACCTTGCCTATGACGGTACAGTCGAATGATCTCACCACTAACGATCTTTCCTCTCAACACTTCGATCTCTCTAGAAAGTTTAGCACAGCTGTTTTTCCGCTTACGCGTACCGCTTTCAATGATGTCCTTTGTCTCCTGAGAGAGTGGCAAATTTGGGCGCCCAGATTTGGTTGTATCCATTTCACATTCATCCAAAGTTTTATTCCAATTTCTTTTGACGAAGTCGTCACTTCTTCGCAACTTTTTGGCAACCCATGAACGTGTTATAAAGGTGGCTCCAGCATCACGAGCTTCCCGAAATGTTATTGCTCGTATGCGATCTATCACACGTTGCCTCTCCAAATCACCAATTAATTGAGAAGCCATTATATTATCACTTTATCAGCTAGAGTAATTTTAATACCTGCAATAAATAAAGAATTTTATATATTTTTATAATCACTAAAAACTATTTCGATATAAGTAAACATGTAAGCTGTAAATGGGGGTGCTAAGGTTTTTTGGAACCCCTTAGATCTCTTGCTGACAGTCTTGCATGAACCCGCACCCACGATCAACTTATAGGCTCCCAGTTCACTCACAAGGTCTTGTGGGAGCACGAGTATGATGCATGGATGGAAACAGATGGACAGTACCGTGAAGAAATAAACACGATCAAGTGTTCAATGGTGCTGGATCTTCTCAAATGCGGTGATAGCTTTTTCGGAGGGCGTACAAATCTCTTCAAGCTATACTTTCCGCCTACGGAGGGCGGGAAACTCCATTGCTACGACTTCTGTTCTATATATCACTACGTGATGAAGAACAATCCGTATCCCGTAGGTGCACCTGAAAAACTCGTGGGACCTGACCTGCCCACTATCGAGGTGCTCTCCACAAATTTGAACGGGTACTATTTCGGCCTTTCTTTCGTAGATGTGCTACGTCCACGCGATTTATGGATGCCGATCTTACCCGTCGTTATAGATCACAAGCTCATGTTCCCCCTGTGCGGGAAGTGCGCAGAGGAGAACAATGGGGATTGTAATCATACAACCAACCAGCGTAAGATCAGAGGTGTATATACAATCCATGAGCTGGACCTAGCCGTTCGCCATGGCTACAGAATATTGAAGATACATGAGGAGTGGAGGTTTCAGAAGCTATCCAACCTTTTCACGCCAAATATAAACGTTTTTTTTTAAGGATAAGGTAGAGGCATCAGGGTATCCGCGAGGAGTTGATATCGAAGATGAAAAATCAACGTTAAAAATCAACGTATATTCAACGTTACGGTGACCGTGAAGCTATACAGCTTGACCGTTCCCAAATTATAAAGAACCCAGGCAAGTGCTTTAGTGCAAAATTGTGTCTAAACAGTCTTTGTGAAAATTTGCACAGAATACTGGCAAAGGGAACGTTTATTTGGCACAAAGTTTTAGTGAAGTCTGGGATTATTCCAACGCTCCCGACAAACAGGTCATGGAGGTCGTGAATGTAGGTAATACTTACAAAATAAAGTACAACAGTACCGAATTGGCCACAGATACGTCACGGGTTACAAACATACCTGTAGCCAGCTTCACAACGGCCTACGCCCGTATAAAACTTTGGGGCCTATTGCATTCTCTTGGTTGGCGGGTTCTGTACGCCGTTACAGATAGTGTGATATTCACAGCGAGGGAGGGTGAATACATGCCTCCTATTGGTGAATTCCTCGCAGAGTTGACTGATGAGATCAAGGATGAGTATGGAGACATCGCATACACCGACTCTTTTGTCTCAACAGGACCAAAAACTTATGGGGTACGGGTGATGGTGGGGATGATATGAAATATATCGTGAAGGCTAAGGGTATCATGCTCAACCAGGCGAATTGGCGGGTCGTTAACTTTGATTCGTTGAAGGATCTAGTGTGCTTGGATGATGATGAGGGCAACCAGCCAACCAAACTAACTGTAGGGACCCACAATTTTCGGGCGCAGAGGCTGGGGGGGCGTGAAGGAACGTAGGGGTACGAAGGTGTGCTGTAACACCTATAGGAAACGTTACCAGGTGTCTGGTACCTATGATACCGTACCCTTTGTATACCATAATCCTTGATTGTTATATATATATATATATATATATATATATATATATATATATATATATATATATATATATATATATAGTATGTAATATTGTTAACGATATGTTTATTTATTACATGTATTACTATATATAAACCTTGAATATTTTGTTTATTGAATAAATCGTGTTTCAATTAGCGTTTCACTTTCTCCTTTGTGTGTGTGTGTGCGTATGTACAGGAGAAAGTTCTAAGCTCCGCCCCCTGTATGATCGTTCACGTGACTCCTGCTACTACCTGGGCATATCTCTTCCCTGCGTTTTCAGTTGACCGGTGCAAGCCCTGGGTTTCAGACGTGTATTTTCTCACGTAGACAAAAAATAGTAATGGCTACCTTTAATAGCACGTGTTCGACGTTTATGAAGTGGTATTCGGCAAAGTGTGAAGATATGGTGGATACTGAATGGCTCCCTATTTCACCCTCCTTTGATACTTTAAGGCTACATTGAACTGTGCGAAGCTTGAGGAACAAGAGGTACAAATACTCTATGGGTATTCTGGCGAGAGCATTGCGGGATTTCATGGTACAATTGATGTATTGAAGTATGTTGTTGGACTAAACTTTATAAAAGGTTACATATACCGTGAAGTAGAAGAAACAACACGTGCGGAAGAGAAGCAACGGTTATGGTTAGTTAGTCTTGTTGATGAGTGGTGTGACAAGCGATATTATATCATGTTGCATCATACTGAGTACTCGTACCCTGCGGCTGAGAATGCAAATCTTGTCATCATGGAGAATCGTAAGTATTTTTACCACTACATTAATATATATCATGACGAGGTTTGTAGTGAGGTTGTGGCTAAAGGCCTGCGTGAGTTTTTAACAGAATTTAGAGACGCGTATCGTCTGCTAAGCAAAAAGGAAACATATGGGCATATGTTTCTCTCAAGTAGTGCGCCGGAGTGTGAATAAAATGTGTTTAGTTCGTGAAAATGAACGAAAATGTCTGGTACGCATTCTGTGGAGTGAGAGTGATAAAACATTAAAACCGGTACTGTTTCATTTATCAGAAAATTTCTCAAAACACCTACCCAGTATAATGGGTTACAAGTATTCACGTTGGAACAACGCCGTACACGTTTCATCAGCTTATGGTGTGACTCACTCCTCCCGTCGAGCGGATCCGCTTGCCTGTGGCTCATAGTCATCTCAGAGCTTGAACCGAGTGGTCGTGCACTCCTCGAATACGATGGAACTTCCTTTGAGAAGCATTCTCAATGCCGTGTACGATGTGTCCGTGACGAAGTCATTGCGCGTGTCCAGGCGTAAAACCGGTGCCATTAACTATGTACTGGAAACGACTTGTAGAAAAACAAACTCTGGTAAAGGAATGTTGTTTATTTAAGTGTTGAGGAGATGAATAGAGTCTTCGTGGTAGTTGAGAAGTGGAGTGAGGATCGTTATAAAATTCCTGCAGGTGTAGGTACAAGAAGATAGCAGATTAGTGATACCCCCTCATATGCTATGCATTGATATACGACTGATGTGGAAGAATGCTTCTGATAATAACGTTCTTGTTCCTACGCGAAACCGTTTCATCCTCGACAGAATGTTTGAACTCGTCGGTTTCCGCAAGCTAAAGCCTATATTAGACGCGCGTATTACGGATATGCATTATTTTGATACGGTTCTTGAATACGCATACACCGCTCTGCTCGACGGGTTTACTGAGTATAGGACTGAGCAAGGCGAGAATGGTCTAGAGCCGGATGCTTATTTAAAAGGTTTAGACTCTTTGAAATATTAACTTTGGTACAAAACACTTGAGCGGTACAGGGCTGAGCTCACCTACACCGTTCACCCTGAAGAACTATTTCTTTATATAATGAGCGGCTGTCGTTACGGCTTAGAAGATTATTTCAACTGCCGCTATGCATTGTGAAGATGAGTTCACGATTGAAAAGCTCGCATCGGTAAGAATAAACATCGATTGGAAAGGAGTGTTTATAAACTTGTATTTAATAATGATGTTGTGGCTAACGATGACCTTTAAAGATAACTTGCCAACCAAATATAAAGTGGGCGCAAAAATAGTATTGAACGATATAAAGGCCATTTACATCGAGTATAGGTATCCCTATAACTTGAGCGGTGAAATAATGTTAAGTCGTATTTACTGCGTAGTACAAAGGACAATAATCTACTTAAGTTCCCGTCTCTCTGATTTTCATAAATTATACATCGGTAGCTTCGTTTCTTCATTAGGAATGCGAGTTAGACAGTCTCTAGTAAGGGAAATGCTTCAAAACCTAACCTAACCTAACCTAACGTAGCATTTTGAAGCACAGCTCGTCTTGCTATAATGCCAACTGTTTTGAGACAATTATTCAGACCCTCAGAAAAGGTTGCATGCCTTCCTTACTGCAGCAGCCCAGCTCTACCCACCACACTAATTGTGGAAATGTACGTACAGCTTTTGTTGGGTAAGTTTAGGTTAGGTTGTTTCAAAACTGTTGGCATTATAGCAACGCGAGCTGTGCTTCAAAATGCTGGGTTAGGTTAGGTTTTGAAGCATTTCCCTTACTAGAGACTATTTAAATCGCATTCCTAATGAAGAAACGAAGCTACCGATGTATAATTTATGAAAATCGGAGAGACGGGAGCGTAAGTAGATTATTACCGTGCAAAGCAATAATGATGTACCTGTAGACTCCATTACGTGCGAGTTTAGTGTTTTAGTTAAGCGCAGTAGAACATAAAGTGAATGCATTTTGATGTATATTTATTTTCAATATATTTAATTAATATAATTGTGTATATATGTTTCTCCTGTGCTATTATATTGATGGTTATACCATAGGCGTGCACACTTGGTACGCAAGGTACGCAGTGCGTACCCAATTTTTTTATTAAATTTAAAAATGTAAATTTTTTTAAATATTGATAAAATGCTATTATAAATACCAATAAATTTTATAATTTATTCAGTATACTTAAGCAATACAAAGTAAAATTAAGTGAAACTTCCTTGTTTTCTCATGTGCTTTCTTACAAGGTACGCTCTGAGCATAGAATGTACTTTCATAGGAATATGATCCTTAAGTGCTGGGCGGGGCTTAACAAGTACTGCCTTACTATTGGCCGAAAAATGTCCTGGGATACGCTGGAGTGTTTCAGCGTAGTTTCAGAAAATGCGGAGTGGCTTTGTTGATTGTGTGGCAAAGGTGAAATATCGCATGCCATTGACTGCTGATGCAGAACCAAAACGAATAAAGCTAGCACAGACTGATCAGCCAGATTTGGAAATGAGAAGACTTTATTTAGAAATCATAGATACGGTTTGCGTGCAACTTACTGCTCGGTTTGGAAATCTGTCACAGTTGAAATTTTTGGAACTTCTGAATCCCGAAAATTTTCTAAAATTTAGCCAAGCATTCCCTGATGAAATTCTTAAAAACTTTGCGGAGTTACACAGTGGCTCTTTTGATTTTATAAGACTGAAAAATTAACTAAGTGTCCTATACTCACCTGAAGAATTTCAAAGAAAATATCCCTGCCATATTACAAAATTCTTGAGCCTGAACAACTTGAGTGAAAGCATGCCTGAACTTCAAAAACTCGTACAGCTAGTACTAGCCATTCTCTCTACAACTTCATCAGTAGAAAGATCATTTTCGGCTATGAGGAGAATTAAAACGTATCTAAGAAGTACAATAGGCGAAGAAAGGCTGTCATACTTAGTCCTTATGAGCATTGAAAATGAGTTATTAGTCCAAATGAAATCTGACCCATCATTCTACGATTCAGTAATAGATGAATATTCCACTAAGAATCGTAGGGTCGATCTGAAATATCGATAAAAATCGCGCTGTCGCATATAAATATATACCGTATCCAGTATCCACCCCATCATCCAGATTTGATAAGTACCGTTACTACCGTACCAAGGTCATAATTTATTATAATTTATATCATCGTTATTTCTTGAAAATTCTTGCATAATAAAATTATATATATACTCCATCGTTTTGTATTTCATATATTATTTTTTATTTTACTTTTGATTATATATATATTTCTCGTTCCTATTTCTTATACTATTATTATTTTTTATTTTATTTTTTTATCATATATTCCATCGTTTGTATAGAATGAAATATTGTATATTTATTTTCTATATATTTCGTGAAACTGATTCCAATAATTCGTCTAAATAAATAGAATGACGTAATGGTGTTTTATTTAATTCATTTGGTTGGGTATATATAAACGATATTATTTAATTATATGTATACCAAATGGCTGGTTACGCCTTCTAAACCGACTGGCAGACTTCTAAGCCAACTGTCATGAATATATGCTTTAATTAAATAAATAGCGCAATCTGGCAACGCAACTCTAATAATGTACACCTGAACAAACCATTTACGACTTCTAAGCCAGATTAAGCCTTCTAAGCCTACTAGCTGCTTAAGCTAACTGGCTGATTTACACCTTATAAGACAGGGGGCGCTCGGATGAACTCTCATTATGCGTCTGGCTGGAGCCAGGCGAACACCCCTCTCTCCTTCTTAGGTTAAGGCTTTTAGGTTAGGGTTTCCCTTCGGGGGATAAGGACATCCCACCTTTTCCCCCAAAGACCCTCCTCCTCCTTTCTCTCCCTCTCTTAGGTTAAGGTTACCCCTTTGGGTGGAGGTCATCCTCCCTTCTACCCCCAAAGCTCCCTCCCCCCCTTCATTGCAGCTTGGGAGATAACCACTCCCCTTGTTGCATAAACCCCCTTTGCAGCAGACTTGTTGCAAGACCCTCCCCTTTGTTGCATAACCTCTTGCAATATTCCCCCTACCCCTTTGCAACATTGCATTGCACTCTCCCATTTTGCGGTCATACTACTGGCCCTCACCAGTTTTTATCCATCAGTTACCATGCGTGTCTTGCCGGAGCGATCCAAGCCAACTACTCTACCTTTCTTCTCATCACCACATCCCACCCCTATCTCCGAAACAAAGTAATCTTAATAAAAATGGAAAAGGAGATCTTCAGCGTTGGAAAATTTGCAATCTATCAACTGATAAATCTAAAGTCATACGCTATAGTTGCCAGAATACACTTTGCATGGAAATAGATGACGAGAAGGCGTCTCATTCAAAATGCCAAGAGTTCATCTTGCATAAAGTTCTGCAAGGTTCGCGTGGAAACGGTGAATTCTTTGGCAGTGTTCCATGCACAAAAACTGTGACGGGCACCAGCAGAAGAGACTGTCAAAGAGGATGAAGCAGCACTAACGGAATGAAACAGCGAAGAGAGAAATGAAAGCGAAGAAGAAACTAAACAAGGATTAATCATAGTGAAAGAGAAGAAACGCGCCATGGATAAACAAAGGTGTCTCACAACCAGTAAAACACCAGTTGTGTCAAAGAAGTGAAAGCATCGGGAGAACAGTAAACGCACCGTTGTCTCAAAGAGGAAAAAATGGGAAGTACTAACCATGATGTACAATAGGGTGGATCGATTTTACATTTTTTTCGATTTCCATATTCTAATAGAGACAGAAACTTGCGCATGCATGAGAAAATAGCCTCTGCAAAATCTTAGCTTAATAGGTAATCATCATCTGCCCCCGGCAGAGCGATGAAAATCATATTTTAGAGTCAAAAACGTATTTTTAAACCCTAGCCTAGAGTCATAAAATTTTGCGTGTGTGTGATTTCATGCCTAAGCAACGATATAAATGCTATGGGAAATATATAAATGCATTATTTAAGACAAAGAGCCGATCTGAAAATATGTATATTATACATATTTTCAGATCGGCTCTTTGTCTTAAATAATGCATTTATATATTTCCCATAGCATTTATATCGTTGCTTAGGCATGAAATAACACACACGCAAAATTTTATGACTCTAGGCTAGGGTTTAAAAATACGTTTTTGACTACTAAAATATGATTTTCATCGCTCTGCCGGGGGCAGAAGATGATTACCTATTAAACTAGATTTTGCAGAGGCTATTTTCTCATGCATGCGCAAGTTTTTGTCTCTATTAGAATATGGAAATCGAAAACAATGTAAAATCGATCCACCCTAATGTACAAGCCTTAATTAAAAACCATGAACAAAAGATGCAGCTGTAGAAGCGATTAGGAGAAATTCAAAATATTTCTAGTTTCCCAAAAAGTAAATAAGGAACCTTACGACGACAGAACCCCTGAAAAGCGAAAGTGATACACAATGACTTACTGTCTAAATAAGCTCTCGGAAAGCTTTATGAACAAGTTTTCAGTGTAACATAAAATTATATATGGCTGCCACTCATACTTACATACTTACAGACTAACAGAATTTAATTTTTATACGGGGAACATGTCACAAGCGATAGAACAATTGAGATCACACTCGACAACAGATTCAAACAAATGGAATACCGTTCTTATAGCAAAATTTCTATACGTATTAAAGAGATCACTGGATACGGGAGAAATACCGGACATTTTGTAAGGGCGAGAATTGTTCCGATTTTCAACGGTGGATATAGATCATTAACAAACATTTGACCAAATCATTTGAAAGATTTGTGAGAGAAAAATCTTTAAATATGTAGAAGAAAATGAAAATTCACTGAAAACGAACATGGATTTTGGATTGACAGTGAGGAGTTCATGTCAATCACGGATGATTGATCACTATAATAATATCAATGATGTTCTAGTAAAGAAAATAAACTATGATGTAATATACACTGAAATTGTATCTAGATCCAGAAAAGACAAAAAGCAGAAGACAAATTGGAATAATGTGATGGAAGACGTGATTTTCGATTTAAAAAATAAAAGAAAAGAAAAATAAAACTAAGAGAACAACTTAACAGATATTCAGGACCTTCAAATGAACAAATAGAAGCGTAATTGTTCATTTATTGAAAACATTAATTATACCAACCCTTGAATACTACTCGCTTCTGACAACCCCATAAAAAAAAGAAGAAATTAGCCAGCTAGAAGAAATACATACTCGTAGAAACTTGACTGCATACATAAATGGACTCATATTATTAGATCATTGAGAAAAGCTAAGAAAACTTCTAAATTTTTACTCTCTGGAGAGAAGAAGAGAGATATACCACCATTCACACATGGCAGATAATTGAAGGGCAGGCCCCGTATCTCAGAATAAACCCAATATCCTTACAGACAGATATAGAAAACAGGGAAAGAAGGACTTCCAAATATTAAAACTGAGGACAAGACAAGGAAAAATCGTAACCCTTAAAGAGAATAATTAGAGGAAATAAGACTTCAACACACTACCACAACAACTCAAAAACATATACAAAAATGGGAGCGGATGTCTTTAAGAAACACCTGGACGACCGACTCAGTAAGATACTACTACTAGAGGGATACATCAGACACAGAGCTCAGGAGAGTAATTCTTTCCTTCATCAGCCACGCAACAACTGCAAGTAGGGCTTCGAGCCTGACCTCCACGAGATTAAATATACCAAGGGAGAAAAACAAACAAGTAAAATACATGCATAAATACATATATACATACATATACACACACACACACACACACACACACACATATATATATATATATACACACACACACACACATATATATATATACACACACACATACTTGTGTGTGTGTGTGTGTGTGTGTGTGTGTGTGTGTGTGTTTCCTATGGAAAGAGAAATTCGAAATATTTGAAATAATTCTCCACTTCTTGACTAATAGATTTTTGCCTCTTCGTGTATTCATAAAATTCAGGGAAATATTTCCCTGTAAGCCTTTCCAACTTTCGGTGTACAACATTCCTCCAATCCTCCGTCCTTCAGAGCCCATCATTAATACATAACTTCCACTGCAGGAGGTTGGAGGCGCGCAGTGTGAAACCTGCATTGTATGCATAATATGGAAATATTACGCTTCCCATAAACTATTAATAGTCTCTCGTACTATTCTCCAAATACTGTGAACTAATGTCGGAACGTACCATGTTCATTCACGAGAACCTAAACTCTATATAATGTATTTTAATAGCTCTAAATTTAAACCTTTTGGAATTATAATAGAATGAATATTTATTCAGTTTTAAACTTGTTCAGTTTTGCAACAAGGAAACTTTACTCTATTTTAAATGCAATGACTCTTCTACAAAGCAGATTTCAGTCCTTCGAGATTGATTTGAAAATGGCGTTAAAACCTTCGCATCAAGAAAGAAAGATCGGGATGAACCACTGCAACGTTACAAGGTATGCGAGTATATATATATATATATATATAGGGTGGCGCAAAAGTCCGGAGTCAAAGGAGCCAGCGAGAAGAGATTTTTTTCTATTCTATGACCGCCACTATTTTTAAATAAAAATTACTTTTTTAGTTAAAAAAATCTATAATTTACAATTTATATTTTGTTAGTTAAAAAAATTATAGTTAATGCAGTGATGACTCTTTCACGCTTGACTTTTGGGTGGTGCAAAAATCAACAGTCAAAGGGTCATCATTGCAAAAATTATAAATTATTCAACTAAAAAAATTATAACATAAATTTTGTAACTAAAAAAGTAATTTTCATTTAAAGATAGTGGCGGCCATAGAACGGAAAAGATCCATTCTCTCTGACTCCTTTGACTCCTGACTTTTACGCCACCCTGTATATATGTATACATAAACCTTTGGTTTACTTCCGCCCGAATTGTTCATTCTGACGAAGGTCAAGCTTTTCATCCCACTTAGATCTACAGTTTAACGTGGAATCCGAACCACGCCCCATTAGTAGACCAGCTTAACCACTAGGCCACCCAGGGTACCCATTTATCTACCAACCACTTTCTTTATTGTGTGGAAGGATGAACAGTTGGGTTTTGCTGTGTGCCGGCTGCCGTCACCCAGTCTCGATCCCGGGGCCGATGGATTCGTAGTCAGCGACGCTAACCACTACACCACCGAGGCGCATATATATATATATAGTGTGTCCATAAAGTCCAGCATCATAAAAATAAACAAATTTATATATATATATATATATATATACCGGTATATATATATATATATATATGTGTGTGTGTGTTGTGTGTGTTTTGAAATAACACGCAGGAAAAAACAAAACATCCGCTCCGAGTACTTTCGAGTTTATTCAACTCCTCTTCAGGGAAACTGAAGGAGTTGAAATAAACTCTAAAGTATTTGGAGTGGAGGTTTTATTTTTTCTCGCGGGTTATTTCAAAATAAAGAAATTCACGCGTTTAATGTGAATCTTAGCTATACATGAGCGTATGTATGTACGATTATATACGGTGAAATCAAAGAAGGCAATTACTGAGAAATTGGAAACCTCTTGGGATCGAACCCGGATCGCGAAACATCAGAAGCCATTGCTTCTACTCAACGAGTCATCCCGGAATATAAAGGAGACCCAGTGGTCTTAGCAGTGCTTTACTACGCGCTTTACTACGGGTGCCACATCGAGTCGGCTGTAAAGCTGTTGTGACTCCTTCACTTCCTTATAACTAGATTCTCTCACCTCCGTAAAAGAGAGGAATGCTGTTAGCGTAATGCTCGCATTTTGTAAGATGGGAAAATCAAACCACGTAGTTTGAACGGTTTATTTTCGGAGTCCGTGGTCGCTCGTTCCATATTAGCCACTGAGTGTTATTCTACCTGCAACAAAAAAAAAGGTCCCAAAACAAGACAGTAGTAATTCGAACATTTGTTTTAGTTCTAATGTATTATTTTCATCAATTTAATTTTAAATAAATTTTCGTATGAGACCGGACTTATGAGACACCCTATATATATATATATATATTATATATATGTAGTGGTTAGCGTCGCTGACTACGAATCCATCGGCCCCGGGTTCGAGACCCGACTGCAGCCGGCGCGCAGCAAAACCCAGCTGTTCATCCTTCCATACAATAAAGAAAGTGGTTGGTAGATAAATGGGTACCCTAGGTGTCCTAGTGGTTAAGACGCTGGGCTGCTGATGGGGCGTGGTTCGGATTTCACGTGAAACTGTAGGTCTAAGGTGGAGTGAAAAACTTGACCTTCGTCAGAATGAACAATTCGGCGGAAGCTAACCAAAGGTTATATATATATATATAATATAATATATATTATATATATATATAACACAGTATATTATATAATATATATATATATATATATATATAATATATATATTATAATAAATGCATAGAAAAGTGAGTTTTCCCTTCAAATAATGGAACACAATGAAAGCTTTTTATTATTATGAAAAGCCTTTTATGGCCTTTCTTTAATTTCTCGATTTTATGTAATCTTCGTTTTAGTATTTCTATAGAGAAAATGTTCTGCCAAATATGGCCCTTTTCATTCACTTTTGAAGTACTATGTAAAGACATTTAAGACAGAGAGAGAGAGAGAGAGAGAGAGAGAGAGAGAGAGAGAGAGAGAGAGAGAGAGAGAGAGAGAGACAGCAATACATTTTGTTCAAAAGGTTTGTTGTTGTTTCAGTGTTGTTTTCCATGCAAATTCCAACTCTGATGATCTTGTGTGTATTTTCTCTTCACTTACGTTTATAGTTCCATATATTGATGTGATAACTATATAATATAATATAATAACCATATCATGTAATATATTATTATTAAATATATAACTCTGATACGATAACTATGAAATCTAATAGAGGGACACAATATATTTTGCCCACCTTTTTTTGTTCTTTCCAAGTTTCCTTGTAAGTTCCAAAAATTTTGTATACAAGTAGTTACCTACCTTTTTAACAAGTTTTTATTTTTCCACATAGTCTCCATACTTTTCTACGGCTTTCCTCCACCTCGAAACGAGTGCCTTTATTCCTTGCTGGTAAAAGTCCGCTGGGTTCCGCTGGAGCCATCTCTTAACCTCGTCAACAACCTTATCGTCACTCTGAAACTTTCTTCCACGAATAGTATCCTTCAGTGGCCCAAACAAATGGAAGTCTGAAGGTGTCAGATCCGGGCTGTATGGAGGGTGGGGTAACAAGTGATGGCCTCTCTTGTTTGCAAACTGTTGTGTGGTGTTGCGTTATCGTGCAAAAGAAGGACGTCTTCCAGTTTTCTCTCCGGTCGAACTCGCTTTATACGTCTCTGGAGTTTCTGTAGGGTGGCAATATATGCCTCTGAGTTGATTGTTTGTCCTTTCTTCATAATGTCCATCAGAATCACCCCTTCATGTCCCAGAAGATGGTGGCCATAACCTTTCCTGCAGAGGGAGCCATTTTGAACGTTTTCTTGCGTGGGGAGTCTGCGTGATGCCACTCCATGGATTGGCGTTTTGTTTCAGGTTCAAAGTGGTGTACCCAAGTCTTATCCCAAGTCACAATTCGTGACAGGAAGTCATCCCCTTCTGTCTCGTATCGAACCAACTACTCAGAAGCAATTTCTTTTCTTTGGGCTTTGTGATCTTCAGTCAGTCGGCGAGGAACAAATCGTGAACACACTTTTGAGTATCCCAGTTGCTGAATTATCGTATTCACACTTCGTTCACTAATTCCTAGCTCCAGTGATAGCCCCTTGTATGTGACGCGCCGATTTGATCGAATGATGCTGTTAGCACGTTGCACAGTGTGAGATGTCACAGCCGATGCCTGGCGACCGCTGCGTGGCTGATCATCGAGGCTGGCTCTCCCTCTCTCCGATGATCTCACACGTTTAGACCAGCGTCCAACTGTGCTTCGATCAACAACAGCATCTCCTTAAATATTTTTGTAGACGTTTGTGAATATTTCCAACTGTTTCCTTCTCTGCGGTTAAAAACTCGATAACAGCTCTGTTTACGACGCACATCACTGTCAGACGCCATTTTCGAAACTGCGTTAACCATCGGTTTTATACAAGTGGGTTTAAAAGCGGTTTTATACAATACAAGGAGGGGAGGTTCAAAGTGGAAAAATCGGGTTATGTGAAGCGCAGAAAGTTCAAATTTACGGCCCAAAAGACATTTCAGCCACATGGCCTATTATTTAGCTAAGAAAAAAGGGTGGGGCAAAATATATTGAGTGGCCCTAGTAATAACAAAATAATGTAATATATTAAATATGTATCTCTAATATAATAACTATATTATCTAATACAATAATTATATAACTGTTATATAATACGTATATAATCTAATATAATAAGTATATAATGTAATATAATAAGTATATAATCTAATATAATAACTATATAATCTAATATAATACAGTAACTATACAACTCTTATATAAGAACGTTATACGATAGCGGCCGCATTCAATCAGTTTTCATACTGGCAACAGTTTATAGGTAAAGCATATCATGCAAAGATAACCAACAAACCAATATATATTCATTAATTACTGTAAAAGAAACCTTTTTTTCCAACCTCGGATGCTCTCATTTGGCTTAATAGTCCGAAGATGTTATCAGTGAACACGTAATGTAGCGTAAAAGGGTATATTCGGTGTACCTTAATATCAGGATTGAGTTTAATGAATTGTTAATGAGTAAAGAAGAAAAACACCCCACTTTAATTTACTTAAGGTTCATTTCAATGCCGGAAACTGGGTAATATTTTCCCTGCGTATATACTGAGGTATCGGAGACCCAGATAAGACTGACTCTGCCACCCCCACCCCACCCCCAATGACTTTTTTCTTTAAAAACTTCAACAACAAGGTTCTGTATCTTCGAGTTCCGTAGATTCAGTATAGAATCTGTTCGTTATTCTCATCTTTGTTGATTTATTCTTTGAACAGGTGAATCATAAAAGCTTATAAGCATTTAGCGTTTGGAAAGTGTCAAACAGTTTCTTGAGGACCATCTACCTACATGGTCTAGTCGGGAAGATGGCAAAACTTACAAGTCTGCATCAAGGAAAATCACACACCACACACACACACACACACACACGCGCGCAAACACACACACACACACACACACGCACACACACACACGCACACACACACACACACGCACAGAAGCCAAAAAAATTACGAGTGATGAACTTAATTAAGATTAAAAATATTGAAAGAAAAATTTCAAAAAAGTGTCGAAACGTGATTTTTGTGAGAAATATGATCATAAAAAAAGAAATGGCGGACACATCGATAGAAGTTGATGATCTCTTTTTAGTCTACTTCAAAACGGACAAATAAGAAAGAAAGAAAGGCAAAGTCTTTATTGATAAAATAAATATCATAATATTAACACGGAACGAGAAACTCCGTCAAACCAAGTTCTATTTCTCGATTTCTGTTCTTCATATTTCATAACATCTAAATATGTATCGAAATAATAATAATAATAATAATAATAATAATAATAATGTCTTTATTGGTAAAACTGAACATTAGATTACTACAAATGACAATATTAAAATTTTTTTAGATGGTTTATTTATTTAGTTCTACCTGAGTAATATGGTTCTTAACCTTAGGCTTTACTCTGCTCTCAGATTAATTATAAGATAAAAGAAGTTCACATATATAAGTAGTATAACTACCATGATTAATTATTATACAAGATAAACGTCCTTGTCATGGTTATAAAATATATAAATATTGTGATTAATTATAATTATGATTACATAATATGATTACTATGTATGAATAAAATATCTTAATCCAGAGACTATGCATTATGTTCATATAATGACAGATACTTACCCTATTACAGTAATATCGTAAGAATATACAGGGTGTCCGAGAATTATCTGTACAATGTTTGGCTGTTATTAAAAGTCAACCATGAAATGTAGAAATTCCAGTGTTGTCCCATTTTACAGAGAATCTCATTAAGTTTTTTCTGATACCAAGTTTTGACGAGTTTTTTAGAAATTCCAGTGTGTCCGAACATTATCTGTACAATTTCATCTTTTAATAAAATTCTTGATAACACACGTAAAATTCTTAAACAAGATTATTTAGAATCTGTATTTTCAAAAGTTTCTTTTATTAAAGTAACGTTGTTACAAACATTCGATATGTGCACCATTAGTGATTCGCAAAACATCCAATCGATACTCCAAATGTTGCCATGTACGCTGCAGCATATCCACATCAATTCGCTCAATAGCAGCTGTGATTCTTGCTTTTAAATAATCAATGTCTGTCACCCGCGTACATTTCTAAAAAACTTGTCAAAACGTGGTATCAGAAAAAACTTAATGTGATTCTCTGTAAAATGGGACAACACTGGAATTTCTACACTTCATGGTTGACTTTTAATAACAGCTAAAAATTGTACAGATAATTCTCGGACACCCGGTACATACAAATATGTACGAAGATGTACAAAATTCATGGTCACGACAGTAAACTGAATCAGCAGTAGTGAGATTCAAACATAATCACAACTAAAAATCTTATGATGTAACAAAGGATGATTATTTAAATAATCTGTCCTTGACTTCATCCTCAATTATTTATACAGTGGAACCTTGCTTAACGAGCATAATTCGTTCCCGAACTGTGCTCGTTATGCAAAATGCTCGTTAAGCAAGGCAATTTTTTCCATAGGAATCAATGTAAAATATGATAATGCGTTCCATGCTTAAAAAATACTTAAAATAATATTTATAATGATATTTAAAGGCGTTTTTTAAATTATTATTGCATGAAATGAAAAGATTATTAATAAAAATTAACCCAAAAGAGAATGTAAATAATTAGTAAACGGTGAAATTTATAAATAACTTACGAAGAGAGAAGGTGCTCCTGACGCACGCAAAGGAAATGAAGAGACAGGGGAGGAGGAGAGGGTTATTGAGGGGAAGGAGGAGAATCGTCTTCGTTCAATGCAATAACATTCTCGACGAGCTCACAGTCACTAGCTTTAAATTTTTAGAGGCACTTTCACTTTCTTTTGGATCCTTTTTCACGAGGAAACTGTCTAGAGACATTTGTTTTTGTCTACGCTTTAAATTTTGACGAAATATTTTGCTCGTTAAGCAAAGTGTCGCTCGTTATGCAAGGTAATTTTCCCCCATTCTTTTGGCTCGTTATACGAATTTCTCGTTATACGAGGCACTCGTTAAGCAAGGTTCCTCTGTATATTTAAAAGTGCATCGAAACATCACCCTTGATTATACATTCAACGGTTAAAAGACAACATACTGTATAACAAGAATGTAACAACATCAGTAAGGGTGTCCTACATAACGTTCAATGTAACTTACGTAATCGAATTAACATGTGTCAACACCTGAATGCCATCCAATTTCAACATTTATTATCTTCTTAAAAAATAATCTCCTAAGTAACAGACTTTTGTTACACCCTGTATATATAGATAAGAGAGAGAGAGAGAGAGAGAGAGAGAGAGAGAGAGAGAGAGAGCCTTACTTCTTCAGCAGCCATCTGCAGACACTTTTGTGTTTTTCATGCTTTCACAACGACTTTTGTTTTCCTCACCCTTGTATGAAGATAACGTCACACCTTCCTCGTTAGAAGGAACCCCCGAGGCATCGCACCCTCTCAATTTTCTTACTTCAGTGGCACGTTAGGTCCCATCATGTAAAGAGACGTAATAGGCCATCTTTGGCCTGATGTCATTCATTTCACCATAATGACTCTAACTTCCTCGCGCGTTATAATAATATTCAAATCATTATTCAAATGCACATTTACAACCATTCAATTAACTGTAACGTTATTTACCACACTTAAAATTCATACTAACTGTTAAACTTTATTTCTTTCGTTTTGTTTAATTAAAAGAAATCCCAACGCAGCTTTTTATCTCCTTTAATGATATGTATTATTCTGAATGAAAGATCACATGGTGGCTTCGAACCTTAATCAATCAGTCATTTATTTAAATAATCTAACTTAACATTTATTATACTGCCAATTGGCCAGTATATATATATATATTAGCATCGTTTACTTTGATTAACAGAACGCATAACTTTAAACATTTGCTAATATGTATATACATAGGATGTCCCAGAAGTCCCAATCAATTCATAGTATCATTATTTCTGCAAAGTGGATAGAAACTGCTGGGACACCCTGTAGAACATCCTTCATGCACTCGAAAGAATAATGTTTATATATTCTTGGAATATGGAAGGCTTAAAAATTTGTGTTTGCATCTTCTGAGTTAAAAGTTATTTTAGTTTTATGCAAAAGAGTAAGTGCATTCTCGTCCATAGCGAGTACGTTTTACCTCATTTTTCATATGTTACGACTCTTTCATCTTGTTATTGAGTACATATTTGGATTAATTTTATTCCGGATTGAAAGGGATACGTCGTGGCTAATGTTGTAACACCGCTTCCAGTCGATCAGCAAAATTAAGCGACATCGGATCGGAATGGTAGTTGGATAGTGGACCGTTCTCTGAGGTCATATTATGTAGCGATACCACGTAAAGTTGTATACGTCCCTCCTGTCGTATGACCTTAGACGTTTCGAAGGAGGTTAAACAAACCCATTAAAGAAATTATTTCAAATTGGACAAACATTTAAAGATAATTTTGTTTTTGTTTAATAAAACTGTAATGAAAAAAGGAACCAAAAACACCAAATTTGTTAAACAAATCCACAACACCGATGGGCGAATTGTGAGAAGAACGTTTGTACAGTTTCGCGAAAAAGTTTGGAAACCTTAAAATTCTTAAGAAGCATAAAAAAATTGCTAATTAGTAATGACTGAGTTTAGTTTTTGAAATTAGAATATTACCAACTAGTAATTTTTATGGTTTTTTTTCGAAATTTTATGTTTTGAGGCGAACTTTTTTCCGAAACTTTACAGTGCATGATTGATATCACAGTCAAAACGGTTCGAATCTTGTAAGGGTTTAAAAATTTACGAATTTGTTTCTATACATATACTATGTGCTATAATGAGTATATTAAAGGTAAAGCTAAAAGGAGGAGGGCCAGAAATTGTCACAGCGCTCACGCCAGACGAACGAGGCTTATTGCGCTAAATCCCAGATTATTATTAGCCAACACTTTCGGGAGTTGAACCCCGACCTCAGTTACGAACTGAGGTAGGAGAACTGGCAAGCTAACGGGCAAGGTAAAAATTCTAATATAAAAAAGTCTCGGAAAATTAAGTATACTCGTATATTTTATTATTGTTACATGATTATTATATGATTATTACATGATTATTAAACGCACTGCTCGATTATTTAGCATGATTCAGTTTTGGAACTTCTCGATTACTTTTAAAAAATCAAAGCGATTATTTTTTAATCTCAGTGCGCATAAGGGGTGAGCATAAGAATCGCATGGTAATGTGCTGATTTAACTACCAAGCAGGTTTGAATACAGCTAGTGCTCAAAATTACATATATTCCCTGGTATTAAGCTCTTTCTGTGTGTGTGTGTGTGTGTGTGTGTGTGTGTGTGTGTGTGTGTGTGTGTGTGTTTTACGAAGCTTTGAAATGTAACTTCCTTCCAAATTCAGTAAGGAAAGACAAAATTATCCTTTTTTTATTGCTTTTCATTGAAATTGATAGTGAGGAAGTACAAGAGCAGCATTTTGATGATTGAATTAAGATGTTAATTATTAATTAAAGGAAAAAAGTAGACCCGAATTGAATTTGAATTTATACGGTTTAAAAATGGATTTTCTACAGCTTTACGTAGGGGTTGACAAAAGGGGTTGACAAAAGTAGATAGACACCTCCAGTTTCTCCATGGTTTTTGATTTGATAATAAAATTCAATAAATAATAACAGATTTATCGAATTAATATATTTGGAATCGTGTTGTTTTCCCCTTTCTATTATGTAAAGCTCCATTGATAAGCTTTGCCATTTGTTCTTGAGGATAATCATCTCTCTCTCTCTCTCTCTCTCTCTCTCTCTCTCTCTCTCTCTCTCTCTATATATATATATATATATATATATATATAAGCAAACAACCACAGGGAAAAGGAAAAAGAAACACGAAATCCGAGCGCTTTCGTGATATATTCACATCTTCAAGGAACAACAAGTAATAGAGTATTAGAGTATTAGAGCAATAGAGTATTACTATTACTTGTTGTTCCTTGAAGATGTGAATATATCACGAAAGCGCTCGGATTTCGTGTTTCTTTTTCCTTTTCCCTGTGGTTGTTTGCTTATTAATAAGATCACGTGTTATTCTGTGATTTTACTGCATATATATATATATATATATATATATATATATATATATATATATATATATATATAAATATATATATATATATATATACACCAGCCAATAAAGCTTATTATTATCATTATTTACTGTATGTTATAAGTCTTAAAGTATCTTGTGAAGAGCTGTTAAACTATTTTGCTGTTATGAATGTGATATCCGTAATGGAGGTAATCTAATAAGAGTAAAAACAAAACCATAAAAGAAGAATTTGTTTAAAAGTTAAATTGTTTAGATTCGTGGCGCTGTTGACCTTCGACGCATAATGAGATATTTATTGAGTGAGGTCAAAAACAAATATTTCCCAACCACGAAACCCATGGTTTTAAAGACTCAAAGGAGGAGTGATGAATAGGTCGAGCAATTTGATTACTGGGGTTTTGAATTTTTTGCTTGCATCAGGGTGAACTAAGCACATCAATTCATCTCAAGAAAGATCAATACACTGAATGGGAAGCATTTGCGAAGCCGAACAGATCGAAGGTAACATATCGATGCTTTTTTAATAAATTCACTCAAAGTCCACAGAAAACAAAGACTTCTGTACGTAGAAATATTATCTTCTATTGTCTGAAATCACTCAAAAAGAAATTTTAAAGATCATTTCTTCTGTCTAAAGAAGATATGTATCATTAAAAAAAGTTATTATATCATCTGACGAGACGCTTTGATACCCAAAAGAAGGAAAACGTTTCCTCAAAAAGAAGTAATAAGTTCTAAGTTTTAAAGATTATATTTTGAGTGATGTTGGTCACGGATGTTAATATAAAAGATATGAAAAAAATGTCTCTCACTCGTATAGATTCTACAAAAATTCGTGATCGCTTTCTTATCACATAGATTTCTAGTTCGCTTTATCATATCTGTTATCTCACACTGGAATACGTCACAGGTATTAAAATTTTTAGGTCTCTTTAATTATTTTATTAATTACACTGGTATGCATCAATTTTGCTGTCAAGGGCTTTGTAAGTGATTCTTATAGAGTTTTTCCTGCTGATTTCGAATCTGCAATCCGTTTTTCTCAATCAGCTCAGGTTATCCGGCTATGGCCTCATAAGTAAAATAGAATTTTTCGTGATTTTGTCAAAGCGGAATTGGAACAGTAACATCTATCATCACTTGTTTCACTTGTATAATATCTTTTTTTACTTTTCAGGCATATAGATAAAATATTTCATAGTGAATAGAGCGTGTAAAAATGATCCCAATAGATTCTGCTACATATGTGGGACGGTAACCATGCCAAATAACCAGTCCCAAATCACTAAATTTGTGAAGACAATGTATAGAGCATACTTTGGAATTAAGCTAGGGGACCAGGACAAAAATTTCGCCCCTCATATGTGCTGCAAGACGTGCATTGAAAATTTGAGAAGATGGAGCAAAGGCAGAGCGAAATCTTTGCCTTTTGGAATTCCCATGATTTGGAGAGAAGGGAAGGATCACGTGACAGATTGCTATTTCTGCATGACAAACCTCCAAGGTGGGCTTATAAATTTATTTTTCTTAAATATTTTGAAATCCTCGTATGAAACTTGACATAATATTCACCATAATGTAATATTCACCATATATAGCATAATATTCACCATAATGGTAATCATACATTTACATATACATATTGTTATAGAAAATACATTTACACATACATATTGTTATACAAGTTACATTTACATATACAATGATTGTATATTTTCTTTCTTTTTCATTCATATTGTCCCCGAAGGGACAATATGAATGAAAAAGAAAGAAAATATACAGACTCCATCGACCTATTTCATATCTTACAGACCGCAGCCTTCCCTCACGAGCCGCCACTGTCTGAATGCTTCTTCTATTTCATATGCAAGTTTTATATCCATGTTTCTGTGTTTCTATTTTCAGGAGTTAACAAGAAGAATAAACACATTGTTGTATACCCTGACATTCCTTCTGCTATGAGACCTGTACCCCATGGTCCTGGAATTCCAATACCCGACCCACCTCAAACCCTGGACTTCGATGATTCTGATGACGAATCAATGACCAATGCCAATGACCAGTCCCAGTCGTATATACCTCAAAATACCGCTTCAAATGAGCCGAGGCCTCTCAACCAGGCCAAACTTAATGATCTTACCAGGGATTTAGGACTTTCCAAATTAGCTGCCGAGATCTTGGGCTCACGACTTCGAGAGGACAACTTGCTGGCTCCGGGAACAACATTCTCCTGGTATAGGAAACGAGAGGAAGAATTCCGCAAGTATTTTGCAGTGCACGAAAATACCTCTTCCTTAGTGTACTGCTGCAATGTTGAGGGGCTAATCGAATCCTTGGGCCTGCCATATAACGCATCAGAATGGAGGCTATTTATAGACTCGTCTAAACGAAGTTTGAAAGCAGTACTTCTCAACATTGGGAATAGGGTTGCATCAGTCCCTGTAGCACATTCCGTACAACTTACTGAGAGCTACGATAACATGAAAATTTTACTGGATGCTCTCGTATACGACCAACATAACTGGAGGATCTGTGGAGATTTGAAGGTAATACTAATATCATAAGTAAACTATTGCTATTGACTATGTTGTTTTTCCAAAGGTTATTTGAGAGCGTATAAGAACACTTAACTTCCCCACAGAAGTGATACAGTCCAATGCATAGATTTTTTTATCTGATAGAACAAATTCTCTAAATTCTTTAAATATTTTCATTTTTTTTCAGATTGTGGCATTTGTATTGGGAATGCAAGGGGGATACACGAAATACCCATGTTTCCTCTGCAAATGGGATAGCCGAGCGGATGAGAAGCACTATGCACAGCGTGAATGGGCATCCAGAGAGAATTTTGAACCTGGGTCGCATAATGTCGTTTCAGTGCCCCTTGTACCACCAACAAAATTTTGCTCCCACCACTTCATATTAAGCTGGGCTTGATGAAAAATTTCATGAAATCAATGAATAAGGAGGGTTCAGCATTCCGATATCTCGAGAGTAAATTTCCTCATATATCTGATGCTAAACTAAATGCTGGGGTTTTTGATGGTCCTCAAATTCGAACTTTGATCAAGGATACTCATTTCGAAAACGCAATGACTCCAACTGAGAAGATTCAAATCAGTTGTCACTGATTTTCTTGGCAAGCGTAGAAGTCCAGAATACGAGTCCGTTGCCGAAAACTTGATGGAAGCTTTCAAAGCTCATGGGTCGCGCATGTCCATAAAAATGCACTTTTTGTGGTCCCACTTGGACTATTTTCCTGAAAATTGCTGGGATTATAGTGAGGAACAGGGTGAACGATTTCACTAAGATATCAAAATAATGGAAGAGAGGTACCAGGGAAACTGGGATATCAATATGCTGGCGGACTATTGCTGGTGTTTGAAGCGAGACGTGCCCGAAGAAAAACACAGACGGAAAGCCAAAAAAACTTCATTCCTCCTCAATAAACTTTTTTCCATATTCATTGTATGAATAAAAGTATTTATTCACACAATGTTTTCATTTTTCACGAGTGTTCTTATAATATTACTCGTATCTACAGTGTTTAAGCTAAAAAAATCAATAAATTTGGGGATAAAATTGGACTTATAATAAATGGCCAATAGAGAAAAAACCTGACCTGATTGAGGAAAACCAATGTCATTTTCGAATTCAGCATGGTCGAATTATATAATATGAGTTGAAAAAACCCTCACAGCAGACAAAAAAATTTCATATGCAAACCAGTGTTATTTGACCATATAATTAGGATGAGTCTCTGCAGTTTTCAGGGATAAAACAAATATTTCGTTTAACATTAAAATTCAGATCATGATTCTCAGTACAAGTTTCATATACCTAAATGAGATTTTCTGGATCTTTAACTGATGGTTTTATTACTACGACCACAAACGTATATGGTTAGACTGGACGCTGCTTTATTTAAGCAGGTGTTCGGTGGGCCGTTTCTGCTGTAATGAATGTCCAAACCGCAACAAACCCACAAAACTTTCCTGTACACCAGCTTCTACCAACTGTCTGAGAAAAAGTAAATGTGTCGATACAGTAACGACATTCTGGACATGCTGAAAACCTTTAAAAGGAGGGACAAGAATGTAATGTTTTCCTTCCTGAAAACACTGGTCATACCAAAAGTGGAATATTGATCAGTCTTACTGTCTTAATTTTACTTACTTCAGATGAGTTTGAAGAACTGTTCAGGAATTTTAAAATAAAATTTGGAATGACGTCACTGTATCGATCGACACATTTATTTTTACTCGGACAGTTGGTAGAAGCTAGCCTGTCGGAAAGACTTGTGAGTTTGTTACAGTTTGGAAGGCTGGATCTAAACGTCATCAGTTTAAATTTCAATTGCAGGTCTATCTCATATACAGTGGCACTCATAAGTATTCGTACGGAGAAATAGTCCTTATCCTTTGTTACCATGCATACGATAGTTATGAAAGTTTACGGTTCCTTTGAAAAAATTTGAACAAATAAAAAAAAAATTTAATTCCTACACATAATGCAGAACATCAAAGAATTTGAGGGAAAATAAAAAAGTTAAAATGCAATAGTTTTCGAAAATTTATTACAAAATTATTTAGTACGTTGTTTCCAACCTAGACTTGAATAAAATTTTCATCAGTAGTTGGCTGTTTATTGATTAGAGACTGTTGGCAATTGTGAATGCAAGAATTTTCTCTGTAAATCTTTATGGAAGACGGAGGACTGTACAAGCCATTAGTAAGCAATGGGTCATCGTAGTAAAGAGTTGTCTACAGATCTTAAGAGGTCTGTTATTGTTGCACACGAGTCTAGAAAGAGTTATAAGAAGATAAAAGAAGTTCGAATTCCATTCTTCGAGTTCCATTCCTTATAACCATTCCATAGTTATAAAGAAATAATGGAAAGGCTTTGGAATAATCAAAACTCTACCAAGGTGTTGATGACCTTACAAGATTTCAGAACGTACAGCTAGACGGATTGAAAGAATGGCTGCTGCGAATCCACGAGTGACTGCAGGTGCTATTTGCCAAACATTAAGACTGTCTAATATCGATTTCCATCCCTCTACTGTTCCTCGTACATTGAGAAAGAATGGTCTGCACGGAAGACCATGAAAACTCTGCTGCGTAAAGTGCACAAAGAAGTTCGTTTAAAGTACGCCAACGATCATCAGAATGATGGATTTGCATTCTGGAAGTTTTCTGGACAGACGAGAGCATAATTGAATTATTCGGAAAGAACGAGTAACGGTATGTTTGGCGAAAATTAAATACTGCATTGGAGGCAAAAAAAACAACATTCTTCCTACGGTTAAACATAGTGGTGATAATTTGCTTCTTCGGGGATGCTTTAGTATTTCTGGTATTGGAAAGCTTGTTGTCATCAAATGACTCTTAAATTCAAAGAAATATCAGAAAACTTTAGAAGAAAATGTATTGCCTTCAGTTCGGGAGTTACGAGTGGGTCGCAAATGGGTGCTGCAACAAGATAATGATCCAAAACATAAAAGTAAGAACATAATGAAATGGCTTCAACAAAAGAATTTCAAGCTTCCTGAGTGGTCCATTCAAAGACTAGATCTGAATTTAATAGAGAATTTATGGTTTGACCTGAAAAAAGCTATCCGCAAGAGGAACTCTTCGAATCTGAATGAATTGCAACAAGTTTCTTTCGATGAATGGGCTAAAATTTTTACTGAGAGATGTAAAAACCATGTAGAAATACACCCACAACGAATTATTGAAGTCATTGAAGCAAAAGATGGACACACAAAGAACTAAATAATTAGGTAAGTAAATGTACGAAAACTTTTTTATTTTAATTTTTTTTATTTTCCTCAAATTCTTTGATGTTTTAAATTATATGTTGGCGTTAAACTTATGTTTTTATTTGTTAAATTTTTCCAGACGAGTAAATTTTTCATAACTATCCTATACATGGTACAAAAGATACGGACGAATATAACTGAAAAGTTTCTCCGTACGAATACGATGAGCGCCACCGTTCGTACAGCACAATCGACATCATTAACACATTAAATATTTTATCCTCGTGTCCAACTAAGACGACATTAAGTGAAGCAATTAACTCATCAATTACGCATTAAAAGCAGAGATGCTAGGCGTGAGTCCTGTCTTAGACTGCAAGCGAAGCTAAAGTAATCTAAAAAGTAAAGGGTTTCAAAAGTCCGGGATCACAGGAAATATTTTTATTGTCTATATATTTATACATATTATGCAGAGGGAATCCTGAACCGTCGTTCGAACTCACATAAAATGCTAAAAATATATATATATATATATATATACACACACACACACACACACACACCACAGTATATATATATAGTATATATACACTAAAATATTTCCTATGATTCCGACTTTTGGAACACCCTGTACAATACTCCGTTTAACTGTAAACGTTTGAGGATTATACCAAACAAAAATATTTTTTATATACAGGGTGTTCCAAAAGTTCTATCTATTTTACAGAAATAATAATATTTAAGGAAAATAAAAGAACAGTGTGTATATATATGCTGGAAACAGCATATATATATATATATATGTGTGTGTGTGTGTGTGTGTGTGTATATAATGTAATGTTATAATGTTATAATGTTTCAGACCAACAAAGACCCTAGGATCCACTCATGGCTGGTCTACCTAACTGTATTCGTAATTGTGTGTTGTGTATGTCCTCCGTGGTGGCGGAGGGACCTACAATTTTACGTGGGTTCCGAACCACAAATGTATGTATTGTATATATATCAAATATATATCCAAACATGTGTGTATATATCAAATTCAGGTATTAACTTCGACATGAGCATTATCAGTGTCTGCATGTCTCAAATCTGTCAGCTACACTACGAAAGACATTCACCAGCATCTGTGGAGGTAGTTTCCCCGCTGCGGCAGCAATGCGGTTTCGCAAATCTTGCAGGTCTGCTAATCTTATTTTGTGTACCTCAAACTTTATAAAAAACCCTGCAAAGAAATCTACAGGCGTCAAATCCGGAGATCTTGCCACCCACGGCCTGTTTCCACCACGCCCAATCGAGCGATTTGGAAAATGTTCACTGAGGTAAGTTCGAACGAACTTTGCTTTATGACAAGAAGCCCCATTTTGTTGAAACACAACCATGTTGAAAATGCCATCTGAGAGAAGTTGGGGCTCTAAGAATTGTTGAATCATGTCAAGATAAACTGGTCCTGTCGCTGTAGCCTCTGCAAAGAAAATGGGCCGCAGCGGGGAAAATAACTCCACAGATGCTGGTGAATGTCTTCCGTAATGCAGCTGACAGATTTGAGATATGCAGAGACACTGATGGTGCTCATGCCGAAGCTAATACCTGAATATGATATATATACACAGAATATTTAGTTATGCTGTTCTTTTATTTTCCTTAAAATATTATTATTTCTGCAAAGTGAATAGGGACTTTTGGGACACCCTGTTTTTCTTTCTCTCATTTCACTGAACCAAACATTGTGATTAATTTTAATATACAGTAATATAGATTGTAGATCCAGAATTATTTTCGTTTTACTGATGAAAATTTCTTTCAGAACATAAATACAGGTATCAAAAGAGTGAGCTTTTTAAAACCAAACTAGTTAGGGGATACTTGTATCAGACAGACGAAGTAAGAGTTTTTCAAGCGATTTAGATAAGAAGAAAATTACTGCAATGTATCTGTAATAATTACGGAATAGGATACCTCAAAACTTATTCTTAATCAAAGACATGATACAACCACATTTTAACTCAGCAGAGATATATAGGGGTGGGGAACCTTTACTGTGTGGCGGGAAAATTTCAAATAAAATACTTTTTACCTTGTATAACGAACTGTACCTTTGTTTGGGGAAATTCTGCGAACAACGCTTTAAACAGTATCTTTGTCATCAATAAAAAAAAGAGCAATAAGGTTATTATCTGATGCTGATTTTGACTTGATCACTCTAGTCCTAGTGCATTATTTAAAGAGCTACTGTAAAACTACAAAAGCTCGATGATGTAATTAAACCGGCACATTTTATTTTTATTTACGAGTGTGAGAACAAAATCACTAACTTACAATGGGTAAATAGATATTTTGTAACTCATCAAGAAATCCACTCGTATCAGACCAGAAATACAGTAGATCAAAGCATGTTATACCTCAATTTAGATTGTCATCTCAAAAATTACCCATTTTCATTGGATTGAAACTATGGAATGATTTAAATGTTGATATAAAAAATATTGTGAATGAAATTCATTTAAAAAAAGTTGAAATCTCAATTAATAATGGCATACTAATAAAAATAATTGAATTGGTTATTCATTCCTCGTGTGTAATCTAGGATTAAAGACACATTACTTGTGATTGTTCAGTTCTTATCTCTCATGTATGATATTGATTTCTTTGTATGGTATTGTATACCTTCAATAACGACCTTGCATTTGTTATCGATAACGATAATTTAAGATTAATACATACCTTAATTAATAATACATACTTATGATTTATGTATTAGTAATAACTATGTTTTATTTTTAGTAAGAGCCCAGTAAAGCCTAAAGCTTAAGGGTCAAATAAAATAAAATAAATACTCCAGCTTCACAGTGATTTATCACTGTAATGTACTGTACTGTAATGTAATATACTGTATTTGTTATTAATAATAAAGGTTATTCAATTCAATTCAATTCAATTCAATTTAAAACAAATGATCAATGCCCATAGACATTCCCAAACATTAACACAGAATTTTGGTTTCAAGCACTGAATTCTATAAAATGGACTTACATGGACTCCCCATGTAAGAGAGTATTAACTGTTGCAGCCAACATGAAGATTCACCCTACCTACACTGTTAAGAATCTCTGAATATTGAGTTTTGCAGAGGGTTTCTGATGTCTCAGACACCCATTCGATTGTCGATCGTCATAAGTATTGCTTGATGCCCGGCTTTAGTTCAACACATACTCAAATAAATCGGCTAGTGGTGTACCGATTAATCGGCGTCGGTATCGGCAGAGTCGGCCAAATTTAGCCCATTCTCTCACCCATTCTTTGAAATTTTAAAATTTTCATTACAAAACAAAATTTATATTATACAAAAAAACACTATTTTGATCATTTATACTCATTTTAAAGTGTAATTATATAAAAATATTTTACATTCATGAAAAAGGCAAAGCTTAATAAGTCAAGTTGCCCATAAATTTACATTTTCTCTAACTAGCTAATCTCTAAATATTACAAACTATCGTAATCTCCTACTTTATATTAATAATAATTCTATATTAAGTTGTTCTTTATAATTTATATATTAAACCATCTTATTATGTTGACTTTATTTTAAGTATTTTAATAATTTTATAAACCCAATTTATATGGCCATATTTTTATTCAATTTATGAAACTAAAATAAAATTATGTTACTCATTTTAGCTAAGGTGTAACAAATTCTGGTACGGTATATTGTGGAGTGAGCTAAGAAAAAACATTTAAACAAATTTGAAATGTAAAAATATGAAAATTTTAAGTTTTTCACATTAGGTTAGTAAAATGTATGAAAGGAATTGATTTTTTAAAATATAGGCAAAGAATCGGCATTGGTTAAATTTTGGAATCGGTACATCACTAAAATCGGACCTAAGTTAGGGCTACCAAGAAGGTTCCAAATACCATAGAAATTATTTGCTTCTTTACAGGGTGTCCCATAAGTCCGATCTCCTAGGAAAATTTACTTTAAATTAAATTTACAAAGTAATAAATTAGAACTAAAACAAATGTTCAAATTGATGTCTTGTTTTGGGATCTTTGTTTTGTTGCGGGTAAAATAATACGCAGTGGCTAATATGGGAGCGAGTTACACTCCTCAAGAAAAAGCGGAAATTGTTCTTTTGCGTGCTTCTGGCCCTAGCCAAAAACAGACAGCTGAAGAATTTCATCGTCGTCATCCCAATAAACTACGACCTGGTCAGCGTTCTGTTGGTCGAATGCTTTCAAGATTCAAGGAGATCGAAAGTGTTCAGGACAAACCAAGAGCAGGTCGCCCGAGAACTTCAAGTGAAGGCAGTATTGGTGCACTTTCCAGGATCACAGTAAGTCTACAACGATCGGTGAGAAATATTGCATATGAAAGTACACTGAATATTGCAACATCACAAATTTCATCCCTGCAAGATACATTTTGTACAAGAATCACATGTGGATGATAAAGATCGACGACTTCCATTTTGTGAATGGTTTAAGTCAAAAAGAAACCTAGCAGACGAGATCGTGTTTAGCGATAAGGCGTGTTTCCATCTGAACGGATACGTCAACAGACACAACACCGTGTACTGGGCACAGGATAATCGTCGTGTCGCTGTTGATGCTCATCACCAACCTAACCCAAAAGTAATGGTGTGGTGCGGCATTAATGGAAAACTTGTTTTGGGACCAGTATTTGTGGAAGGAGGACTTAATGCCGAACGATATCTCCAGTTGTTGCATGATGTGCTGGAACCGTATTTGGACGAAATGCCATTTGTCGCAGTGCGACATCGGTTTTACTTTCAGCAGGATGGAGCACCACCTCACTTTGGCCGTGAGGTGCGACGTTGGTTGAATGAAGTTCTTCCTGGCGATGGATTGGGCGCAGGGAACCAATCGAGTGCCCACCAAGATCCCCGGACCTCACACCCCTAGATTTTTTCTTTAGGTTCACCTTAAGTCTCGTGTGTTCAATGACCGTCCACGTAAAATTCAAGACCTTAAAGAAAATATCCTTGCTGTTTGTGCATAAATTACACCAGAGTCTTTGGCACGTGTGCGTTTAAATTTGGAACATCGTACCAACATGTGCGAACAACAAGAAGGACATCAATTTGAACATGTATTACTTTTGTAAATTTAATTTAAAATAAATTTTTCTATGAGACTGGTCTTATGGGACACCCTGTATAGAGTAGCAATAAAATCACTCCACCCTTTTCCGTAGTACAATTATTATGAGACTGAACCAAAAGTCTTTCCACTTCTTTTAAAATTGATATAATGTTTTGATAGAAAACACCTAGAAATTTCTGATGAGAATTACTTGAACATTTACAATAACAAGAAGTTACAATATTTTAAAATTATGAAGTAGATATTCTGACCCATTAATATGATTATTATAAAAACGAAGTTACTCTTTATTGCCCTACTCATGAGGAAAATATTAATTACTAGTTCTGTTGCTCAGAGATATGAAAGAATGTACTATTTTGCGCTCATATTTGATCTCTAACGGTATTACCATAATAAAGCAATAATGATCTCGCCACTTTGTTCCATCATTTATACCACTGACACGAGTATACTTAACTTTGTATACAAAATCAACATGGTATTCGTACTGGTACCATTATTATACGCAAATAACATTTTAAGATAAGTGTATGCGTAGTCAGTTACCAATTTTGGTATACACTAAGCCACACCTACTTTACGGCCCAGTGTATCCCAGTTTTGATAACCGATGGTATTTTCATTGCTGATATTAATATCAGGACCAGTAGGATTCTACCAGAGTAATTCAAAACAAAGCTAAAATAGCGTAAGTCTCCCCAGTTACGAAACTAACTCTTTCGAAGGTCTTGTTAAAAAAAGCAAGTCATCAGATAAATCTACTGCAGAAGATGCGTAGTAAATGAAATCATTATGAATTCAAGGGAAAAATTTACTCCTTTTAGGCAACTGGAACTGCTTGGAAAACTCTGTAAATGTTACAAATTGAAAAGCATATTATTATTATCATTATAGGGCATCGTTCTATCCATACAGAGTTCAAAGTTACTACTTCTTACACTGATTCCTATAATATTAATACGATTACTATTGTAGCTATAACTCCCTAGCTTCATACTGAGTGATATAAACTGCAGGATTACTTCGTTCACAGTTACTTTCAAAAGAGTTATAAAAAATTAGATTTCGTATTAAAGTTTACTGACGAAAACGTTTCTCTGGCGCGACTACTCGCTTCTTTATGTGTATGTGTGCTACACAATTATAATTCGTTATTCGATTGGTCATTCTACAATAAAATTGTTTCTCACTGGAAAAACGATGCTTCTTTGTTTTCGTCTTCGTCCTTTCACCGAACTGCGTCCACTAAGCGTGACTGGAGATTGCTGCCGGGGTATTCGTGGTACCTTAGAAGTCATTCTGTGCATGTAATCTTCACATTCCTTACTAAGCTGGTTAGAAGCGAACAAACAAGCGAAGCACCTCATGGTCATTTCGTCTGTCGACGAAGCAGATATCCTGGGTAATAGATACTAAATGCTTTTCATCTTCCAAAGACGAAGTACATACATACTATTTAGAAGCAAATACGCAGTCAATGGTTTGTCTCTTATCCGTACTGAATCGAATATGCTTCATTCCGAGAGGTGGCTCAATAAAGGGAGAGCCATAGCTAGGGTGGGAACAGGTATCCCTCCCCCCCAAACACTTAATGTGGCGGAAGGGACAAAAGATCAAAGATTTTTTGAATGCATACTGTACAATGAAAATGAAAGTTGGTTAATTCGAGCAATTTAAAGTGTTTTTACTGATGCCGCTTTAAAGTGAAAGATGGTTCAATAAACCATTTTAAACTATACGTGGAAACATTCTTTAATCATTACCCACTTTTTGAACTAGTTAGAAAACCATCCTATAACCCACTCTTTTAGCAAGATTTTCTCAATAAGTTGGTTGAAATCGGCACCGCTCTTCAAGCAGTTTAAAATGGTATTCACTCAACCATTTTAATGAGGTTAGCTGATCATCGATGTACGGGAATAATACCCTGAAAAAGATAAACTTGTTTTACAAGTGCCTCTATATGAGATATATTTTTTACAGTATCGTGCCGAAATAGACATTTAAAAAAATGTCACTTGCTCAAAATAAGAACGATACTGGTTTTATTGTATAACCATTTTACACGATATTTTCAACGATATTAATCTTTTTTTAGGCCAAATTAGCAAAATGTTTTATTGAAAATGAAAATGAAAATGAAAAGGTTTATTGGCAGACTATAGTCCATATGACAAATATTATTAATACAATGACAGTTCATATACTAAGGATAGAAATATATACAATTGATTAGAAATAATACTGCACTGTCGAAGTTAAGTGAAGCTACAGACAGACGTTTTCGTACCAAGAAGTCCATAGCTTAGAGGATAAATGGCAGGACTCATGGATAGCTTGGATGATCGGGTTGGTTGATTTTTTAATTCTTTGCATTAGACTGTGTTGAACACGTCTTGTTACCTCCGGGAAGCTCGGGACATTGCGGGTAGCAAACATTTGCGAAGCTGAGCATCTCGGGGGTAATTTATAATGTTATAATGTTATAATGTTTCAGACCAACAAAGACCCTAGGATCCACTCATGGCTGGTCTACCTAACTGTGTTCGTAATCGTGTATTGTGTATGTCTTCCGTGGTGGCGGAGGGGACCTACAATTTTACGTGGGTTCCGAACCACAAGAACATAAGAAACTTATTTAAAAACTGCCGGTAAATTGGCAACGACCAATTTTTACGAAACTAAATAATTATCAATTTAAAAATAATTAATTATCGGTTTAAAACTAAAAATAGAATCTCTCGGTCCAGAGGAGCAAGTCATAATAGACTACTATCCAAAATATGTTACATTCTATATCTATTTATAACGGACATGCAAATATATCAGATCCAAAGAGTCTAAAAGACCTGTTGTACAGCAAATTTAGGGTTCTGCCAGAACCTTTTTTATAATTCACCCAGAGTTGCTGACTGTATATATTACTGCAGAAAGTACGAAAGAGTGTATCTTTAGCTTCACTTGTACAGAAACGAAAGTTCCTTATGGTCATATTCGCTTTAGCACACAGGCTTCGAGATTGTTTTCTTATATCCGAGTCATCACTCAAGGAGCTGGTAATAGTTTGACCCAAATACTTAAACTCTTGTACTTCCTCAATTACTTCACCATTCACTTTAAACCTTATATCAGCTGGCTGATTACAGCTTTCAGGATGAAATTGCATAACCTTAGTTTTTGTAACATTAAAAAGACTATCATGTTTCTGCGAATACACTTCGCAGACATTTAGTAGCCGATCCAGACCTTTAACAGAGGGACTTATTAACACCATATCATCGGCATAAACTAAGTTATTTATCCTTGTGTTATCTATACAACATCCTACTGTTGCCCATTAAGTGAAGCAATTAATCCGTCAATATACACATTAAACAGCATAGGGGAGAGCAAGGAGCCTTGTCTCACCCCGCAAGAGGAGCCAAAACACTCGGATAGTACATTGCCCCACCTAACAGTGAAAGATTGGTGGGAATACCAAAATTTCAATAAATTTAATATGTACATGGGAACCTTCCTGTCTTCTAGTTTTGCAAATAAAATATTGTGGTTCACCCTATCATATGCCTTACTTATATCAAGGAAACAGCTATAAATGGTTGAATTACTGTCAATGTATTTAGATATTGTTTCTTTAAGTACATAGATACACAGGTCAGTTGAGTGGGACCTTTTAAAGCCAAACTGATTAGGAGATGTCCATAGGAAATCATTTAATCGGAGTAACAAGAGTTTTTCTAGTAGTTTCGAGAAGCAGGAAGCGACAACAATAGGCCTGTAATTATTGCTGGACAGAATGTCTCCGTACTAATTTTTGACCAAGGGCAAGATATATACCCTCATGAACTCTGCAGGGATATAGCTATGAGCAAGCATGGCTGATAGGAGCAATGATATATGCAGACATACTACGTCATTTGCATATTTTAAGTGCTCATTCGATAAGTCATCTACCCCTGACGCAGAACCAGTCTTTAACTCTTTAATTAACCTCTTTACTTCAGAAAATGAATCAAAATATTTTCCCTTGTCCCTCCCACAATCGTTTCGCTGCAATCTATCTTAAGATTATCCCTACTCACACTATTAAGAATGTTAGAGTAGTGGTTTTTCCACAGCTTTGCAATTTCATCCTCCCCCGACACCCCATCGATTGTCGGAGGGAGGACATTTTTGACATCCGTTTGATTCTTAACAAATTTCCAAAATTTGTTATTATTGTTATTTATGCGAGCTTCACAGACTTTTGATGCTCGAATAGACTCTTCCTCCTGTTTACATCGCCTTATGGCCGCCTTATACTGACCCCGACTTCTACACATATTTATGATACTGGTCCTAATCTGGGTCTACCATGAAAGCACCACAAATCATAGGCGTCTTTCGATTCCCTCTTCAGGGGGGGCAATAAAATCATTCTATCCAGGAATAACCTTAGTATGATAGTTGTAAGATTTAATCAGGGGGCTTCCTGCTTCTCTTAACAGGGATATTATCTTACTATAATACCTATCTATGAGTTTACAGTGAGAATCATTTGAGCAAGGATTATTATAGGCAAGGTGCAAAATTTCTAAATTATTAAAGAGGTGACATGTTCTGTCTTTGTATTCTATTCTCTGCTGCATCGTAACATTGGACCAATCGACGCGATTATTCTTACCTATTGAGTTCTTGTTAAGTCGTGTTGCGCATAAATTGGTAATGTTAATTAATATTTCTAATGGTCTACGATCAGAAAGAAGGAAATCATGCAAAATATGAACTCTAACAATTCGATCCTTTAGATTTATTATGTTAAGATTTATTATATTTAGATTTATTATATTAACGTAGAAAAACAAGCGTCCAAATTCTAAACTCATTTGAAAACTTTTAAAAGAAAACTGCGAATTATTATATAAACCATAATACCAACCAAATTACATTAAATTGTTCCTTCGTTATATATTCACTATATAACTTTATAATAGGAGGGTAACTAAATTATTTTTATATTTATTCTTATTCTTTATTATATTTATGCTTTACTTGACAAAAGTAAATAGATACCACCAGGGCTTGAATTGAGGGGGATGAGGGGGAGGGGGATGGGGGATGGCATCCCCCTTATTAACTCAAAATCAAATAACCATCCCACTTGTTATCTAAATAAAATACGCTTTAACAGCAACCTAATTCTGACTGAAGCAAAGAAAGTAAAATAAAATATCTCTGTATTACGTGCTTTGGTTTATTGAAAGACTATTATATTTATAAGTTTTTATGTGATTTAACTGGTTTAAAGTAAATATTCTATGGTCATATAATATGTTGCGATTAAGGAAAGGGATTGTGATTAAAATGGACTTTATCATGATATTTCAAAATATAAGTTCCAAGTCAGGTGTCATAATTTACTTTCAGGAAAAAATATGGAAATCACTAGAAAAAACGTTTCACTAAACTGATGATTTTGCTGCATATCTTTCCCTGAAAAGTCAGAATATAGAATTATGCAGTTACATTTTTTCAAATTTTCACGGGGGCCACGCTCCCGGATCCCCCTACCCTACCCACCCTCACCACCATCCCCTTTACAATTCGACCACTGGATACCACGATGATTTTCCTCGAAAACAAATAGCAAAGCTTATCGATGGAATGCCAGAACGTATGTCAGCTTTACATTCTAAAAATATTCTACGATTCTAAAAATATTAAATCAACAAATTTGTTATTATTTATTGACTTTTATTATCAAATAAAAAACTACAGAAAAACCAAAGGCGTCTCTTAACTTTTGTCAACCCGCTGTGTATAGTATATACTAGTCAACTATACTCAGTTAACAATGACATAATTACTTTTACGGGAAACCTAGTTGAAATTGGTCAGTATAATTAACTTTGACCTAATTTTAGACACCGTTCATTTTCAGGTATCTGTTCAGCAATGCCCTACTTATGATTAGCTTCAATTAACGATCTTTTAATTCCACGGTATCAAGTGAGAAAAAATTCAACATCGCCTCAGTCTATTCAGGTTTGTCACGTTCTTGTTCTGTATAAAATTCTAGGCATACTGATAATATGAATTCTTGTTCTTCATAATCAACCGTATTGTATATTATTGCATATTACGAATTCTTGTCTTTCATTAAAGGAAGTCGTTATGGCTTATAACATCGCTTTAACCTTTAATGGAGTGCATAACAGGATCTTTTCAAGGACAGCGAACGTAAGAAAGAGGGCAACGAAGGAAGAAAAGCAACCCCAGATCTTTGTTTCGCTTTAAATGAGTTTACAGACATCTCGGTATAGGATAAATCTCTACCTATTTCTATTGAAAACCTTACTTTCAGTTCTGTCACTATTCACATGCAAGTATCAAACTGACAAAATCACTCAAAGTTCATATATACTGTACATACATAGGAATGGCGTAATTTGTTCCAGTTGAAATAATCAGTAGCTGCTAATATTCAAACAAAGCTCTTATAGAACTGTATGACAGCTCCTATGAGAGAGAGAGAGAGAGAGAGAGAGAGAGAGAGAGAGAGAGAGAGAGAGAGAGAGAGAGAGCGTTCTCTTATTTCTTTGAACGGAGAAACAGAGTAAACGTAACATGTACATAAAATTAATGAATCCTTCGTTCTGTTCTCTCTCGAAATTCAATCCTATTAACGAATCAACATCATTAACATTTGATTTAGCAATAAAGATGAGTAACTGAGAGCGAATCTCACGCAAAGAGCGAAGATGATCCCTTATTTAGACCGTTCTCGCAGCCCCCGTCACCCCCAACTTTCTTATAAATTATTTACATCAATTCTTCTTTGGAAATTCCAATAAATATTCCTTGAGATTTCTCAATTTCCTTTCTTTTCGAAAGAGAGCAATCTTGGTATTTAATTTAGAGACTTCGAAAAAGTGTTTCTATTATGTATTTCGAAGTACGTTTTAATTAATTTGAATTCAGACGCCTTTATAAAACTTACGAAACTTTGAAAAACTTTTTAGTCCAAACGTTCAAGCATTTTATTTCGATGAAAATAAGGGAAAAAAAAGAACCCACTTTCCAATCAAAAATTAAAAATAAAACTTTCTTTTTACCTATTTTGGAATAAAGATTACTCCAGTTCTAATTTTATATATATATATATATGATGAATAAAACCACGAAGGAAAGGAAACAGAGTGGTGCTCAAGCGCTTTCGTCTAATGATATCCTCAGGAACACTGAAGTAAATAAAGAGTACAAGACTATATATAGGTTACAAAAAAAAAAAAAATATATATATATATATATATATGTAATAAATATAGAAATAAAAATTGTGGGAGGAGCATACAAATTTGTAAGGAAAACTACCAATTTTAGCACTTTGCCCGAATTCAAGACAAGATCAAATGGATTGTTTACAACCAATTTTATAGATAATGCCTGAATAATATATAGGTCACAAAAAAAATAAAAATAAAAATAAATTGAAAAATAAAAATTGTAAGAGGAGCATACAAATTTATAAGGAAAAATTACCAAAGTTTTAGCTCTCTGCTCTTCTTGTCTAAATCTGTTCTGAACGAATTCAAAACAACGGGATCGAGTTGAAAAAGACCTTTGCTCATGTTAAAGTTATTTGTAAGTTGGATAATAGCAGACTCAAGAATATTTCTATGAACAATGTTGCTAGAGTGAAACAAAACTGAAGCATTATTCCAATCAATACAATGGGATAACTCTGACAAATGGACAAAAATGGCAATGGACGACTGTCCCGTTCTAACGGAATATTGATGCTGTTTTACACGCGTGTGCAAATCCTTTCCCGTCTGATCAATGTAAAAGGAATCACATTGTTTACAACCAATTTTATAGATAATGCCTGAATTATTGGTAGGGCTATTTTTTACTATGATATTTTTCACAATATTGTTATATGAAAATGCTACATTAATATCCAAAAGTTTAAGTACATTAGCAATGCCTAAAAAGCCCGGAAAAATGGAAGTACTAAAATATTCTTTGACAAAGTGCGAGTGTTATTATTCAAGAAGACAAGAAGGGCAGAGTGCTAAAACTTTGGTAATTTTCCATTATAAATTTGTATGCTCCTCTTACAATTTTTATTTTTCAATTTATTTTTATTTTTATTTTTTTTTGTGACCTATATATTATTCAGGCATCATCTATAAAATTGGTTGTAAACAATCCATTTGATCTTGTGTTGAATTCGGGCAAAGTGCTAAAATTGGTAGTTTTCCTTACAAATTTGTATGCTCCTCCCACAATTTTTATTTCTATATTTATTATATATATATATATATATACATATTTCTTTTTTTGTAACCTATATATAGTCTTGAACTCTTTATTTACTTTAGTGTTCCTGAGGATGTCATTAGACGAAAGCGCTTGAGCATCACTCTGTTTCCTTTCCTTCGTGATTTTATTCATCATAAATATTTTTCACGTGTTACTTTGGTGAAATAATTTTCATACATATATATATATATATATATATATATATATATATATGTGTGTGTGTATATATATAATTCTTTGTATTAAATTGTACTGCGCACATCTTGGTACTTCCGGGAGGCTTGAAACATTATGGTTAGCGAACATTTGCGAAGCTAAACATCTATATACTGTAAACATGCACCCTTATGGAAAAATTAATTTATCTTTAAAATGTCGGTAGTTGTTCAAATTTGAAGCTATATGCATAGGCACTATGCGGTCCATTCATTGGTATTCACTATATATGAATAATATTCATAGGAAGGATGTTAACAAACCACTTTCCATTCATTTTCAGCAGAAAAAAAAAAATATTAAATTGTACACTCTGAAAATCTCCGTTTGATATATTGTACTTTACATGTACTTTTGCAAGAAAGATATAAAAGGCATACCGAAAGTACAATTATGGAAAAAAGTTCGACTAGAAACGTGAAATGTCTAAAAAAACATTAAAAAAAAAATAATTTTTTTCTTAAAATTGTATTAGTGTTCCTCAAAATAATAAAATACCTAAACAAAGCAGCATATATTACCAATTAACAATATTTTATGTTTTTCAGAAATATTATTTTTCTAGGCGAACTTTTTTCTGAAACTGTACATACCTCACTGTGAATTCTTCCAAAGAGAATTAAACGTACTTGAAAGGGATCGTTTTTAAGTTAAAAGAAAATCGAATTACGCGGGATATACACTCGCAATTCGGGTTAAGCTATAAGAGTACGTGAAACGATATTGAAAAGTGCGCTGTAGTTGTATAACACGAAATGACAAGTTTTCAAATGACGTGCCCACAACTTTTCTTTGCTCAAGTTTACCTAAAACTGAATTAAGGTTTACGTTTCACAGAAATAACATTACCTTTAACTTTTAATGCTTAAGGAGCATCTTTAACAATGTCTAGTCGTATAATTGTGAGCATAACAGTTCTGTATCTACCAACTCAATTCAAGAACCAATGAACAATGAAGAGGTTCTTGTTGCGGAACTTCTCTACCCCTTAACAAACCAGTTAAAGCTTCAATTTGGGAAGATTGTGAAAAAAAAAATTGTCTTATCACGCATTCAGTAACTTCTCAATTCTACCAATTGCACGAAATGAATTGAACTTATTAGGAGTTCTTGTATACAAGCAGTAAAAACGCTGCACTATAGAATACCTCTTTGAACTTAATAATAACGAGGTAATTTACCTTTGGTGAAGTTATAAATATTTTATTTTTATAAATTATGAGTTATTGAAATTTTATCTGTTTGTGGTTTAAATCTGTCCTTCTTAAAATTTAACCTCACTTTTATTTCTGGATCACAATTTACATTTATACAAAATGTCGTTTGATGTTATAGTTTTCAAATTGATTTATGACACCTTCCATTGTTTCATAGTTTAAATTTAATATTAATACACTTTGTGCAGTTCATACTTAATTTATATTAATTAAATTTTGTATTTATTTCTATTTCGTTTAGTATTTTAATGCTTTTATTAATTGTAGCTGCTGTATATATATATATATATATATATATATATATATATATATATATAATTTTAATTTTAAAATAATGAATTTATTTCAGAAATCATTTTAATATGGTTCAATAAACTTACGTTATTAAGTATAGGCAATTGACAGTTCTGATGTTGTTTTTTTCAGTCTGGAATTTCGTATCTTATGAGAAAATGTAAGTTTTTAATAGTATTTATGAACACGAAATGTGACGCAGATGATAACGAGTCAGGAGTGACAGAAACTGGCACTGTACTCAAGTCAGAGTAGTGAGGCTCATTGCACTACCTCCAGGATTATTATTAACCAGCATTAACGGGAGTTGAACCCTCGACTCAATGGCATGTGACGAAGATGGTCACCAGTGCAACTAACATCGTATTTAATAACGATATTATATAAGAAGACAATAGATGATATATAATTATTTATATTGTAATTATATCAGTATGTTATCTCGAATAATGACCGTTCCAAATACTTCGAAACCAGCGCGCATATGTCACAATAAATGTACTTCGATATATGCAAGTACTTGGCAAGTATTTGGAAAGTACGAACGTACCGGATTTCTGAAAGGACACTTCGAAACGAAGTTTTTCGAACGGAAAACTGAAGCTGAATCTGAAAGTACCTGAGAAGGACTAATCTTTTGTGCTGACAGTGGACAGAGTGAGTACAATGAAATCCTGAAACGGCAGTTAACATAGATGCATTCGAATACCATGATCATATTTACTGTGTTAACCCTCGTCAGCAACCTTCATTTACTTACGTTGTTTGAAACCTGCTACGGTCTATATGAATCCCAGGCCTAAAATCTTACAAAATGGTTCTATTAAAAGTCTGTAATGAAACAATCACATCAATGAAACATTGTATTTGATATTTAAAAACTTTTAACAAATAATATTTATTTCAATGTTTTGACTTTGAACTCTATGGTAGAATATGTTCAGTATAAATACTGAGACAAAAAAAACATTCCTTTTATTTTTATACAGGAAATTGACAGTTCGAACCTAAAACCTGAATATCCTTCAATTTCCTTAAAAAGAAAGAGATATAATGTCTTTGTATATTTGAACGTATTAAACAGTTTATTCGTAACAAAGATTTGTTCGCTCTCCGTTGAATCGTCAGTGTGGACGAGTGAATAACGTCATAAACCAACGAAAAAAATTATCCCTTCAGAAACGGAGGTTGGAATCCCAGCCATGTAAGATGGAAAATTTGTCATATTGCGTTTATAATGTATTTAGTATTAAATCGTAATTATGTGATAATATGTTTTTCAACGTAAACGTATAAGACCTGAATCGTATGTAAAACGAATGCAGTGACTTTGTTCCTCTGTATCAGTGGTTCCCAACTTTTTCTTATTCGTTACCCAGAACAAAACTCTCCATGCCCTCTATTTCACCAAAACCAAACTTTTCACGCTCTTGATTACCTCAGCTTTTATTAGTTTATAATTTTACACTACAAAGTATCTGGGTGCATAATAAATGACAAAGACGTGCAGCTTTTATTAGTTTAGAGGCGAGTGGTGGAAAAGTGAATGAGAACTGGCAGTGCTCTTCGTCACAAAGTTTGAAATTTGGACAGGAGATCGATCCAAAAGGATGAGAGCTCCTTAGAAGAGAATAGAACCTACAGATCTTGACTTACTCGCAAAGAAATTAATTCCTCTTTTGCTTCCAAATCTAAGGCAAACGATTGATTTCTAGTCTAGTATGCCTCCGAAAACGGCCTTCCGTTACCCCCACAAAAAAAAGACAAATTACCCCAATGGGATAATTTACCTAGGGGTTGGGAACCCTGCTCCGCATAATAACGCTCGTACGTGAAGCTTTAGTGGAAGTGAATTTGATTAACATTTCCTCTAATAGATGGCCCTTCATATTCAAATATTTTGTCTTGCCATGAAACACGAAAAGAAAAACAGGTTATTGGTTGTTGGTTATTATTGGTTTCAATTATAAGTGAACTAATAACATTACGAACCAGAGAGTAAATAACCAAGTCAAAGGAATAGTTGCAGCAGTTGATGCAAAATTGGTCATTTGATTATCCAACTCTGAATGGAAAAATATTGATGTAAATAAGGTGATTGGATCGAACTTGTTATTTAGGCAATTGCAGTAAAATAACATTTTTCAAAGGAACCAAAAGAGTAATCAAGAGTTTCAGAATAAAACTAGATGCGTCTATTGACCTGACTTCTTAGTATATTGATCCAAAAGGAAAGCTTTAATTTTGCCAAGACGTCTCAAAACTTCAAGATGTCATTTTACTCGCATTTGACAGCCTATATGGATTTAAAAAGTTTAAAACTCCTTATAAATGTCGAACAATATTCCTTACTAAATGCAAAAAACTTCACTTTTTTACGTGAAGGTCAAAATATGAGAATAAAAACCCACTCTAATAGACAGAGTTTATTTCCACGACAGTTTCGACGCCCACTGGCATCCTCCTCGGGTGGATACAGAAACACAAATGAAACAAAACAAGAGGGAAAAACAGTTCAGGGATCGACCGTTAAGAAATTCGCACCTAGGTTGGATTCCATTCTCTCGAGACAGGAGGGGCATTTTCATTAAGTACATTCGCACAAATTTAAAACTATCTTCCTATTCTAAACATACAGATTCTATTATTTTACATAATTATTACATTTATAATTAAATTTATTACATTTAATATTGCATAATTATTAATTACAGAAATTATAAATTTATTATTACATTGGTTATTACATTGTTGTTTATTATACAGAAATTATAAACCGAAAAACGAATGAAAAAAGGCGATTAGGAAATAATCCAGAGACCATTGAGAAATTCGCACCTAGGTTAGATATCGTTCTCCCGAAACCAGAAGGGCATTTTATTACAGGGTCAGCTTATAACTACATTTCCACAAATTAAAAATATCTTCTTGTTCTATACATACAGATCCTAATGTTTTGACATAATTACTGCATATATTTATTTCCACATTAATTACTTCCATTATTACATTTACTAAAAGCGAGTAAGGAAACATTCCAATCCAGAGACATTTAAGAAATTCACACTTAGGTTCGAACACGTTCCCACGACTCCGTAAGGGATTTATTGACCAAGAATCTCATTAAAGGGTCTAACTTATAAGTACCTTCGCACAAATTAAAATTATCTACTTTTTCTATACACACAGATTCTATTATTTTTCTTTTGACATAATTATTACATTTATAAAGTACCTTACTTGATTCCCAATCTATAGCATGATTATTTTGGCTAGCGTGATAAAAAATGGCATTATTAGTATTACAACTTCTGAAGGCATATTTGTGTTCTTTGATACGGGTTTCAATATTTCTTCCAGTTTCACCCACGTATACTAAATCACAACTTTTACAGGGAATGCTGTAGACACAGGCTTGTTCCTCTTTTGCAACGTTATTCCTAACCAATTTACTTTTCACGGTAGACGAATATTTGAACGCCAAAGCAAACTTAAATTCTTTCGTCAACGGTTTTACTCTTTCTAAGCCGGCAATGTAAGGCAAACTACATATTGTTTTTGGTTAACTGAAGGTTCCCGAGGGGCATAAAAAGATTTTCTGGCTTTAAAATACGCCTTTCCGATAAACCACTCAGGATATTTTGGCGTTCAAATATTCGTCTACCGTGAAAAGTAAATTGGTTAGGAATAACGTTGCAAAAGAGGAACAAGCCTGTGTCTACAGCATTCCCTGTAAAAGTTGTGATTTAGTATACGTGGGTGAAACTGGAAGAAATATTGAAACCCGTATCAAAGAACACAAATATGCCTTCAGAAGTTGTAATACTAATAATGCCATTTTTTATCACGCTAGCCAAAATAATCATGCTATAGATTGGGAATCAAGTAAGGTACTTTATAAATGTAATAATTATGTCAAAAGAAAAATAATAGAATCTGTGTGTATAGAAAAAGTAGATAATTTTAATTTGTGCGAAGGTACTTATAAGTTAGACCCTTTAATGAGATTCTTGGTCAATAAATCCCTTACGGAGTCGTGGGAACGTGTTCGAACCTAAGTGTGAATTTCTTAAATGTCTCTGGATTGGAATGTTTCCTTACTCGCTTTTAGTAAATGTAATAATGGAAGTAATTAATGTGGAAATAAAATATGCAGTAATTATGTCAAAACATTAGGATCTGTATGTATAGAACAAGAAGATATTTTTAATTTGTGGAAATGTAGTTATAAGCTGACCCTGTAATAAAATGCCCTTCTGGTTTCGGGAGAACGATATCTAACCTAGGTGCGAATTTCTCAATGGTCTCTGGATTATTTCCTAATCGCCTTTTTTCATTCGTTTTTCGGTTTATAATTTCTGTATAATAAACAACAATGTATAACCAATGTAATAATAAATTTATAATTTCTGTAATTAATAATTATGCAATATTAAATGTAATAAATTTAATATAAATGTAATAATTATGTAAAAATAATAGAATCTGTATGTTTAGAATAGGAAGATAGTTTTAAAATTTGTGCGAATGTACTTAATGAAAATGCCCCTCCTGTCTCGAGAGAATGGAATCCAACCTAGGTGCGAATTTCTTAACGGTCGATCCCTGAACTGTTTTTCCCTCTTGTTTTGTTTCATTTGTGTTTCTGTATCCACCCGAGGAGGATGCCAGTGGGCGTCGAAACTGTCGTGGAAATAAACTCTGTCTATTAGAGTGGGTTTTTATTCTAATATTCCTTACGAATAATTTGGATCAAATTTGATGGTTCATATTCACAGGATCTTGACAAGTTATTTTTTCAGTGATTTCTATTATGGTAAACAACTCGCAGTTGCCTGATGGAGTTGATTAACCTCCGCAACATCTAGGAGGGCCACAGGACGGAGGGGACCTACAGCTTTACGTGAAATCCAAACTACGGGTCGGTAGACAATCTGGACGCGGAGAACGGCCCCCCATCCAACTAAATCAGACTCAATGTCGCTTAACTTTACTGATCGACGGGAAGGCAACTTACAAATCAGGTATAAAAGCAAAACAGAGAAATATGTCCATAATCAATATGGAGTAACTTTACCACAAGGCCGATGAAGGGAGAGAACTTATCACGGGATACATACAAAATATGAGGTTCAGTATTTATTGCACTTAATATTGTGATGTCTACATGTTTCGTGCATGGGTTCGATCTCAGTTGCAGACAAGGGCTCTTTATGTAACCACTGGGGGGTCATCCTGGCCAGTAGTCACAGCTTTTCGTTTGCATTATCTGAAGGAACCTTATCGTCATATTATGATATTGTAAACAGTTGATTTAAAGGTACCTAGCTCTCACTCTGACCGTTCAGAAATGCAACCACAAATTGTAATATATCACGCGCACCACCGGCACAAAGCATCTTTAATTAATTATCCACAAACTCTTTCGACGCAAAGCACGTTCTTTTTGTGACCTAAACAAATATGGTCCTTGCACGTAAAATCGACTGATCTAATAATTCTTCTGGTTAAAAATTTTAAAATATTACATATATTACGCGCGTGCACACACACACACACACACACACACACACAAATATATATACTGTATATATGAAGAGAAATAGATATACTGTACATTTGTCGCTCGGTAAGTGAATTTTGTTTTCAGAAACTAACCTGCAATGTTGTTAGGTTTTTCAGCATATGGCTGCATACTGATCAACCGTCCGGAATTTAAATATCCTTTTATAGTCCGTTAAGTAATTTGCATAATTCTTTGAAAATAAATAAACTAACATATATATGTGTGTTTATATGAATTTAATTACGACAAATGTGTAACTTAAACTATATATATATATATATATATATATATATATATATATAAATTTTGTTTAGCTTCCGTCCGAATTGTTCATTCTGACAAAGGTCAAGCTTTTCACTCCACTTTAGACTTACGGTTTAACGTGGAATCCGAACCACGCCCCACCAGCAGCCCAGCGTCTTAACCACTAGGCCACCCAGGGTACCCATTTATCTACCAACCACTTTCTTTATTGTGTGGAAGATTGAACAGCTGGGTTTTGCTGCGCGCTGGCTGCCGTCACCGGGTCTTGATCCCGAAGCCGATGGATTCGTAGTCAGCGACGCTAACCACTACACCATCGTGTATATATATATATATATATATATATATATATATATATATATATTACACAGCCCTCTATAGACAAGTATTATGCCTAACACAGAGTATAGAATAAAGTAAACAAGTATAAACAGTGCTATTATTCCAGTTAAAGAATTCAAACAACAAAACCAAGAAATGCGCAAATAAACCCGAATTGTTCTTGTTCTTTCGTGTTTGAATCGGAACCCAAAACTGAATTTCACATTTGAAAAATTTAAGTGTTTGCAAGTTTTTATTAGAAAAAGTTTGTATAGAACAACATTGAAGGAAATAAAGGGTATACTTTCACGATAAAATAATATAAATAAACATTAATAATAATAATAATAATAATAATAATAATAATAATAATAATTGGTATGATTATAAGAGCG
>JAJOZX010000169.1:92500-245000 GCA_023014485.1 Bathynomus jamesi | reverse complement strand
AAGCGGACACTTGCTGGAACACACACAACGGGCTGTAAGTCGAAAACAAAGCGATTTCAGGCATATGTTTATATAAACTTTTTGCATTGTTTTCGGGTCCTAAATCCATCCTGAAAGTGCGTCCCACACGTTATGAAACACCCTGTATATACATATACATTAATGTACGTTTATGTACTTAAGAACTCGAATTCAACTTTAAACCTTAACGGTACCAAGAAAAGAATCTGTTCAGAATAATGAGAGAAGTTTAAATCTTAAAGTCTTTTTCAAGTGTTTACGTAGCTATATTTACCTACTTGTTTTCTCAGTAACGTTAAAAAAATAAAAATAATAATTATATATATATATATATATATAAACCTTTGGTTAGCTTCCGCCCGAATTGTTCATTCTGACGAAGGTCAAGCTTTTCACTCCACCTTAGACCTACAGTTTAACGTGGAATCCGAACCACGCCCCACCAGCAGACCAGCGTCTTAACCACTAGGCCACCCAGGGTACCCATTTATCTACCAACCACTTTCTTTATTGTGTGGAAGGATGAACAGCTGTGGTTTGCTGCGCGCCGGCTGCAGTCGGGTCTCGAACCCGGGGCCGATGGATTCGTAGTCAGCGACGCTAGCCACTACACCACCGAGGCGCATAAAATCTTAACCCGTACAGGGATCGAACCTGCGACCTCTGCATTGTTTCAATTAGAATCATTTTGCAGCACTCTAACACTGAGCTTACGGGCATATATATGTCCCTACGTTTCCCAGGGAACTTTAAATTGGTTTATTTTCACAGTGATCTTCTACCCTTTGGTCCCAGTCAGCGGTTAACAGGCTTCCTGGGAAGTGAAATCGTTCTGGAGAGCGTTTAATCCTTCGTTGCCGATGCTTCTCGTCACTTACTCACCGTCTTCACAACTTCACAACTTTACAATCAATTGTTTACAGTGGAGGGTATGAAACACTCTGTTGTGTATATATATATATATATATATATATATATATACTGAAGAATATTTATGAGACAAGGATGAGACAAAAGGGTACTTTCCTGTTATTCCGGACCCCAGACTTTTGGTTAGGTTTAGTTGTGATATATTTGTTAAAACTAACGAAAATATTACAACTTAACCTAACCAATCATCAATATATATCACATTATTAGTTAGAATTTAGGACCGTAAAAGCGAGAATATCCTGGGGTCCGGGATAACAGGAAAGTACCGGCAAAAATTACATCGTTCAATCTTCATTTAATCAAATAAAATCAAATAATATTCGATTGAAATAAGTCGTTCACAAATATAACCTTAAATGTAGAACGAGTAGGTATTTATACCCGAAGGAAACACCAAAGGGAATATATCCTTTATAAAATCAAAATAAAAACCAATAAAATTATTTATCTTACAGATTTATTTCTTCAAATGCTAAAAATACGTAGTGAGATTAATATAAATGAGAATCTAAAATTTTATATTGATCGCTGCACTTTTTGTATCATATAAAATTAATATAAAATATATAGCAAATTTATATAAAATTCAATATAGGATTATATGAAAACATAAGACACAAAAGAGCAAGGGAAAAATTAGTTCAAAATGTTAATTAAATACTGATGGCCAAATTCCTTGTTATTTTTTCTTATCCTTAAATTCATTTGTTTATGTTGACGAAAGCGATTTATTTCTTTGTTTTAACCTATGGGCAGAACATATATATATATATATATATATATATATATATATATATAGATATAGAGAGAGAGAGAGAGAGAGAGAGAGAGAGAGAAGAGAGAGAGAGAGAGAGAGAGAGAGAGAGAGAGAGTTGCATTCTCTCTAAATAACTGTAACAAATTAATTGGAAAGCAGTTTATTTTTTTTCCAAATGTTCACCTTCGGAAGTGGGTTAACGTCATATGAAGAAATGACGCTAATAAAAGGTCGACGGATGATTTCCGAAGTGAGGAGACGCGGTCACGAATGAGCGAAGAAGAGGTGATTGGGAAGATCATTTTGGCGTCTCGAAATCGAGGTCACTGACATTTGGCACCATGTGATCGTTGGCACGCAGTAATTGATGTCGGAAGAGAATTTTAAGGAACTTTGGCGTCAGACGCTTCCTGTATCCTCTTACGAGGAGTTTCAAAGCACTCCTTTTGGAGCGTAAAATAGTGTTGCGGGTTTAATACTTTAACAACAAACGCGGCAATACTAATAATGTTTGAGATTATTTAATCTCCTTCGAAAAGGTAAACATCATGTGACGGAGGTAACCTACAGCTTTACGGGATATGTAACCCGTCTAAGAGTCGATACATTATCTGAAAGCTGAGGAAGCTGTAACTCGAAACACGTACAAATTATTTGCTATGTTACACAAAATGATAAGTGCTTCTTTAAACATTATGAAAGTTCTTCAAACCTTTGTTTGGAAATTTATAAATAGCAAAGACGTCTTTTAATGCAAAAATGAACGCTAAATCTTCATCTTATTTCATTTATTCCTTAGAATATGAGAAACAGTTTATTTATATGCTCTTTCGAATCATCATACATCCAACTCCTTTTGAGGTGATAAATACCTTTTCTTCTTCTTCGTCTTCTTCTTTATTCTTCTTCTTCTTCTCCTGTTAGGCTATATCTCTCAGTCACGCAATCTCATCAACGCTCTCCACTGTCTTCTGTCCATAAACACTCCTTGGTTTTCGATATCTTCTAAGTAAAAACCCCCTTTCTCGCACAGCCTAGCTTATATTCTCCCTCCATCTCATGCGTGGCCTTCCCCTAGGTCAGTGGTGGCGAACCTTTTTTGCTGGCGGGTCATTTTTGTTACTTTTGATTTTTTAAAAATGAAATTGGGTCACAATAATTTATTTACTTACTATTTTTAGCGAGAAACTTCTTGTTGGATTTTAGCTGCTAATGTTTGGATCCGAGGTTTATGTTTAGTTGTCTTTAGTCGCACACATGCAGCACTCATATCTGTGTCAAGGCGATTCCTAGTGGTGGATTTGACGAAATTCATGGAGGAAAACAACTGTTCACATGAATAAGATGAACCAAACATTGTTAGCAGAGCTAATGCTAGCTTTTTCATTGATGCAAAAGAATTTGATAAAGAGTTCCATTCTGCAAGAATAAGATTCGTTCTCTGGTTACACCCAAAATTGACGACTCCAATTCCTTTTCTTGTAACTTCAGATTAAGATCAATAAATTTAGTCTTCCGTACTGCACTTTCTTGGAAGTCAACTAATTCCATTTCTAAATTACCAATGTCAAGCCAATGAAAAGCTAATAACTGAAGATATTCAAATTGAATAGTATGGGGGAATTGGATGAATTATAAGTTGCTATGCATACACACACGTTTTTAAACGTATACTATACGTTTAGAAACGTTTCAATGTGTATCAGCTATTTATTTCGGTGGGAGAATAAAATAATTTTAAAACTCTAAGGCAGAAAATATTAAAAATTAAAGTCATATTTTATTTAAATAAGAACTCGTGGGTCACTAAAAATTGCCTCGTGGGTCAGTGGTTCACCATCACTGCCCTAGGTCTTCTGCCTTCAGGTATCCAATTCATATATGTTTTGGGAAGTCTTCCCTCACCCATTCGTTGCATATGTCCATACCATTTCAAATGTCTATTCCAACGGTGGCCAAACCCCGGCTCTCGAGGTTGTTAACTGCGGTTCGCGAGACAATTTTGGTTTTGATTGTATTTATCTTAAAAGACAAAATTCATAATACAAATATAATTTTTTTCACATAATAAAAAAAATATGAAAAAAAAACAAGGAAAAATTGAATTGACAATAAAATGCGTCATGCGTACGACAATTTCTTTTGCGTGACAGGCACTAAGCGGGATAATTATGTAATTAACACCAATCGCTACTGACCAGTGTCCAGTACCCCTCGAGCTACCCTGCGGGCCGCGTGTAGTAACGAGTGAGTGTGTTTTAAAATTGGCTTCTTAGATCAAATAGTGGCTATTTTTCTCAGCTATACAAGTGAAAGTTATACAACCCCTTAGTTGATTAAAATGAGTGAGCAGACAAAGTGTAAGAAACGGAAATATGAAGAAGAAAATAGAGTTTTTAAACAGGAGTGGGAGGAGAGCTTTGCCTTTACTGTTAAGGGTGGGAAATCTGTGTGTCTTATCTGCCACGTGGCACTCAATCACTTTAAAGTCAGTAACTTAAAGCGTCATCATGAAACTAACCATAAAAATTTGATTACAGAATTTCCTCCCAACTCAGAATTGCGGAAGACTAAGTTAACAATGTTGAAATCTAGCCTAGTTGCCCAACAAACTGTACTTTCATCATTGAGTAAGACAGCTGACTTAACTACTGAAGCTAGTTTTGTTATGGCATGGAATATTGCTCGTGCTCAACTTCCCTACAGTAGTGGAGAATTTGTGAAGAAGAATATTGCCGATGTTACTGCAATTCTCGCTCCAGATAACACAAAGCTCCGAGATCAGTGCTGAAATTACATGCTCGTTGCAGATTGATTTGAAGAATTCTGTTGCATTCAGTTTGGCCCTCGATGAATCCACAGATATTAAAGATAACCCTCAATTGGCGATATTCGTTCGTTATGTTACTGGCGATGGAAATGTGAAAGAAGAACTCTTGGACTTAATGACCCTAAGAGAAACCACCAGAGGGGTTGACATAAAGAACGCACTTGACGAGGCATTATCAAGTGGTCAAGTACCATTGAATAAACTTGTTAGTATTGCAACAGATGGAGCACCAGCTATGGTAGGACAAAATGTAGGCCTAGTTGGGTTCTTGACACGCGATCCCAAGTATCCTGTGTGTGTCTCTTTATTCACTGTATCATTCACCGTGATCATTTAGTAAGCAAGTACTTTAGGTATGACAGTGTTATGAAATGTGTTCTAGAAATTGTGAATTTCATTCGTTCTAATGCAAAAACGCACCGAGCGTTTAGAAATTTTATCTAGGAGCTGGATCTTCAAGATAAGCCAGATGACATTTCATTCTACTGTATTGTAAGGTGGTTATCAACTAGTAATCTCCTGAATAGGTTTGTTGCACTGTTGGAGCCTATCATTGAGTTCTTGAAAGAAAAGGGAAAGTCATACTCACAACTAGAAGATCACGAATGGGTGCAGGATCTGATGTTTTTTACTGATGTAATACAACACCTTCAAAATCTAAATTTGGCACTTCAGGGGAAGGATAAGGTCATTTCTGACCTTACACAGACAGTTTTCAGTTTCCAGAATAAAATAAAGCTCTTCCATAAAGATCTAGTAAAAAGAAAATTGACCACTTTCCCCACCTGAAAAACCGAGCAAACACTTTTCCTGATATTGAAATAAAAGACAGTAAGGTAAATTAGAAGGACTAATTGATGATTTTCAGTTTAGGTTTGATGAACTAAAGAAGCTAAAACCATGCTTCGAATTTCTTGTAAATCCTTTCCTGATTGATGTCGTCAACGATGGCTGTTCTGTTACCACACCTTTTGTTACGGAAGCTGCTTCAATACAAACAGAACTTTTGGAGCTACAGGGGGACTTGGGTTTAAAGTTGATACATAAAAGCTTATCTGCAGTTGAGTTTTGGAAGCAAGTACTAGAGACAAAGTATCCTCACCTCAGGAAAACCAGTTTCCGACTTATCTCGGTTTTTGGGACAACTTATTGCTGTGAAGCATTCTCCTCGGTAATGAAGTTTGTAAAGTCAAAACATCGTGCTGCCCTCACTAACGAACACCTGACTGAGCTTCTTCATACCGCCTTAACATCACATCAGCCAGACTTTAAAGCATTAACAGCCAAAATGAAGACTCAAACTAAGCCTTCTACAAGCAGTAATTAAACAATTTAATAATGTGAGTATAACTATATGTATATGTATATGTTTTTAATAATTAAATTCTTTTTAAAATATTTTGCGGCTCTCGTACAGCTGAAAAACGTCGTTTGTGGCTCTTGGTTCCAGGAAACTTGGCCACCCTGGATTCTTAATGATTTCTGATATCGATATCATACCAAGATTCCGCTGGATATCCTCATTTCTCCTCCTATCTATTCGAGTAATCCCATATATAAGCCTTAATGATCCCATTTCGGCTGCTTGAATTTTACCTCCATTCTTGTTGGTAAGTACCTATGCCTCAGAACCATACGTTAATATTGGTCTTAAAATTATAGTATATATTAATGTTTTAACTTTTACTGGTATACGTCTGTTCTTTAATAATGGATACAACAAGCTTAAGTTCTTACTGTATTTAGATATTCTTTTAGGACCAACTGAAGATCAGGGCCCCCCATGTATTCTTGTTTTTTGCTTTACAATACCAAATATAATAATAAATTAAAGTGAATGCCCAGTTAGGTCAACTGTACGCCCTTGACGATTGGTTTGGTTAAGTCGTGATATTTTCGTTAGTTTTAACGAATATATCATTTGGTAATTGAGACTGGGAGCCCTGGTCTTCAGGTGATCCTTCTTTTATTAAGTTCTGTTTCTATCAGATCCTCGTTATTTATATTCACACTAGGGTTGCCAGATTTTGACAAAAAATTTTCCGAGGTTATTTTAAGACCAATTTTTTTTCGAATTGAAACTAGATTTCTTCAACAGTTACAACAAACAAAATTAGAATTTTTTTTTTTAAAACAATGCTAAATAATGCTTGATTTTTTTATCAAATGCGGGACTTCTGGCAACCCTAATTCACACCCAAATATTTAAAATCTTCCACACATTTTAAAGTTTGGTCTCCAACCTGTATCTCGCAAAAAATCTCTTTCATGTCTGGATATACCATTATTTAAGACTTATTAACATTAAGCTTTAAATCATTCATATTGAGCTGTCCATTCCATCTATCTAAGAGCCTCTGTACTTACTGCAATTAAGGCGACATCAGGAGCAAGTGTAGTTTACGACCCCCTGTGGTGCCTACTGTAGTTTACGTTTCCCTACATTATCCTAGTGTAGTTTACGTTCCTCTACATTATCCTAGTGTAGTTTGCGTTCCCCAACTTTGTCCGCGTATACCTAATCAAATAAAATGTTAAAACTAACGAAAATATTACGACTTAACCTAACCAATCGTCAATTTATATATATATATATATATATATAATATATATATATATATATATATATATATATATATATATATATATATATATATAATTAGGGTGATTCAAATATGGGAGTAAAATTTTTTTTTTATATTTTAATGTGTTCAACCCTTTAAATGGTTCATTTCAGCATAAAAACAACTATCCTAAAATATTTTAGCAAATTTTTTATTTTTAGGGGTTGCTACCAGCAATTAAAAATTGACAGAACGACTCAAATTGTCAAATTTTTCCACACCACCCAGGGGGTACAGTAGGCGCATTGTTTTTTTTTAATGTGGAAAGCTCCCCCGTAGGTCCTACCATAACCACAAGCATGCATAATTAAACTAGCATGATATTTGAGACATTAGCTGTCCTTACTTCATCAATGTTTCTTTCTTTCTATCAGGGTAAACAGCCCTGTAGTTTTTCACTACTTGTAGCAAGAATTGTTTTTGATCTTCGTCATGTGTTAGTATTTTATTATATTCATCTATTAATTTTACTCCTCTTTCCGCTATATCATTCACGACTTTCCACTGTTTGATAGATTTCTTAGCGGAGTTATACTCTTCATCATTATGCCATTCTTTAGCATCTTTGAATAAAAATTTTGAACTAAATTCTGTTATTGTAAAGAATCTTTGAGTATTTGATGACAAAATCTTCTAATTTCTTCGTTGGAATAATTGCAGGATCTAGAAAAGCCCGTTTTGCAGGAAGAGTTTCTGTTGTATTTTGCAAGGCCTTTACAATTTTGTTTTTCGTTTCAGTAGGCACTTCATCATCATAAAAGGCCAAGGCTACCAGTTCTTCTGATAGGTACTAGAGGTGACCTAACAGTTTTTTAATAGCAACAAATGCAATGTGTCATTTATTTGTTTGTAGACTACAAGATTCTGTAATAATTCCAGAGCAAGACGAGGAGCGCAAGATGGCACAGGAGCTGTAAACCATGCCTTTACATATAACCGAGTAGCAAATAGACATGTCTTTTAGTCCTTTTTTGTCTTTTACTGAAATTTTGAACTGAGATTTGAACATAAAAATTTTTAATGAATATGTAATTTTGGCCATCCACCTAGCCCGATGAAGTCCCGCTGGATGTTTAAATTTGATTCCACCTTTTGGTTCACCTCCCCAAAAAATAATTGTTAACTGCAATAGTTCTAGGTAATCGTCTCTTGGTTGGAATGTATCTAGTTGATTTGTTGCAAATATAATTGTCATCTTTGATGTCATGAATATTTTCATAGATATCTGGATCTGATAATGGTGTTTCGTAATCCTCCTTATTAATGCTTGACCATTTTTCTCTGAACTTCTTAAAAAGGACTATATCTGGGCCAGAAGATGGTGATAAAGACTTTGAAACAACAGCTTCCAGCATAATTTCAAATATATGGTGTCGACATGCCAGCCACAATAAATCGTTGTCGAATTTTTGTTCTAGAAGAATAGCTGCACCATTTCTAGGACCAGTATTGGCTGCCGTTGTATTGAAACACATGCATTTTATTTGTTCGCAGATGTCCCATTCAAGCGATGTCTGATTGTTTGCATTAAAAAGAGACGCATTTCTGTCACTCAATTTTGCAACATCAAGACTTCCTAATAATTTATCATCAAACAATTTTCTACGTTTGCCAACCTTACTTTTCCATGTTGAAGGTTGTGCAGCACAGAATCCAGATTCATCACTTTTACTCTCCTCTGATTCTGATTCTGATGATGTACTGGTGAGTATGACAGCCTCTTCATTCTTCTTTCTTTTGATCTCTTCTGCTTTCCTCTTTTCATAACGTTGTTGCTTTTCTGCTGCTCTTTGCTCTTTTTTAGCAACAGCCTTATCAATGGTACCCATTTTTCCATGACGTCCTTTCTCACGTTGCATTTTCAAGAATTTCTTATCATCTTCTATTTTCATAAGCTGCATAGCATTCTCATGAGCAATGTCAAATAAGTTTTCCAGTTTATCTTTCCATTTTTCTTCTTTATTATTTAAATTTTGTGATCTTTTCAATTTGTTTGCTTTGTTTTTCTTAAGCAGCTGTCATTCCTTCAGTATTCCTTGAATTTTATCTACTACATGTATTCTTTGTTTTGCTGGTATTCCTGCTTTTTTCCAAACTGCTAGCACATCATCTGCAGTAGAGCAGCATGATTCTCTAATGTCTTGCTTTTTAATATTTCTGTAGTGCATGAAGAGGGCCATTATTTCCTTCTCTGATGGTAATCCGGATGTTTTTAGTACTGCAGAGGGCTGCCCAATTAGCCATACTTCAGTTTCTTTTCTTGTAGAACTTCTCCCAAATGAGCAACTGGGTGATGGTGAGTTAGGCCTAGCTTCCATAATCGATTAATTGGTATCAAAATTACGAGTTCCAAGCAACAATTAAAAGCAAGCTAGTATATAAACCATTAATTAAAAATTCTGAAATATAAACAATTAAACATAAAATCATAAGTTGTAAAAACGAACAAATTGAAAAAGAGGGAAACTTTGACGCCTGATAGCACATAGTAAATTTTATTTAAAATTCACCAAATTTGGCATACACTACTTTTTTGTCATAGGGAGCAAAAATACAGGTTGAACAATTAAAAAAAAAAACTGATTTTTTTGAATCACCCTAATATATATATATATATATAATATATATATATATATATATCGGGTGTTTCAGGAGGAAAGGTCAATACTTCGGGAGGTGATAGTATCGGTCATTGTGAGAAAAAAAGTTCATATGAACATGTGTCTAATTCTGAATGGTTACGGAGATAGAGCTGTTTGAATCTACAAATACAAAAGCATTGTTAATGGTAATCAAGAAAGAGAAACCAATTACTGTTTCTAACATTTAATGTTTAAACATTGACATTTTGAATGGTATCACGTTCAGAAATGACAAATTTGTTACAGTTTACAATACGTTTTCGAAAATCCCACCGTCAACCTCAATGCACTTTGCAACTCGTGTGCGAAGATCGCGTGTTGTTCGTCTGAGTTGATCTTGACGTTCCTTTGTGCGGGAAGCAGCATCCAAAATGCGCGCGAGCAATTCATCTCGTGTATCCACCTTTATTTTGTAAACTTGACTTTTCATCCACCCCCACAAACAATAATCTAACGAAGAGAGGTCTGGAGACCTTAGTGGCCATTGAATGGGACTACCGCGGCCGATCCATCGACCAGGGAAAGTTTGATTTAGGTATTGCATCACCAGACGGGTAGAATGTGGAGGAGCTCCGTCATGCTGAAAGTACATACCAGCGCGTGTAGCCAAAGGAACATCCTCCAATGGTCCTGGCACTTTATTTTGCAGAAATTCTAGGTAACTTTGTCCTGTGAGACGATTCTCTAAAGTAACAGGGCCAATCAGCTGATCATCGATGATACCGCACGACACATTGGCAGAGAAGCGATGTTGAAAATTTGTTTCCACAGTGGCATTTGGATTTTCGTCTGACCACCGATGAGAGTTACGAGTGTTGTTGATACCGTCACGGGTGAAAGTAGCTTCATCGGTGAACAGTATTATTCGAAGCAATCGGCGATTGGCATTTACCCAATGACAAAATTACAGTCGCATGGCAGCGTCTCCTGGTTGAAGGTGTTGTACACGCTGTACATGATATGGATGCAAACCTTCCTCACGTAATGTTCGCCATACTCTTGTGCGTGGTACACAGAGACGTGTAGAAATTCTTCGTGAGCTAGTAGTAGGACTACGCTCTACCAACTGAAGAATGTTTTCCACTTCATCCACATCTTGTTGACCTTCACGTTCAGATGAAACATGAGCGCTGGGAAGTGTACCAATCTCACGCAATGTGTTGAAAATCCTGGTAAACACTCTTCGATCCGGAATTCTGCGGTTCAGAAACCGTCGACGGTATTCTGCAACAGCAGCTGTTGCACTTCCATCGCAAAAACCGTAGACATACACCATATCTGCATATTCGGCATGTGTGAAGGTGTGTGGCATTCTTAACACTGCTTCAAACACCAAACAATGTCGATTGGCTTATGTTACATGCTTACATTATAGCTTACATGGTTCAAGGTTATTGGGGAGGGAAGGGGGAGGAAGAGCTGCGCGCGCATCAGATTCAAACAGCTCTATCTCTGTAACCATTCAGAATTAGACACATGTTCATATGAACTTTTTTTCTCACAATGACTGATACTATCACCGCCCGAAGTATTGACCTTTCCTCCTGAAACACCCTGTATATAAATTGACGATTGGTTAGGTTAAGTCGTAATATTTTCGTTAGTTTTAACATTTTATTTGATGGATTCATTTAAAAAATGTCTCCTAAAGACCCTAGTGTAGTTTACGTTCCCCAACTTTGACCTAGTGTAGTTTGTGTCCCCTTTTGCATCATGGGGACGTAAACTACACTTGCTCCCGACATCATTTGCGTAAGCAAGCGTTTGTGTGTTCTCAATTCCTTGATCTAGTATTCTCATTATTCTAGCTACGTACGAGTATATTATAAGGAGTAGCGGAGATATTACACTACCTTGGCGTACACCACATTTTATTGGGAACAAGTTTTCTTTCACTTGTTGTTATCAAACCATACTTTCACTAGTGCTGTATAGGCTTTTAAGTGATGTTATTAATTTTTCAAGTATCTGGTATTGAGGGTCAATCAAAACTTCTCACATTCTTTTTCTTGGTACTCTACCAAATGCCTTCTCCAAACCGAGAAACGCAAAGTATTGATCTGTATTCCAGGCATGGGATAATTGTAACTGATTGTAATTAATTAAATTTTTTTAAGTAATTGCTATGTAATTGTAATTGACTAACGAAAAATGTAATTGTAATTGAAATCAATTACATCCAAAGTGACAACGAGACTGAACCCAATGAACACACCAATTTACTTGACATTACATTGACAGCTTATAGAACTGTGACTTAAATACGTGTTCAAATACTGTAGAATGATATTCACATTATGGCTATTGGGTATGGAAGTAAAAAGTTAAGGTTGGAAATTAACGGTAGACTTTTTTCCTTTCCTTTCATTTATATTGTTTCTATGAAAAGTAATTGTAAGTGAAATTAATTACTTTTTAATGTAATTGTAATTGTAATTAATTAAAACTGCCTACTTCAGTAATTGTAATTATAATTGCAATTGAATATATGCCAAGTAATTGTAATTGTAACCAATTTTTTTTCAACTATAATTGTCCCATACTTGCCGTATTCCATTCCCAAGATTTTTCAATTATCATTCGCATTGTAAATATCAAGTTAACAGTACTTCTTTCAGGTCTAAAACCATGTTGTGACTCACTAATTCTATTCTCTACATAAGCTCGGAGTCTTCTTTCCAACGCTCTCATAAGTCTTTCCCATACGAAGTAGAAGCGATATTTCTCTGTAATTTTTACATTCATATCGACCTCCACTTTTAAATATCGGACATATTATTGTTTTTCCCCCAATGATTTGGCACTTTAACACTATTCCCAGTAATGTTAAAAAATTCGTGTATAATATACCATTCAATCATTGTTTCGCGTTTTTCTTCAACCCTTTGTGGAGCAGAGTAACTTTACTGATTTTGTCCTTTTGTTCTGGCTAACGCCAGACGATTTTATTCAGTCTCGGAAAGACCTCTGTGCAGTAAAGGGTTAAGAGACGTTTGCTTAATCCTTTACCGCACAGATGTCTTTCCGAAACTAAATAAAATCGTCTGGCGTTAGTAGTATGGTCGCAAAAAGAGAGAATGCAATACAATCGTAAATGTTGCAAGAGTGCCAACCCCACCCCCTTTGTTGCAAGGCACCCCATAGTGCAAACCCTGACCCCGTTTGTTGCAAGGCACCCATAGTGCCAACCCCTTCCCCCTTCTTGCAAGGCACCCCCTAATTGGGGGGAGGGGGAATGTTGAAGAGCAACAAGGGGTTATGCAACTTGGTGGCAGAGTTATCCCCCAAGTTGCAATGAACCCACGATGGGGGAGACATCTTTGGGGGATAAATTGGGACGGCCTCACCCCCAAAAGGGTTATACCTAACCTAAGAGAGAGGAGAGGTGTTCGCTTGACAGGAGCCAAGCGCATATTAAGACTTCAGCCGAGCGGCCGTTACCTTATATGGCCCCTAATCAGCCAGTTGGATTAATCAGCCAGTGCCTCCAGGCATCATCAGCCAGTTGGCACCGTATATACTTCGTTTGGCACGTACACACCCGTCTATACGCCCATTACGTTTATATGCGTCGGGCGACCGCATTAAACTTTAAGTCTAAGGTGGAATGGAGGCGGGCTCGAGACCCGGCGGCGGCGCGTCCTTCCGCGGTTGCTAGCAAGGGTGACCTAATGATCCGTGTTAAACCGTAGGTCCAAGGTGGAGTGTAAACATCCTTCCACGGTTCGTAGGGGCAACCAGGGGATTCCGTTATTGCAACACTCGATCATGTTGTTTATCTGTTTATTTCCCTCTCTCTCTCTCATATATATATATACTTCCCCGTTAAAAAGTAGGTCTAAGGCGGAGTGTAAAGCTTGATCTTCACCAGAATGAACAATTCGGACGGAAAGCAAAGGCGAGCCTATATATGTACATTTCCGGAAAATGTCCATCTAAAAATTCGTGTAAACATCTTTCCACGTTTCTCTCTCATATACAGTAAACTTCCGAAATAACGGCACTCAAAATAACGGAATACTCGAGATACCGGCGCTTTTAAAAATTGTCGTCCAGTAAAGAAAACGGCAGCGCGCATGACTTTGTTTACATCCGGCGCCATTTTGAAAGTGAACAACACGTGGAACGCTCAGTGCTACATTTATAACGTTAAATTATAAGTGAATACACCCCCTCTCGCAATGTCTCCGAAAGTTACTGAGAAGAAAACACAAAAAAGAACAACTTCGGCCGCTGCACAATCGTGCATGGACACGGTTCTCAGTTTTTTTTAACAAAATCCAAGCTTCAATATGCAAGAAGTAATGCAAGCACATATGCTTTAAAACACGATGTTAACAAAAAACAAGCATCCGCGCAACAAGGTGACATAAGAAAATTCTTGAAGAAATCAATTGAAGAAAATGCACCCTCTACAGATGAAGCACTCGTGGTGGAGAATTTAGAATATTTTTTTCAATTTTAAAATGTTCTTTTTGCTTTATTTACGTATTGTGCATTTACCAGTTAATAAAGTAGTATTCATTATCTCTATTTCTTATTTATCCCCCTTTATTTACGCATTAAATACATTTAAAAAAAACTTCCGAGACAACGGAAAATTCACAATAACGGCACCCTCAAATCCTCGAGGGTGCCGTTATTTGGGAAGTTTACTGTTTATATATATTATATATATATACACTTCCCCGTTTAAAAGCAGGTCTAAGGTGGAGTGTAAAGCTTGATCTTCATCAGAATGAACAATTCGGACGGAAAGCAAAGGCGTGCCTATATATGTACAATTCCGGAAAAAAGTTCATCTAAAAATTCTTGTAAGCATCTTCGTCAAACTGCATTAATTATCTCACTCTCCCTCTGACTTAGGTCTAATATTACGGTCTTTTTCATATGTAACAATTAAAACAGGACAAATGGTGCACGTAGCATTAAAATGTGCAGTACAAATGGTTAATTAGAAAGGGAATATGGTAAAGGAAGGAAAAAGTTGAAAGCGCTATAAACAAGCGCCTTCCTACACATCTAATTAAACGATATAATTATCTGGACAATAGAAGGACATAAATATTTATGGAAAATAATATATATATATATATATATATATATTTATTATATTTTTTATTTATATTAAACATCTTTCTAAAAACTGCGGAGTTTGGCGGAAGCGATAGATAATTTCGAATTAAAATTCCAATAAATAAATTTCTTTCCGCAGGAGTTTATTTCGAGATCATAAAGATTAAAACTTCACCTGCAATTGAATCGTTGTTTAGTGTATATCTCAAACATACGCGAATTGTACCAAATATATCTCTGCTAATCTTAGTTTTTCTTGTCTTTCTAAAAAAAATAAAAAATTTAATTACGGGGCTATAAAGCCCTTCCATTCTGAACTTTTCTCATATATATACATATATATATATATATATATACATATTGTTTATGTCTTTATTGGCGGTTCTCTGATTTCCAAGATTCGAGAAAAGGTACGCATTTTTAAATTATACTACACAGCGTCCCTCAATCTTATTTCAGTTCGCTCGAGATCGTGTTTAATGATGCACTACATCACACGCCTTTGTTTTTTTAAATTTATCTATTCTATCTCTCAAATATCTTTCACTTTTATGTTTCAAGGTACCATAAACAATAGTTAGCGTTTCTCTCAAGCATACGCGAATTGTACCGAATATATCTTCCAATATCACGAAAACCCTTCCTTTCCCGACAAACGAGAATGTACAGGCAAGCATCATGCACCATAAAACGTTTCACATACCAACCTCAACTCGCTCTCTCTCTCTCTCTCTCTCTCTCTCGGACGAATACAAGATCAAAATACAAAGCGTTTCTCGTCTCTCCACGAATGGGGATATCTGACACACGCCATAAAAACTTAACAACTTGGAGGTTCGTCAGCCAATTCATGGGCAATTAGCTTAAAATATCTTCCAGGCTCTGGCGAAATATTTTTGAGAGCGGAAAAATACGTTTTACCGAGAACGACGTAGACATCTTGTGAAAATAATATCACAGATTTTTCAGATTACACGGAATAAATCGGTTATTTGTACATCGGTACAAGCTTAGTTACCAGAAGGCGCTATGCATGCAGTGATACAGTTCTTTTATTTGATCGTTTTGCGAAGATTAATTCGAATTATTGCAATCTGTTAAAATATTTTCCACAGTATTGGCGAGAGGTAGTATATATATATATATATATATACACCGAGATAAGTCAAAAGATTAGGTACCATACTGAGCTTTTTAATTTAATTTGTATATGTTTAATAGAAAAGCGAACCTCTCGGGCGAATGAAACCGCACTCAACTGCAAGTCCGTGCAATTGGTTCACGAAATTGATTAAAAACTGTAAATATGAATTAGCTACACCTATCTACTGTATACGGAGAAGAGTACCACTTTCCCAAACAAACATAACACTTAGAATATTCATTATGGCTATAGACCATCCATCATTACACACATTCAATGATTTACTTTTCATATTTCTTTATTTTCCCCAATAACATACACCGATTAATATTTATTAAGCATTAATTACTTTAAACATTATCTTACAGAATTTCGTCCACTAGTTCATTTATTAGCTATCATTAAAATCAGTCCCCCACTTTTGCACACACACACACACACACACATATATATATATATATATATATATATATAAAGGCTCTCATGCTTTTCAACCCACCTTAGACCTACAGTTTAGTCAATATAAACGGAAGACATGGTTTGTCTTACAAATTCACTTTTCATATATATATATATATATATATACACACACACACACACACACACCCTACCTTCTAGCCAATACTGTGGAAAATATTTTAACAGATTGCAATAATTCGAATTAATTTTCGCAAAACGATCAAATAAAAGAACTGTATCACTGCATAGCTCCTTCTGGTAACTAAGCTTGTACCGATGTACAAATAACCGATTTATTCCGTGCAATCTGGAAAATCTGTGCGCGCTCTAATCAATGAATGGCCGACCGATTGAGCATGTGAAGCTTTATGATATCTACGCCCGAAGCAATAAAATTCCAGCGAAAGAAGGTTATTAGTTATTACAGCCCTTTGATATCTTTCAACCACAAAATCTGATTGTTACAACAGACTTCTAACCGTAAGACGCATTAACTACATTTCGTCAATAAAAATGAATGAACCAAAATTACGGGCCCATAAATTAATTAAAAATTAATTTTATTAGCTACTCCTTAATTGTTAGCTTCAGAGACGGGTGGTAGTTAAAGAAAATGTTAAATAGAGAAGCTTGACTAGCAGCTAAATCAAATCTCGATTTCAGTGCTGATAAAATATAAAATGCTTATGTGCCTCTGTTTCTGGCGATGTGATTTATTAATTGAGTAAAACGGTGTACAATCGACTAAATAACAGAATGACGTAGCGAGGTTTTATTTAGTTTTTGGTTGTAAACGTTAGCTAGTTATATCAGCTGAGCGTCTTTTAAGCAGATCGACGAAAGGGATAAAAATGTCTGTGTTTGACAATCAAATTTGAAACTTAAGCAATAGAGTCTGAACATTTGGAAAGGTTTGTGTGTGGTGTGTTTGTGTGTGTGTGTGTGTGTGTGCTTTTTGTACTAATTAGTAATCTCTGTAGTAAATTAGTAAATGATAAATATTATTTTCACAAGATATCTACGTCGTTCTCGGTAAAACGTATTTTTCCGCTCTCAAAAATATTTCGCCAGAGCCTGGAAGATAATTTAAGCTAATTGCCCATGAATTGGCTGACGAACCTCCTAGTTGTAAAGTTTTTATGGCGTGTGTCAGATATCCCCATTCGTGGAGAGACGAGAAACGCTTTGTATTTTGATCTTGTATTCGCCCGAGAGAGAGAGAGAGAGAGAGAGAGAGAGAGAGAGAGAGAGAGAGGAGAGAGCGAGTTGAGGTTGGTATGTGAAACGTTTTATGGTGCATGATGCTTGCCTGTACATTCTCGTTTGTCGGGAAAGGAAGGGTTTTCGTGATATTGGAAGATATATTCGGTACAATTCGCGTATGCTTGAGAGAAACGCTAACTATGGTTTATGGTACCTTGAAACATAAAAGTGAAAGATATTTGAGCGATAGAATAGATAAATTAAAAAAACAAAGACGTGTGATGTAATACATCATTAAACACGCTCTCGAGCGAACTGAAATAAGATTGAGGGACGCTGTGTAGTATAATTTAAAAATGCGTACTTTATCTCGAATCTTGGAAATCAGACAACCGCCAATAAAGAAATATATATATATATATATATATAGATATATATATATATATATATATGGAAAGCTCAGAATGGAAGGTCTTTATAGCAGAGCTGGGCACTTGCGTTTTTTTGCGCGTTTTTTTGCGGTACTGCGGTACTGCGGTACTACTACCGCACTACCAAACCGGTACCGCATAACGCAGTTCCGCAAAGGATCGCTGAAAGTACAGCAGTACCGCTACCGCATTCAAATTTCCCGCGGTACTTTCCGCGGTACCGACCAACACGGTAGTACCGCAGTACCGCAGTACCGCAAAAAAAACCGCAAGTGCCCAGCTCTGCTTTATAGCCCAGTAATTAATTTTTTTTTTTTGTAGAAAGACAAGAAAAACTGATTGATTAACAGAGATATATTTGGTATAATTCGCGTATGTTTGAGATATACACTAAACAACGATTCAATTGCTGGTGAAGTTTTAATCTTTATGATCTCGAAATAAAGTCCTGCGGAAAGAAGTTTATTTATTGGATTTTTAATTCGAAATTATCTGTCGCTTCCGCCAAACTCCGCAGTTTTCAGAACGATGTTTAATATAATTATTTATGCAGGGTGTCCCATAAGTCCGGCATCATAGGAGGAATTCATATTTTTCTATTTCTACAAACCATAATTCATATTTTTCTCTTTCTACAGGCCATAATGTCTGTGAGCAAGGAAGAACGAATCCAGATAATTCTACTCATAGGAAATCGGAGTCAAAGAGAGGCCGCTGCTGAATTTAACAGACTGCATCCAGACCGCGAGCCAATAACACAGAGTTGTGTTAGCAGACTTGTTGCAAAGTCTCTTTGACTCCGATTTCCTATGAGTAGAATTATCTGGATTCGTTCTTCCTTGCTCACAGACATTATGCCTGTAGAAATAGAAAAATATGAATTTCTCCTATGATGCCAGACTTTTGCCAGTCGAGGTTTAAGTTTTGGTTGTTGGCTAAAAATACAAGAGTTACCCCTTTTTCTTTGATGTATTCAATCCGACGTGAATGCAACGAGTTTCTTGCTTATACTGAGGTTCTAAATATAGTTGGGTTAGGCTGCTTTAAACCCTAGATCCTGTCTCAAAGCTGGATCCTATCTGCTTGGCAGATAGCTGATGGGGGAAGCTATATTTTGGGGCCTCTTCGCGAGTGACCCGTTGCCCACTTCGGTCTAACATCATGAAAAGGAAAAACTATAGTGTTTGTCATTTACCATTACTTATTCGGACTATAGTGGATTTAATTTTCCCAGAAGAGCTCCTTGTTCCATGCACGTTCTGTGTGTAACATGGAAGATCTCAGAGAACCATTCTGAGTTCTATCCCATATATATATATATATATATATATATATATATATATATATATATATATGGATACACACGGTGTGTGTGTATATATATATTACGGGGAATCTGTGTAACTAGGAATTTCCTGAAATCCCTAAATTGTTCAGGGATTTCATGTAAGGTTAATTCGTGATATTTTCGTTATTTTTAACGAAAATATCACGACTTAACCAATCGTCAAGGGTGTACAGTTGTCCTAAATGGGCATTCAATAATTTTCCCGTAGGCGTAACAAAAATATCAGGATTTAACTTTACCTGAAATCCTTGAACATTTTAGGGATTTCATGAAATCCCTAGTTACACAGATTCCCTGTAACACACACACACACATTATATATATATATATACGCTGCAAACCATTTCACGTGTTTAATTGTGAAATTCATCCCATATATATATATATATATATATATATATATATATATATATATATAATCGAGTGCCAGTGCCAGTGACGCTTGTCAGTTTTGTGCTCCGTCTTACTATCAAATTAACAGGGTTTAAAGTCATTGAACCGGTATGTTACCTATACAATAAAGTTCGTAAATGTGCCAAGATTACCCAGTTACAATCTTATTAGATGGTCCACAATACTTAATTAATAATAATACATATAATATATCCTCAAAATTTTCTACCGACATCCGGCACTACCTTCTTGGACCTATGAGGTAGTAAACAGTGACCTTGAAATAGCCGGCACACGAACGAACGAGCGAGTGAGCCCTTTAAAATTACGAACGAATGAACGAACGAAACGAATGAACGAGTGAATTTTAACTACATAAACTGATCAAAATATTTTCAAAAGGCCAGGTAAAGGCTCTGAAATCTTAAATGAAAGACCAAGCAAATAAATAGGTTTTATTACTTTAGATATATTTACAAACTTACACGCTTACATGATTTAAAGGGACAAGGAGTGGGCACTCCTTTTAGCATCCCCATCCCGTTCCCCTCTCCCGCCCTACCCCCACCATATACACTGCGAATCTTCCGTTTAATAGTAAAAGTTTTGACGGTGATCGCGGGAAATGTATGTTTCATTACGGTATAATCGTACAGTGACTCCGTGTACACTTTTTGTGTCATAGTTAGTAATAGTTACATAATTAATGTGAAAAGATGCCTGAGCATCGAACCGTTGGTATCCCGAGCATGATTTAAAGGATGAGAAGTGGGACCCCTTTCGGCGTTCCCCCCATCTCCACCCCAACCACCCCCACCAGCTACGCTCCCCCCAAGCCGTTACAGATACAATGGGGTCGTCTGCTGTAAATCTTGTAGAAAATCCATTGTTATGTTTTATATTTGACAAAGTAGATCATATTAGGTCAGACCTTCTTGTATCTGTCTGTCATGATTTTTATGATTCAGAAGAAATAGAACATGCGAGGGTACAATTAAACACCCTGTTCAGTGCTACCCTCCCAACTCGTAGAGGTAATTCTAGAAACGAGAATACCCTGAAACATTATAAATAAAGTGTCGACCCTCCGGGATAATGAGAACAATATTACCTTTTACGTTACTAACTTCCATAGAATACCGGTAATCTCTATGGTGACGTAGACGTCTCGGTGCTCCTCAAACAGTATAATGAGGTACAAAAGTCGATAGTTGAACTGAAACACCAACACGTGGTGTCAAATCAGAAAAACGCGATTTCGCTAGAACAATTCCGGTCAGAGTTAGATGCGTTGAAAGAGACGCTCCTCCCAAAGCCCAGTTACTCGGAAGTAGTTCAGCAAGCCAGATCTCCAAGAAGCACGTCGGGCAGCGAGGGAAACGAAATCCCCGCCTCCAACTCCCCCCCTGAAGGTGGGTGGAAACGCAGCATGCAGGGGTAGCGGTCAACCCCCCTCCCGTTCAGGAAAGGACCCCTGCTCCCGATTTCACAATGAGGAACAGGGACGGTCCAATGCCGAGAGACGAGGCATCATTGCCCTCTTCCCTGCCTCCCACTGCAGAGAGAGGTGTTCGATTACGCCTCGCTCGGTGCGCAGTTCCCCCCCTCCCACCGAAGGAGGGGCACGCGCGGCCGTCAGGTATAAACACCGCTAACAGACCCTCACCAAGCCACAGAGTAAGGGAGGGGCCTCCTATCCCCCAAAGGTTGTGCCACCCATCCCCCAGGCAGGCGAACCCTGCCTCAGGGAGATCGAGGGAGGGGACGGGTGGGTAACTGTTAACAGGCGCCCTTCCCGAAGGTTTCCTCAACCGGTCTCCGCGGCGAGGCCACCGATGGAGAATCTCACCCTCTTTGTGTGCGAATTCAGCTCTCGAACGAGGCAAGCGATATTCGACACATGATGGAAGAAGTCATTGGTGAACACAGTATATTGATAGTTAATAAACTAAACACGAAATCTCCGTATTATAAAAGTAATAATTAAAGGTGTAAATGCGCATTTCAACCCGTATAATATGAGTCAATGGCCAGACGGTATTATTGTTAAGGAGTTTATTCACTTTTCCAGGAGATTTGATAACAGGCAAAATAATAATAATAATAATAATAAAATAATAATAATAACGGTAATGCCTGAAAGTTGTACTGTATAATAATAATAATAATAATAATAATAATATAATAATATATAATGGCGCCCTAACGGTAATGCCTGAAAGTTGTACTGTGTATAATAATAATAATCTTACTAATAATAAATTCTCTATCAGTCATGGCGGATAACTTGTTGAAAATAGTCTCATATAATGTAAGGTCAGTGAGGAATTCAACTGTAGATGTTCATAAAATCTGCGACAGTGCAGATTTGATACTCCTGCAGGAGCACTGGCTACCTAAGCAAGAGCTAAAATTCCTCTCTACCATCCATGATGACTTTATGTACCATGCGTCATCAGCAGTAGACTTGTCAGATGAATTAATGTACGGTAGGCCTTTTGGTGGTGCTACTTTCTTAATAAGGAAAAATTTGTCAAAACATATAACATTTTTAACAAGCGATAATGCAAGGTTGTTAGGCATTGAATTACAAGTGAATAATGATTGCATATTAATTGTAAACTGCTATTTACGATACAACAACGGCAGTAATCTAGATGAATACATTGATTTGCTGTACAAAATTAAGTCATTATGAGATAACCCCAAATATTCTCACTGTATAATAATGGGGGACTTTAAAGCACATGTGAACTCGGAATTCTTTGTAGAATTGGGTAACATGTGCGAGTCGGCCAATTTAAGTATAAGTGATGTAGATGTATTAGGGGTAGCCAGTGGTAATTTTACAATCGTTAGTGATATGAGTGGTACCACCAGGTGGATTGATCATTGTCTCATTAGTAATAATCTTAAGATTGTTAGAGTTCATATTCTGCATGATTTCCTTCTTTCCGATCATAGACCATTAGAAATATTAATTAACGTTACCAATTTATGCGCAACACGACTTAACAAGAACTCGATAGGTAAGAATAATCTCGTCGATTGGCCCAATGTTAAGATGCAGCAGAGAATAGAATACAAAGACAGAACAAGTCACCTCTTTAATAATTTAGAAATTTTACACCCTGCCTGTAATAATCCTTGCTCAAATGATTTTCACTGTAAACTCATAAATAGTTATTATAGTAAGATAATATCCCTGTTAAGAGAAACAGGAAGCCCCCTGATTAAATCTTACAACTATCATACTAAGATTATTCCTGGATGGAATGATTTTATTGCCCCCCTGAAGAGGGAATCGAAAGACGCCTATGATTTGCGGTGCTTTCATGGTAGACCCAGATTAGGACCAGTGTACATGAATATGTGTAGAAGTCGGGGTCAGTATAAGGCGGCCATAAGGCGATGTAAACAGGAAGAAGAGTCTATTCGAGCATCAAAAGCCTGTGAAGCTTGCATAAATAACGATAATAACAAATTTTGGAAATTTGTTAAGAATCAAACGGGTGTCAAAAATGTCTTCCCTCCGACCATCGATGGGGTGTCGGGGGAGGATGAAATTGCAAAGCTGTGGAAAAACCACTATTCTAACATTCTTAACAGTGTGAGTAGGGATAATCTTAAGATAGATTGCATCGAAACGATTGTGGGAGGGACAAGGGAAAATACTTTGATATCATTTTCTGAAGTAAAGAGGTTAATTAAAGAGTTAAAGAATGGTTCTGCGTCAGGGGTAGATGATTTATCGAATGAGCACTTAAAATATGCAAATGACGTAGTATGTCTGCATATATCATTGCTCCTATCAGCCATGCTTGCTCATAGCTATATCCCTGCAGAGTTCATGAGGGTATATATCTTGCCCCTGATAAAAAATAAGTACGGAGACATTCTGTCCTTCAATAATTACAGGCCTATTGTTGTCGCTTCCTGCTTCTCGAAACTACTAGAAAAACTCTTGTTACTCCGATTAAATGATTTCCTATGGACATCTAATCAGTTTGGCTTTAAAAGGTCCCACTCAACTGACCTGTGTATCTCTGTACTTAAAGAAACAATATCTAAATACATTGACAGTAATTCAACTATTTATAGCTGTTTCATAGATATAAGTAAGGCATATGATAGGGTGAACCACAATATTTTATTTGCAAAACTAGAAGACAGGAAGGTTCCCATGTACATATTAAATTTATTGAAATTTTGGTATTCCCACCAATCTTTCACTGTTGGGTGGGGCAATATACTATCCGAGTGTTTTGGCTCCTCTTGCGGGATGAGACAAGGCTCCTTGCTCTCCCCTCTGCTGTTTAATGTGTATATTGACGGATTAATGCTTCACTTAACGAAGCAACAGTAGGATGTTGTATAGATAACACAAGGATAAATAACTTAGTTTATGCCGATGATATGGTGTTAATAAGTCCCTCTGTTAAAGGTCTGGATCGGCTACTAAAAGTCTGGAAGAGTATTCGCAGAAACATGATATTCTTTTTAATGTTACAAAACTAAGGTTATGCAATTTCATCCTAAAAGCCGTAATCAGCCAGCTGATATAAGGTTTAAAATGAATGGTGAGGTAATTGAGGAAGTACAAAAGTTTAAGTATTTGGGTCAAACTATTACCAGCTCCTTGAGTGATGACTCGGATATAAGAAAACAATCTCGAAACCGGTGTGCTAAAGCGAATATGACCATAAGGAACTTTCGATTCTGTACAAGTGAAGCTAAAGACACTCTCTTTCGTACATTCTGCAGTAATATATACGGACAGCAACTCTGGGTGAATTATAAAAAAGGTTCTGGCAGAACCTTAAATTTGCTGTAGAACAGGTCTTTTAGACTTCCATAAATTACCCCCGAGATGCTCAGCTTCGCAAATGTTTGCTACCCGCAATGTCCCGAGCTTCCCGGAGGTAACAAGACGTGCTCAATACAGTCTAATGCAAAGAATTAAAAATCATCCAACCAGATCATCCAAGCTATCCATGAGTCCTGCCATTTATCCTCTAAGCTATGGACTTCTTGGTACGAAAACGTCTGTCTGTAGCTCCACTTAACTTCGACATTACAGTATTATTTCTAATCAATTGTATATATTTCTATCCTTAGTATATGAACTGTCATTGTATTAATAATATTTGTCATATGCACTATCGTCTGCCAATAAACCTTTTCATTTTCATATGAATATTTGTTTCGAAGGTAAAGCGATCTTTGATGAGAAATCGCTGGATAAATTGTGAACTTGAAATTTGTTGTAACCAGTGTTAAGAAAATTATTCTTTATTTTTCACGTAACAGCTTTATTCCAGGTTGTAAATTTGATTATTAGTGTGAAATGTTATTTTATGCAAATGTTGTGAAAATTATAAATTTGTTTTTCGATTTTTATAAAATAATACAAAATATCTGTTGTTTGGAATTTGTCATTGAAATGATTTCTTGTCTTCGAACTTTGAACTTGTTAAAGAAAAAAATTAATTAATGTTCTGACTGGAAGTTGGAAAATTTATGCTCTGAAATGTTCTCATGTACCTGGGTTATTATTATTATCATTCTGATTATTATTATTATGTTTACAGCAACCATGTAATGGTATAATTTTGAAGAAATTTTCCATGTTTTAGCTTTATGGTTGTACTTATTTAATAAGTTTGTTGCTCAAACTTGCTTAATAAGTACAACCATAAAGTTAATACATGGAAAATTCTTCAAAATTATACTGTTACATTCTCCGAGAAGTTACATTCAACAGACATCTTAAATTTATCTTTCCAAAACGACTATATAAAAAAACCGCTACATTAAGATGTTTAATTTGAAATACTTATAAAACTACTATATTAAAAAGGTTCATTACAAACATTTCTCTTGGTGCCACTTATTAAATTTATTACAGATCATTACAGAGGTTAACGAGGTGTGTATATATATGGTGAGTAAAAAAAAAGTGACCCATTAGAGGTAAACTGTCATATTAGAAAAAGTAAAGGGACCAGAGCTCCCAAACTTCGTAGATGCTTACCTTAGCATGTTGTTCGTCTTAATAGAGAAGTTGCTCGATGTGTCCCCATTCCTGCTCAACACAAGCCTCCAAACGTGGACGCCACTGATCAATACACATGTTTACATATCGTTGAGACACCTCACAGCCGAGCAGAATTCTTTCGCGTAGTTCATCTATCTTTCTTATATTCGTCGAATATCCGTTAGATAGAGTGAAAGATTTACTTTCCAACAAGATGGAGCCCCTGCTCACAGAGAACGCCAAACTGTCACATTTCTTGAGAACGAAACACCGAATTTATCGAACGCAATATGTGGCCGGCTAATATCCCCGCTCTTTCACCACTAGATTATGGTGTTTGGGAAGCCCTGAAGTCCAAAGTTTACATCCTTGGTACCAAGCTAAGAGGCATAGATGAACTACGCGAAAGAATTCTGCTCGGCTAGGAGAAGGTGTCTCAACGATATGTAAACAGGTGTATTGATCAGTGGCGTCTACGTTTGGAGGCCTGCGTTGAGCAGGAAGGGGGACACATCGAGCAACTTCATAATTAAGGCGAACAACATGCTAAGGTAAGCATCTATGAAGTTTGGGAGCTCTAGTCCCCTTACTTTTTTTAATATGACAGTTTACCTGTAATGGGTCACTTTTTTTTTACCCACCCCATATATATATATATATATATATATATATATATATATATATATATATGCACTAAAATCACAAAATAACACGTGATCTTATTAATAAGCAAACAACCACAGGGAAAAGGAAACACAAAGTCCGAGCGCTTTCGTGATATATTCACATTATCAAGGAGGAACAGAAAATAGACAGAGATTACAAAGTAAATGAGTTAAATAGACAAGCAAAAAATTCACAACCCCTTTTTTAGATGTTTTAATATATAGGTCTGGAAAAAAGTTTAAGTACAATATTTACAGAAAACCCACTAATAATTGTTCCTATATACATTATTATTCTGATCACCACATTAATGTAAAACGATCCGTTCTTTCTACTTTGTTCCTAAGAGGTCTACGAATTTGTAGCCCAGAGTTCATTGACGACGAAATTAGTAAAATATACAAAATTGCTTTTGATTTAAAATACCCAAAGAACTGCATAGATAAGTCCTTAAAAATGGCAAAGAAAACCTTCTACGAAGTAAAGGATAAGATTCCTTATAACACAAAAAATGTTTTAGTGTTACCATTCAGAGAAAATTTCCTTGATCTGCCGAATCTGCTAAGGACTTTTAACGTAAATATTGCGTTCAAAAATTTAGATGTAATTAAGAATTCATTGATTAAGAACTCTCCATTAAGTGAACATGGTTGTGTATATAAAATCCCTTGCACAATATGTAATAAATTTTACATTGGCCAAACTGGTAAGACCCTTGAGTTACGTATTAAACAGCATCAATACAGTATAAGAAGTGGCCAGGAATCTAACGCCATTTTCATTCACGTAAGAGATACTAATCATCCCATTGATTGGAAAAATGCTTCCAAATTAAGGTTTAGTAAATCTATTGTTAGCAGAAATATACTGGAATCAAGTGTGATCAAGAATAATGCGGATTTGGTCCTTAATATTAGTCCTGGGTTGTATAAATTAGATTCGTGCATTGTCAGAAAGCTGGCGAAGGGCCTACTGTTTTCTTGACTGCATTCTTGCCCCTTAATGGTTTGCCCTGGTTAAATAAATAAATATTATTGTAAGAACTGTTAACATTTTATGTCTATTTTAATTGTAATATTTCTTTCGTGTATAATCTTTGGTTGCTGGGGGGTTTATTGGACTTTTCAACTGGGTTGCTTTTGGGAAAACAATTTTTTCCAGACTGTTTGGAAGAAATTTTTTTTGTAATATTCTGTAAGACGATGGCACCATTCCCTTTGTTTTCATTAATTTCTGGCCACTTAATTTCCTGCTTTAATTAAATATTAGTGTTAATAACCATTATATTAATTTTTGTTTTCTGTACTGGTGTTTTGTCTAATTTCATCTATATAGTCCTTTTATATTTAGTAATTTACAGCCTACAGATTATGTTATCTATTTGTTCTAGTTGTTTTGGTGAACTTAATTTCACTCCCCGTACGCGGAGGTATGTGTCAATAATGTGAACCACAACGGGCTTTGCTCCCTCTTCTTGATCAGCATCCAGATTTAAGCAGATCTCAGGACTCGTGCGGGTGAGCTTTATTTTCATATCCACCCCGTTGACAAACAACTTCTCCTGGAAAGTGAAATCTGTGTGCAGACGTCCAAAACACTCGTATATCTTCTTTTTAGAATTTTTAAATTTGTCCTTTATACTACTTTCGTCTTTAGTTTGATAATATCCCTCGGCACTTAAAAAGGTAGCCTTCGCTTCTTTGGGAAAGTTGAGGACATTTTTCAGATAGGCTCTCAGATGATAGTATCCCGTGCCTGACGATATGTTGACCTGATTTAAATACACGTCACACTGGTTGAATATGGAGTGCAGAAAGTTTATTTCAGGGTATACAGCATATTTGTCATCGCAGTCCGTTCCATCAGAATGGGCTATACGTAGCTTAGCGTACATGTGCACACAGCTTGGATCAAAAAAGCAAGGGCCTGAGCTGGGTATCACGAATTCTATAGGTGCACTCGGAGAACTAATTGTGTTTAAAGGGTTAAATGTTATAAAATCACTGTGCTCAATAGAAACTTGAGTTGGAGGCATCTCAAAAAGGGACAGCTCCGATTTACAGCATTGTGAACTACGTGGGTGGATGAAGCGTGCCATGACGAGTTAGAAATAGTGCCTACTCTCTCGACAAGTAGTAAACAAACTATGATTCATGAGATCAATGTCCTTAGCTTATATCAGTCAAAAAAGTGGTCAACCATAGGTTTCATTCGCTTACAGCACTTCTTTTTTGATATCCTTTTACGTTTAATACCACGTGCCCCCTTTCTTCCGGACAGCCCTCTTTTTCTTCCCGCCACCACGCATTTTTCTCTTTGCATCTTTGATGATTTCGTCCCGTGTACGCTTTAAATGTTTTTTCAGAGCTTCTTTAGGTTTAGCCCCAGCCAATATGTCTTCTGCAGTGTTAAGACCTGATTGTAGCGCTTTCCTTCCGAGGTATCTGGCACCCCTCTTCAGCAAAGGAACACCCGTACGTAGTATGGATGAAAAAATGGACCCAAGTCCACTACCGCGCTGGTATCTCACCCCTCGATAGACGGTGAAAGGCTTTCTATCCATTATAACTCAGTGCGTCGAAAGTGTAGCTTCACTGTTAAGCTCCCGTTACCGAATGGGAAGTTTTCACCCTCAATCGTTCTTATATATATTGAGATATTGGTTATTAAATTAGTTGCGACATTCACATAATGGGGTCTGTCATATGTAATACTCAAACTCCTTCCTCTATGGTTGGGGATGTGGGCAATGCGCAGCAGGCGTGCCTGGGTATCCCCAAGAAACTGGTGCTCCACTATATTACTGTAAATATAGCACATGTCTGGGGACTGAGAGCTTTCAGCCAATTTCTCCATCTTCAATTGATACATTAATCTGGACAAGTCATGCTGTGCCTCGTGAAATGTGTCTCTTTGGATGGCTGCGCTATATCGTCCATTGGTTATAATTTTTAACACTCTTCGATCTTTAATACGTCTGTTAGTCTTTGATTTTAGGATTAGTGTATGTGCAGGGTTACCTTTGTTTACGATTTCGTATACTAAATCATTCGTAAGGTTTGAGTTTCTTAAACTTACGTTTAAGTCTCTCACAACATCCTCGACCGAACCATAATGACCCGGTCCTAGTCTTACTTCTGTACTGTAATACCGTGCAACCTTAGTCCGAGCGATACGTATAGCTTCATCCATAGCTACCCAGCTTTTTCACACTCGTCAATGTATCTAAGAATCGTAAAAACGGATTCTTTATATTCAATATTTAAAAAGAGGGTGTCCAGCTGAATTTCGCATATCCCCACCTCATACGAATCACGACCCAATTCAATGGGCCCGTGGAGTTCTGTTACAAAGTTGGCTAGTGTGTTGTTAGGGTGTACAGACAGGGACGAGGAGGACGGGAGTGTGACGTAGAAATGGCTAGGAGCCATGTTGCACACTATTTAAGCTTCATTATTGCATCAGCTTTTATATAGGTGTTGAAGCTTTCTGGGTACCCTAGCCATTTCACCAGGTACATTTTTCTCTTTCCTGAACCTTTGCTTCCTAAAATGTTCTCAATTTTAAACACATTTTTTCCTAAATTAAATGCAACTTTCTGCAATTCCTCGCGGTAAAAGCCTCCTGAGATTTCTTCCCCATTCAAATCTTGAATGTAATACACCATTATCTCGCCTTTAGGTCTTATAGCCGTAACTTTAAAAATCTCACGTGTCCATCCTTGCTCAAAACCCTTTGCTAATTTATTCCCCGAACGCGACAGCCTTACGTAATCATTGATTTTGAAGCGCGCAGAGTGTGGTGGTGTTGGTGATCCATCTCTTCTCGGGAGCGTATCTCTTTCTAAAACTTCGTTAGGTCGTGTCACAATCGTGCGATGGTGTGAGCGGTTGTAGGATGATGCCAATGATTCCAGAATGTCTAGAAATCTGTATGTGTTTTTATGTGTAAAATAACGGTGCATGCGTTCTTTTATGGTACGTTGAACTCTTTCAGCTAAAGAAGCCTTATGTATAGAATTGGTTGTGTAATAGCTGATATTAATCTCTGTCAACATGTTCTGAAAAGCACGGCCTATAAATTCCTTCCCCATATCCGTACAAAAATAGCCAGGAACCCTGTTTTCTTTTAACATTAGCGTTTTGGTGGATTTAGCAACTGTTTCAGGTGATTTATTTTTCAGAGGAACTAGCCACAGATATCTAGAGAATACATCTATTATGAATAGAATGTAACGGTAACCATCGTTATACACAGAATATCTTTGCATGTCTGTTAAATCTGCTTGCCAAATAGAATCAATCGAGGAAGCCGTTGTCTTGGCTGTTTTAAACCTTTTTCTCACAGGCTTATGAAGCGTATAAGTGTCCTGCTCCCGCAAAAATGTTTCAACATCTTTTTTTCCTACTCCGTAAATACTTCTGTACAGTCTATCTACACCGCCGTAGGAGGCTGGGTTAGAAATGTCATAATAGCGTTTACTTAATACGTTAGCCATTTGCGTATTTTAGAGGCACGTGGGTAGGGTTGACCGTTGTTTAACCTCTTCTTTCTCCTCTTCAAAGGTGTTACCGCCGGGGGTGACGGCGTCTTCAATTGTGCCACATGCGTTGCATGTTCCAAGTCTTTTAACTTGTTCAGATTTCCTATCAACGTTTTAGGGACGTTTATTTGTTGTAGTCTTGCTTTAATATGCTTCCATCCTGATGGTGATGGCCTATCCCACTTTCTCACCAGATCATGGACAATGTCTACGATATTCGACCCCTGTACCTTGGATCCTTCCACAATGATCTCGCCTGTATCGGTCCATTGTATGGCTGGATCCTCATTCAATAGATTATAAAGACTTAACCCTTTACTCCTCAATGTATGTGGGAGGGTGCTTTTTAATACATGCTCGATATGTTGTGTGGCTGATCCCTTAATTTTTGGTTGGTCAGCTGTATCGTCGGGTACAGATCCTATGTCGCCATGTCCATCGTCCCCGTGCTGTGCCTAATAACCACAGGAATCTCTGTCGGGTTCTTATAATTTTCGTACTCGTGAAGAAATTTCTGCAGAGCTTCTTCGTATAAGATTCTTTTCTCATCAGGTGTTTTTTCACTGTTTAATAGGGCTAGCAATTCGCTTTCCATCTTTTAAGTCTGCTTTTACGGGGATGTAGATCCGTGTCTGGATTCCTTTGAAGTGAAGCGTACACCTCGTGTGGAATCACTACCACTTTCTTCATTATATTAATCTAGTCAGTAAAGGGCCCAAAACTGAAAATAAGATGGGGAGAAATGACCCTCCTGTTTGTACAATAATTCGTTTTTTCTTCGCTACAGTTTGACTTTTACGAGGGAGTGCACGTATTATGTTCTTGTAACGGCGTAGGCGAGCCTTCTGAGATGGTTTCATTGATACATTGCAATTTATAACGTTAAGACAGATTTCACAGATGCATTTTAAAAAGTCAAAGTCGATATTTTTAATAAACATCTGTTGGATTCCTCGGGGCAGTCGATGATAGATTTTTATTAATTCACGGTATTTCTTTAGTCTCTTTGTCATTCTGGAATATACACCGTTTCAGGCTCGTTTGGAAATATATTCGTTCTTAGAAGCACCCTAAACGTGTTTCGCGGATGAAGGTCGCAAAGCAAATATCCGTAACGCGTGCTTGTAGCTTCTTTATAAACTTCCAAAAACTCCTTACGCTGATTCGGGAACATTTAATTGGCTAATACCCTAATTTGTGATACATCTCTACGTTTTGCGAATAAGACTAGATATTGTGTATTTAATGACACATCGCGCATGTATCTATTTTTGAAAAATAGATTCTGATTGATGACGAATACGCTTATGTTAAGATGGGGGGAGAATACTGTAAATGTCTCGGCAAACGTTTTATCCATCTCCAACATGAGATCGTCAATTACAATGACTGTATGTTCATTTCCCTTTAACGAATTAACGTCATATACGCCTTTGTGGAACAAAATATCATCTTGGTACTCGTTGAACACTGATTGATACGTCGAATAGCACCATATAACTTTATGCACAAATTTCGAGAACATCTCTCCCTTTTCTTTAATGATTTTAAGCATAAACACAGTTTTACCACATCCTGTAGGTCCAGATATAATACATGTGGATGGGCTCGTGAATCTGAATTTTTCTACAGAGTTCATTTCTAACACGTCACACTCCTAAGTGGATCATTTACAAAATATTACAAATTTTGAGTGCTGTTCCTTATATTTTGTTTTCTTCTCCCACAGAACCGTGAATGACGATGAGGTACAGCACCCCATCATCGACATTACGGATGACCCCGACGACAGTGTAGTTGTGATCACAGAATCCTCCCCTGCTGACGAACCCTCACCAGCGATACCGGTAGCACGTTCAAAGCGGAGGTATGATGAAGAGAACCCCACGTCAGGTATAAAGCGAGCGAAATACGCGCCTGTTGTTAGCCAACCACCACCAGTAATAGATCCCCAACCCTCAACCTCTTACGCAACAAGTCCCCCAGCAGCACCTCCCGCTAATATATCCCTTTATTCATCCGCCACAGTTGCCCCCCGTTCTGTTGAGTCTACAATAATAGACTCCAGGCCCTCAACGTCTTACGCAACAAGCCCACCAGCAGCACCTTCCGCTAATATATCCCCTTATTCATCCCCCACAGTTGCCCTCCGTTCTGTTGAGGATGATATAACGTTTGAGTTGGTGCGCTCCACAGCCCCCACCCCAGCCTTGACTAGAAATCGGTATAGAGACAGGGTCGATCCTAGAGCCATGTATAGCACTGGAATTGAGCGCGGGCTACGCCGGGTTGTACAGCGTATTGTAGAGTTTGCTCTTCATAACCGCGACGAGCGTGAAGTCAGGACGAGTCTGTCCTTCGGATTCGGGTGGGTCAGATGACGGTGATGTAGATGATTATTGGGTAGTAGTGCCATTTAGACGTTTGGCGGCTGAAGATGTAGAATATATATTAGAACGTATAATGCAAGCCGCCCAAAGTAGTATAGCCTTTAATATGGACACCTCCACGATAAATATTGACCGTGTATTCCGTGTTGCGGGACATAGTGCCATATCGTATACTCTTAACTTCAATTCTCCGATTATTTACCGAAAGCATATAAACGTCGATCGTGGTTGCGGCTTTATAGCAGTAGTCTTAGCACGTATGTTTACTGTACAAAATACACAGGCCACACAAATTTGGTTGCTTACGGTCGTGGAGCGTGGAAGTAAACTAGCTGTAGACTGTGAACTTGAATTTGACTGTAATATGGGTCCTGAGAAGCTGAGAAGGGTAGAACAGGAAATGAATGTCCGTATAGTTGTATTTGGGTTGGATGATCGTCGTAGGACTGTGTATGTTTTTAAAAGCTGTGTGAGAGATCGTACAAGACCCCTACTTATTTTAGGATTGTCAGGGACAACGTATCTCCCCATCCGTAATATAAGGTGGCTTTACGCGAGTTATGACAAAAGTCGAAAATATGGGAGACATCATGATTTGTGTAAGGGGTGCCTCGAGTTTGCGGATGATATAGTGAGACATTGCAAAGAATGTCACATGGTACGTGAACAGTGTAAAAGCACCAAATGTGAAAGCCGTGTAGTTGAAGCTGAGAAGAGAGACTGTGATGTGTGTAGACGCACATTCTTCAATAATAACTGCTTTGAGCTCCATAAATCAACTGGCACGTGTTGGAAAATGAGAATCTGTGAATGTGGTATGTTTCACACAATGGATAATTGGGAGAAATTTAAGCACAAGTGTAACGAAATTCACTGTCCTACATGCCAGGAGGAGTATAAGGCGGATGGAGTAAAGCGTGTATGTTATATGAAAGATGCTAAGCCTAAAAATAACCCTTGTATAACTGTATACTACGATATAGAAACATATACGAACGCTGAAACCAAAGAGGTAATTCCACATTTACTTGTGAGCCAGACTATCTGCGATGAGTGTATGGGGATCGAATGTGACGAGTGCCCCAAATGCGGTAAACGGACAAACGTTTTTAAAACGAATGTCCACGATAGTCCTGTGAAACTATTTGTGTCCTATATTGTCAAGTTAGCCGACAAGTTCAAAAAAATGACTGTACACTCTCGCCCATAACGGGGCAAAGTTTGACACGCAGTTCCTTTATAAGGAGTTGCTTGAGCACGAATCCTCTGAGATATTTACAGGTGATCCATTAAAAAGAGGCAACACATTAATACAGATGCAAATAAGAGGCAATGTACAATTTAAAGACACTTTATTATTCACACCTTGTAAATTAGCAAAGCTACCCAAGGTGATGGGGGTAGCAGCTGAATTTTCCAAAGGATACTTCCTTATACTTTCCTCACCAGTGAGACTTTAAACAAAGTAGACCCACCACAACCCAAACATTATTTTAACTATGACTGTATGAGTGTAGCTGAACGTGAAGACTTTGATCGATACTACAACAGTTTTAATGAACGTAATCCTTATAATATAGCTGATGAATGTGAGCGTTATTGCGTGAATGATGTGCGCGTGCTTAGAATATGTTTCCAGGCCTTTAGAAGGATGTACATAGGCCGTTTCAAATGCGATCCGCTGCAATTCGCAACCACCATCGCGTCATTATGTTTTACGGTGTTCAAAAATAACTTCATGCCTAAACCCACCTTAGCCATTATTCACCGAAACAACCCCCGCAGTTACGGCCACAAGGCTATTTACTGGCTCATACACCTACAGCCACAGACAGGTGTATACATAAAGCACGCTCGCAACACGGGTGAAGTGCCCATTAAGATTAACGGTCGTGTTTTTTGGGTTGATGGGTTAAGTGAAAACCGTGTCACTGGTGTGAAGACTGTGTACTCCTTTAACGGATGCTGGTGGCATGGATGTCCCCGTCCTGAGTACGGAATCGCCGGAGATATCCACGGTAGATCTCCTGCCGACTGTCTTGCATGGACCCGTACCCGCGATCAACTTGTAGGATCCCAGTTCACTCAAAAGTCTTGTGGGAGCATGAATATGATGCACGGATGGAGACAGACGAGGTGTACCGTGAGGAAATAAACACGATCAAGCGTTCAATGGTGCTGGATCCTCTCGAATGTGGTGATAGCTTGTTTGGAGGACGTACAAATCCATTCAGGTTATACTTTCCACCTACGGAGGGTATGAAGCTCCATTACTACGATTTCTGTTCTTTATACCCATACGTGATGAAGAACAACCCGTACCCCGTGGGCGCTCCTGAGAAACTGGTGGGACCTAACCTGCCCTCCATCAATGAATTTTCAAGAAATTTGAATGATCGTTACTTTGGGCTCTCTTTCGTAGACGTACTCCCCCCACGCAATTTATGGATGCCACTCTTACCCATCGTTATCGACCACAAGCTCATGTTTCCCCTATGCGTGAAGTGCGCGGAAGAGAATAACGGTAATTGTAACCATATACCCCACCAGCGTAAGATCAGAGGCGTATATACAAGTCCAGAGCTGGCCCTAGCCGTACGCCATGGGTACAGAATACTGAAGATACATGAGGTGTGGAGGTTTCAGAAGCTACCCAACCTTTTCACACCATATATAAACGCCTTTTTGAAGGATAAGGTTGAGGCATCAGGGTATCCGCGAGGAGTTGACACCGAAGATGAAAAGTCTGCCTATATTCAACGTTACCGCGACCGTGAAGGTATACAACTTGATCGTACTCAAATTGCAAAGAATTCTGGCAAGCGCTTTAGTGCAAAGTTGTGTCTAAACAGTCTATGGGGAAAGTTTGCACAGAATACCGGCAAAGGGAACATTCATTTGGCACAAAGTTATAGTGATGTCTGGGATTATGCCAATGTTCCCGATAAAGAGGTCATGGAGATCGTGAATTGGCTATGAATTGGCCACAGATACCTCAAGGGTTACAAACATACCTGTGGCCAGCTTCACAACAGCCTAAGCCCGCATAAAACTTTGGGGTCTATTGCATTCTCTTGGGCGGAGAGTATTGTATGCCGATACAGATAGCGTGATATTCACAGAAAGGGAGGGTGAATACATGCCTGCTATTGGGGAGTTCCTCGGCGAGCTCACTGATGAGATCAAGGATGAGTATGGGGACAACGCATACGCCGACTCTTTTGTCTCAACAGGACCTAAAACTCATGGGGTACGGCTGAGGGTGGGGGAGGATATGAAATATATCGTTCAGGCAAAGGGTATTACGCTCAACCATGCGAATCGGCGGGTTGTTAACTTTGAATCGTTGAAGGATCTTGTGTGTTTGGACGATGAGAGCGATCGGTCTCCCCAACTAACTGTAGGCACCCACAATTTTCGGGCGCAGGAGCGGGGGGCGTGAAGGAACTTAGGGGAACGAAGGTGTGCCGTAACACCTATAGGAAACGTTACCAGTTACCTGGTACCTATGATACCGTACCCTTTGGATACCATAACCTTTGATGCGTCTATTGTTAACTTACTTATCACACGTATTTATAAATATGTATGTCTTGTAAATAATCTTTGATGTATCTATTGTTAACTTATTTATTACACGTATTTGTAAATATATATAACTTGAATATCTCGTTTATTAAATAAATCATGTTTCAATTAGCGTTTCACTTTCTCCTTTGTGTGTGGTGTGTGTGTGTGTGTGCACACACAGGTGAAAGTTCTAAGCTCCGCCCACTGTAAGACCAGCAACGTGAGTCATGCTACTATCTGTTATTCCCTGCGTGGTCAGTTGACTGCAGTAAGCCCCTGAGCTCAGACGTGTATTCGCCCGCGTAGAAGAAAATGGCTACCTTTAATATTGTTTGTTCAACGTTTATGAAATGGTATTCAGCAAAGTGTCAAGATGTGGTGGATACTGAAAAACTTCCTATTCCCCCTTCCTATGCCTCTTTTAAAACCACATTGGATCGTGCGAAGGAGCAAGATGTACAAATACTCTATGGTTATTCTGGTGAGACCGTTGTAGGCTTTCGTTGCACAGACGATGTGCTGAAGTATGCTGTGGAGCTAAACTTTATAAAGTCTCACATATACCGTGAAGTAAAGAAACAACGCGTGCAGAAGATCAGAAATTAGAAAAATTAGAAATTAGAAAACCTAAAGCCAGAAGAATGCTGGAGTAGAATACAATACCTGCTGTCATCAGCATTATACAAACACACACCAAAGAAAAACGATAGTGCACAGAAGCACCGGACAAAAGAGCACAGATACAGAAGGACACTTATGAGAAAGAGAACAAAGCTATCGAAACAACTGACAAAGCAATTAAGTGATACAAGACATAGTAACATCCGGAATCAGATACTGATGTTAGAACTTAAAATAAAGGAGTCAACCATAAGAGAGAATATTGATAATGAACACAAAGCTATTGGCACTATAAAGGAAAATAGCAAATTCTTCTTTAGCTATGCTAAACGCAAAGCAGTTATCAAAACGAGCATTGGCCCATTGCTTGCTAAAGATGGACTAACTCTCACATCTAATACACAGGAAATGGCAAACATTTTACAATCTCAATATGCTTTAAGCTGGAGTACCCCTGTTGTATCAAAGAAAATAAAAACTACAGCATTTTTTGATAGAGAAGAAAATGACCAAGACAGACCATTATTGGAAGATATACAAATAACCACTAGAGATATACAACAGGCAATAACAGAGCTACCGGGGAGTTCAGCCCCTGGTCCAGATGGAATTGGAGCCAAGATTCTTAAGGAATGCAAACATACTTTATCTCTGCCTTTGAAAATCCTGTGGAGATCCTCACTAGACACCAGTAGAATACCACCAATCATGAAACAAGCAAATATTACCCCAATCTACAAAGGAGGCAAAAGAAAGGAAGCCAAGAACTATAGACCCATATCTTTGACTTCCCATATTATTAAAATATTTGAGAAAGTCCTGAAAAGGCACATTGTCAGTTTTATAGAAAATGAACATCTCTTAGGAGACTTTCAACATGGCTTCAGACACAAGAGATCCTGCCTTACTGAACTTATAGACCATTGCAATACAATCCTACAATACTTGGGAGAAAACCACAATGTTGATGTCATCTATCTAGACTTTGCAAAAGCTTTTGACAAGGTTGACCATGGTATATTATTCCATAAACTAAAAGAACTTGGTATTTGTGGAAAAGTAGGAAAATGGATCCATGCCTTTCTCTCTGACAGAAAACAAATAACAACTGTAATGGAGCAAGATCTATAGAAAAAGAAGTGATTAGTGGAGTGCCGCAAGGCACAGTACTAGGACCAATTCTATTCATTATAATGCTAAACAATATAAACTGTAACCTAGGAAGCTCTCTCCTGTCATTCGCAGATGATACCAGAATACTAAGACCAATTACAGAAAAAGAAGGCTGTGTAGAGCTACAAAAAGATCTACAAACTATATATGCATGGGCAGATGCAAACAATATGGCCTTCAATGAAGACAAATTTGAACTAATTAAGTATGGACCAAATAAATACCTGAAAGAACAATTCAACTACACTGGACCCACAGGAAAAGATATTGCACAAACTGATCATGTCAGGATCTAGGGATTATATTATCTGAAGATGCAACATTCAACAGGCACATTGACAAAGTAACCTCATCATGCAAACAACTAATAGGATATATACTGAGGACATTCAGAACTAGGGACAGTATGACCATGCTTACCCTGTGGAAATCACTTGTCCTTCCACGCATTGACTACTGCTCTCAATTATGGTTTCCCCAAACAGAATGAATTGCAAAAAATTGAGGGCCTACAAAGAACCTTTACCTCGTATATTAAACAACCTGATGGGCAACAGGTGAGTAAAAACAAATTAAACTACTGGGATAGGCTTAGAGGCCTCAACCTTTATTCCATAGAGAGAAGGTTTGAGAGATACATCCTAATCTACACCTGGAAAATTCTAGAAGGGCTTTTAGTTGCCCCCAATACTGAACCAATTGTGCCCACCTTAACAAGAACTGGCAGAATGTGTAAAAAATATCACCTCCCACCAAACAGTCTGAGAAGGATTCAAACCCTTCAATATAATAGTATCTCTAGGCAGGGTTCTCGCCTGTTTAACTCCTTGCCTCAGTACCTTAGAGATATAAGTGCAGTCCCAGTAGATACTTTTAAAAAACACTTGGACATGTTTTTAGCCAACATACCCGACCAACCAACAGTGTCAGGGTATTCCTCTGCCAGACCAGCCCCCACAAATTCAATAGGGGACCAAATCGTATGGCAGGAGCAAGAGAAAAGAAGGGTGGCGACCCCGTCGTGGCCCCGCCTCAGGAGGCGCTGAGTGGACTTCGTGGGAGCAGCGCACCCTTGAGGCAGAAGCGCTTTAAGGTAAATTTAAGGTAAGAGAAGCAGCAGATATGGATAGTGAGTCTTGTGGATGGGTGGTGTGACAAGAGATATTATGTCATGTTACACCATATCGATTACTCATACCCTACGACTGAAAATGTGAATCTCGTCAGAATCTTAAGTATTTTTACCACTGTATTAATGTATATCATGATGAGGTCCGTAGTGAAGTTGTGGCTAGTGCCCTGCCCTGCGTGAGTTTTTAGCAGACTTTAGAGACGAGTATCGTTTGCTAGGCAAAAAGGAAAAATATGGGCATATGTTCCTCTCAAATAGTGCGCCGGAGTGTGAAGATGTTTAGGAGAGATAAAACATTATAAAATGTGCCTAGTTCGTGAAATTTACCCTGAGGGAAACTGTCTGGTGCGTATTCTGGTAGTGATAAAACGTTAAAACCGAAATTAATTCTTGTATCGGAAAAAACACCTACCCAATATAATGGGTTACAACAATTCGATCAGCGCCGCACACATTTCATTAGATTATGGTGCGACTCGCACCTCACGGATCATACGAGTTCGAACATGCCCATTCACGTATCATCAGGGTGAGTCAACCGCCCATCGAATCGTTCCTGCCTACCTGCGTGCCTCACGCGGCTCATAGTTATCTCAGAGCTTGAACCGAGTGGACGTGCGCTCCTCGAATACGATGGAACTTCCTTTGAGCAGCATTCTCAACGCCTCGTACGATGTGTCCGTGACGAAATCGTTGCGTGTGTTCAGGCGTAAATCCGGTGCCGTTAGATATGTACTGGAAACGGAATGTAGACAAACAAACAAACGGAATGTTGTTTATTTAAGTGTCGAGGAGATGAATAGAATCTTCGTGATAGTTGAGAAGTGGAGTGAAGATCGTTATAAAATGCCTGCTAACGTAGGTACAAGAAGAGAGCAGATTAGTGACGCACCCTCATACGCCGTTGTATGTACGTTGTGTATAAATAACGATCGGCCATGCATTGATATACGGCTGATGTGGAAGAATGCTTCTGATAATAACGCTCTTGTTCCTACGCGAAACCGTTCCATCCTCGACAGAATGTTTGAAATCGTCGGATTCGGCAAGCTGAAACCTATATTAGACGCGCGTGTTACGGATATGCTTTATTTTGATACAGTACTTGAATACGCATACACCGCTCTGCTCGATGGGTTTACCTAGTGTAGGGCTGAACAAGGTGAGAATGGTCTTGAGCTGGATATTTATTTAAAAAGTTTAGACTCTTTGAAATATCATGAACTTTGGTACAAAGCAATTGATCGGTACAAAGCTGAGCTCACCTACACCGTCAACCCTGAAGAACTATTTTTTTATATAACGAGCAGTTATCGTAACGACTTAGAAGATTATTTCAATTGCCGCTATGTTGAGTGAAGATGAGTTCACAATTAAAAAGCTCGCGTCGGCAGAAATAAACCCTCGATTGGAAAGGCGTGTTTATAAACTTGTGCTTAATAATGTAGCTGACGATGAACTCTTTGTGCGTGCTTTTGATTGTATTCTAGACGTATTTAAAGATAACTTACCAACCGGTTGTAAAGTGGGAACAAAAATAGTACTGAACGATATGAAGGCCTTCATATCGAGTACAGGTTTCCCTATACTTTAAGCGGTGAAATATTATTAAACCGCGTATACTGCGTAATGCAGAGCAATAATGATGTAGTTGTAGACTCGATTAAGTGCGAGTTTAGTATTTTGAAAAAAAAGTGAAATGTATTTATATATTTAACATATTTGTGTGTGTGTATATATATATATATTTCTGCTATATTGATGACTATACGATTTCTTATGTTGCGCGGTAGAAGATAAGGTGTATGTATATATTAATTTAGTTGTGTGTATATATTTCTGCTATGTTGATGGTTATATTATTTCTTATTTTTTTATTTTTGATCATTCCAATGTATATTTATTTTCTATATATCTCCATAATATAATTGTGTGTGTGTGTGTATATATATTTCTCCTGTACTGTTATATTGACGGATATATTTTTTGATTATATGCATATACCTCGTTCATATTTCTTAAACTATTATTATTTTTAATTGATCATTCAAATGTATATTTATTTTCTATATATTTATAATAAACAGAATGATGTAATGTTGTTTTATTTAATTCTTTTGGTTGTAAACAATTATATCAAATGGCTGGTTACGCCTTCTAAACCTACTAGCGGAATTCTAAGCCAACTTTTAAGAATTAATTAAATAAATGGTACAATCTGGCAACTTAATAATGTATACCTGAACAATTAAAATGGTATCTGGCAACGCGCCCTAATAATGTATACCTGAACAATTAAAATAAAAAGTGGTATCTGGCAACTCAACCTGAACAAGCCATTTACGCCTTCTAAGCCAACTGGCTGATTAGGAGTCTATAAGAGGACGGCGGGTCGGCTGAAGCGTTATTATGCACTTGGCTCCTGTCAGGTGAACACCTCTCTTCCATTCTCTCCTTCTCCTGTCTTTCTCTTGGGGGATAACGCCGCCTCCAAGTTTCATGACCCCTTGTTGAACCTGCAGCATCCCCCCACCCCCTTTGCAACATTGAGTTGTTGCAAACCCCCACCCCCCTTTGCAGCATTGAGTTGGTGCATATCCCCACCCCCATTTGCAACATTGAGTTGTTGCGTAGCCCTATCCCCCTTTGCAACATTGAGTTGTTGCATACCCCTCCCCTTTTGCAACATTGAGTTGTTGCATACCCCCTTTTGCAACATTTGATCATTATCTCTTGCAACATTCCTGCACTCTAACCTTTTGCGGCTATACTACTTACATTTTAATCATTCTTATGATGAATGATGAGAATGGTTAAAACATTTGAAAGTTATGACAAGTATTATAAGGTAAGTCTAAATAAATATTCTTCTAGCATTAATAAATCTTTGTTCTTCAACTATTTTAAAACATTTGAAGTCACAATTTTATCTTCTATTATGCTAGTTTACTTTCGCTTTAATAATGTGTTTTGAGGCTGCACTAAATTCTTTTCATTGTCAAGTAAGCTTAAAATATTCGTTTAAATAAGAAGTTCGGGAAATTTTTAAATGTTTCTAGGGTTTTATTTTCAGAACCTATCTAATAATAAGGCAGGGGAGATTCGTTTCGAAATATCAACTTTTTGTAACATTTTTCTAAGGTTCTGTTTCCTCTATAACTGAAAAGCACTTTTTAAGAACCTTTACACTGTTTTTCAATGTTTTCTGTACAGTATTAATGTTCTGGATTAAAAACATTCTTCTATCTATCTTCTTATCATGCTGCTTCATACGTGATTTATTTATAGAAAGACTTTTCAGTTCATATATTTCATCTGAGGCAAAGTAATCAGTTTGTTGTAAATTGACAACTGTAGCATAATAAGATGTAGGAAAGAGTTAAATATTCTTAAATATGATATTTCCTGAAATTAAGTTCTGAAAGTATTATAGCTTGTAGATCTATGAGATGATAGACTGAAGTCTTTAAATGTTTCATAAATTTTTTCTGACATTAATCTCATTTCTATGCAGTAGCACTAACCTGAAATTTTTGCAAATATTTCTTTGAAACAACTCCATACTACTTTCCAGGTACTGTATACTGTACTTTTTTTGTGCTAAAAATGTAGAATTTGACTTCATGAGGGTAAACATAGGCATATATATATATATATATATATATATATATATTATATATAATAAAGTTGAAGATCCAAAGCATCTTTTAATATTTGGGCGCGAGCGCGCGCGTTTGTGTGTGTGTGTGTGTGTGTGTGTGTGTGTGTGTGAAATTTAACTCTCATACCTATAGTTTTAAGCTATACCAGGTATCTAAATTGATTTAAATATATATCACACTGACTGATCATTGTATGCAAAAAGTACGAGAACTTCTTATTTAAATAATTTTTTAAAATCTTCTACATTAATGTAAAACTATTACCAAGTAACATTAAAAACAAAAGAAATCTCCATGATTTAATTTGTAATTGGAACATACTGTATGAGTATATTGTGAGTTCTATTCGCCAAAACGACTGCCTCACTCGAAACATCTGCAGGGGTTGGACAAAATAATATGAACAGTTTGAACACCTTGATAAATGGCGGTTTTTATTCTTAATATGGAGTTGGTCCTCCTTTAGCGGCAATAACAGCTGCAATGCGTCGGGGAATTGATTCATACAGCTTTTGGACAGTGGCTAGAGGAATCCTGAGCCATTCTTCGAGCAAACCCTGCTCCAGTTCCTCCAAAGACGCCGGCGGTGGGAATCGGCTTCTGACCTGCTGCTCCAACTGACACCACAGATGCTCGATAATATTAAGATCCGGGGATTGTGGAGGCCAATCCAAGCGTTCTACTTCACTAACATGCTCTTCAAACCAGTTTTTAACGACCCCAGCGGTGTGGATTGGTGCATTATCATCCTGGAAGACGGCGCGCCATTGGGAAACAGCGTTTGGACCATGGGATGGACCTGGTCAGCCAATATTGACAGATAGACCTGGGCGTTAACCCTACCATGCAGTACTACAGCTGGGCCAAGAGTATTCCACGATATTGCTGCCCAACCATCACAGATCCGCCTCCATGCTTAACAGTTGGGGTCAGGCAGTCGGGGTCATAAGCATCTTTAGGCTGTCTCCAGACGTAAACTCGACCGGAACATGGAAATAGCGTAAAGGAGGATTCGTCGGAGTAGACTACATTCTTCCACCGGTCCATTGACCAATTCTTATGGTCATTACACCATTTTCTGCGCCGCTCAATGTTGATGTGCGAAAGGAAGGGTTTGGCAGTTGCAGCCCTCCCATAGTATCCAGCTCCATGGAGCTCGCGACGTACAGTTCTGGTCGATACCGGGCTTGCAAGATGCTGGTTAAGCTCTGCAGTCACTTTTGGAGCTGTGGTCTTATGGTTCTTTGTCACAATGCGCTTCAGCACCAGGCGGTCTCGATCACACAGCTTCTTCTTGCGTCCACTATTGCATTTGTCGGTGCTTGTCTTTCCATGGTTTTGATATGCAGACATGACCATAGAGACAGTTCCTCTGGATACATTGAACATCTGAGCGGTTTTCGTCACCGATGCACCAGCCATCCGCGCTCCGACAATTTGCCCTCTTTGGAAGTCTGACAGGTCTTTCATAACTGCTAATTCATAATTCACTCAGATCTGTAAAAACAACGTGAGGGTTATAACATGACGTATACACTCTCTGTTACGCATTTAAATAGGTTTGCCAGTCATTTGACCGTTTACTTTGTGTCTGAGCAGTCCGTAAAGATAACCGATGAAATCGGCGGGTGTTCATATTATTTTGTCTAACCCCTGTATATGGAGCGTATAAAAGGATAATAACTCACTTTCCTCGATTTATTTCAGTTGTGTTCTTATTGATTTTAAAAAGAAGTTGGACTTGTCTTAACTCCGCCCAAATATATATATATATATATATATATATATATTATATATATATATATATATAATTTAGTGATGGGACGATTGTCGATTTCATACAATCGCTGTTGCGATTGCGATTGTCAGAATTTGAAAAGCGCGCGATTGCGATTGCGATGTTTTAGCTTTAGCCTCACATAACGCTCATTTATGCTTTAAATATACCTAAACGCGTTACCTACCTTAGTCAGGGAGTTAAGTATTGATGTAACTCCTGCTTCAGTCTGTGAGGAAAGTCCAGTTTCAACCAATGGCTTCACCAACTCCATCCGTGATTTTTTTGATACTGGTACTGAATCCTTCATTACTTTATCAACTAAGAAATGAGAGACAATATACTTAAACGCGTTTCAGCCACACATGATCATAATGTACGTTTCCAGGATGCGGGAACGAGGACCCAACGCGTTATGCACCCCACCAACCACTTTCCCCAACCTCCTCCCTTTTAGAAAGTGATTTTACTGTTTTCTTATTATTTTTTTAATATTTGAACTGTATACATGGTAGACAATATTTTAAAAACAGCAGTTTCTCCGCCGTCTCACCATGTAAGCGATTCCGTTTTTCATCGTAGATGATTGCTGCTCCACTGAATAAACGTTCACTTGGAACACTTGTTGGAGGACAAGAGAGATAGGATCTCGCTAACATGCTAAGGTGGTGATATTTTGATTGATTGGCGTTCCACCACAACAGAGAATTATCTCCTTGCCCGATCCTCTTTTCTTTGTGGTAGCACTCGATGATATCCTTAGACGTCTTGCTTATTTCTGACTCGCTCTCGTCGTCACTACTTGAGGCCTGTAAAACAGTCAGTGACATATGTATCGATGTAGCTCCTGGTTCAGTCTGTGAGGAAGGTCCAGCTTTAACATTCCAATTTTACATAGAGCAAATAAAGAGGTGTACTTATTGTTATTATTAAACCAATTTTTTATTCTGTTTTCAACTAATTCGCAACCCGTTTTCATTTCTGTTTTTGACTTATTTATTATTTATTTATTATTCCGTATTGTTGTTAGCTAAACTTTCCTTTAAGTACGCATGAAAGAGCAGCTTTCATAGCAACTTTTGTAGAGATTTAAATCTTTTGTTCACAATCGCAACAAACGCACTCAATAAATGCGATTGCAATTGCGATTGCGATTGTAAAAAATGTGCGATTGCATCGCGATTGCGATGCATCGTCCCATCACTAATATATATATACTCTATATAGAGAGAGAGTTTTACTAGTATTTCATACAGTTAGCTTTAACATGATAAAAACTACCCATTCAAATTTGTTAAAAGAATATCAGATATCATAGGAACAACAGTGCAATATTTTTTCATGTAGTGAACAATTTTAATTTAATAAAGAGAATCATCTTAGAAAAAAAAATATGTAGAAAATCTATTCTAAATATTGAATCCTTTCCTGTATAAATTAGGTGACATTACATCAGAAACTATTAAAAGCTAGCTTCGAAGGAATGTAAGCACGCAATAGGAGATAGTCTATAATCAGGGGTCCCCAACCCTGTGCCCGCGAGCACCATGGTGCCCGCCGACCCTTTTGCGTGTGCCCGCCACTGACTGACTACGATTGATAAGTTTTTATTTAAATTTTTAATAAAATGTTAAGTATGTTACATATTCTAAATATTTAGTTACTAAATATTTAAAATATGTAACATACTTAACATTTTATTAAATTTTAGTAGTTAATTACAGAAACAGATGCTCATTTATTTGAAAATAATTATTTCTTTATAAATAAATTAAGTTATCGTTTTGATAATTTTTATAAGATTCTTAGTTAGCCCATCCTTTTTTTTTTGTGTATTATGTTCATTATTTTACATAGGAATTAAATGGGTTTTTTGTGTATTATGTTCATGATTTTACATAGGAATTAAATGGTTTTTTTGTGTATTGTATTCATTATTTTACATAGGAATTAAATGTTTCTTTTTGTGTATTATGTTCATTATTTTACATAGGAATTAAATGTTTTTTTGTGTATTATGTTCATTATTTTACATAGGAATTAAATGTTTTCTTTGTGTATTATGTTCATTACTTTACATAGGAATTAAATGGGTTTTTTGTGTATTATGTTCATTATTAAGTCCAACTATAAATTTGCCTTGAAAAAGTAAATGGTGCCCGCCGCACTACCGGTAGTCTTGAATGTGCTCTTCGGCACAAAAAGGTTGGGGACCCCTGGTCTATATACCCGTATTGGTATATCTCGCACCAGAGAGATAAAACTAGGAATGATCAGAAGGGTATCTTTTCAAATGTATACCTTTTTTAGCATGTAAAAATTGATTATTGGGGCTTAAGCTCCGCCCACAAAATACATGAAGTCTGGGAATGGAAAAAAAACTACGATATATATACAGGGTGGCCCAAAAGTCTGTTGCCCTGAAAAAAAAGTTTAGAATGCGTCAGGGCAACAGACTTTTGGGCCACCCTGTATAGAGCGAATACACACACCGTTAAACATTATTACAGTACCGAGTTACCATTAATCTAAGTGAGAAATAAATTATTTTATTTTAATAAACCCCAAGTGAATGTTTATTCGTTAAATACATATTTTTGTCTTCTGATTTCATTTAACATTTGCATGCGGGCATTATTTCTAAAAAGGGTTGGAGCCTGTGGTGCGCGCGTGTATCCGTCGATAACACTGCCCAACAAAAAAAAGATTTTTGCCGCTGATTTAATTCTAAGACCTGTTTCTGGATAATATTGATGTGCTGATTTCAAAAATCACCTTAGATTTTGTCCATCACATCAGGTTTTCGTACAATGCAATATGCCTATTTTGGGTGATCCATGAAGGACGCTTATCAAAATTGATGATTTTTTAGATCTGTTAACAGCTGTTTTGCTGTTAAAATTTTATCTGTGGAATACGCAAATCTGTGCATTAAATCTAAAGGTCATGTACAACATATTAAAATCTTGGGTATCTGTGATTTCCCCAGGTGTGAGCGTGACGTCATGATCTGAGAGAGATTTCCCATTGGCGGAGTGAGAGCAGTCGGTTCCGCTAGTGACGTTACTTGTAAACTTTCAGCAGTTGGGTTGCAACATGAGCATTAAAGTTCACTATCTCAACAGTCATCTGGATAAATTTCCAGAAAATCTTGGTGATGTTAGTGAAGAGCAAGGTGAAAGGTTCCACCAAGATATCAAAGTGATGGAAGAACGATACCAAGGAAGATGGGATACCCATATGATGGCTGACTACTGCTGGAGCCTGCAAAGAGATTGTCTTGACATCTCTCATTCTAGGAAGTCCTATAAGAGAAAATTTATCAGCACTGAAAAGTAAGAAAACAAGAAAAAGACAATGTTAAGAAAACTGGTCCCGTGCTTGTTGTAATATGGATTCATTTTTTGCTTATTTAAACACTTTTAATCACTTTATGTGTCAATATTACCATTGTATATTAAAGTTCACTCCCTACACAATTGTTTACTTTTCCATGCTGATTCTGAGTATGTAAAACCTTATTTTTGAAAAGAAAAAAATTGGGCATAACCCTGCCAAAATGCGATATCTCCAAAATATCGTATTTGATTGCTCGAAAACCTGACGTGATAGGCAAAAACTAAGGTGATTTTTTAAATCAGCACACCAAAGTTACCTAAAAACAGGTGTTAGAATTAAATCAGCAAAATTGGTGTTGGGCAGTGTAATAGACTATACGCCTTTTCACAAAAGCTAAACCCAGAAGTATTTTTTGGTAAAAGTGGTAGCAGAGCTGATTTTACACAATTTGAACATGCTGAAACGGAATATAGCTGTTACCAAGATGTATTTGTAATATTTAAGTCTCTAGAATAAAAAACAAAATGGCCGCCCAAACCCCAGTTAAGCCTTAGTTTTTTTCACTTATAGCTTCATATGGTTCTTGTAATGTCTATTGTGTATATACACGGTGAACCAAAAGTAGGTGGACAGTAGGTTGAATACGGTTTGTGTTATATTATATTATAACTATGGTGTTCATTATAACTATGGTGTTTTTGTTTTATTATATTAAATATTATAACTAAATTTATTTAAATTTTATTTTGTATTATAGTATACAAAAAAATTAAATATGTATTCTCAAAATAAACGTTATCATTTACTGTCCACCTACATTTGGTTCACCCTATATATATATATGGATCGTTGTTATTTTATTATAGCTATTTTAAAACTTAATCGTTTGGCAACGCAGTTTTTAGATATGGGTGTAACAAAATGGATGACTGTGACTTGTGTGTGCGTACAATATACGAATATTAACGGCTGTTGTGTACTTATACAATCAAGAGTTTCCATGGTAAGTTTATATCAATCGCACAGACACAACAATATCACAGTTCTGATATTTAAGGCAATGGTACAATAATTATTAGTATGCAGAAAGTATGTATACATTTATAGTTTAGAACCAGTCTTAAAATATCATTACTGTGGACAATGATAACTGCATCATTTATTATTGTGTCGCGATAATCTCTGCACACACAGGGTTTTATTATTATTATTTATATTATTATATTATTACTTATTATTATTATTATTATTATTTATATTATTATATTATTACTTGTTATTATTATTATTATTATTATTTATATTATTATATTATTATTATTATTATTATTATTATTATTATTATTTTATTTATATTATTATTATATTGTTGTTATTATTATTATTATTATTTTATATATTATTATTTTATATTATTACTGTTGATGACATTTCATAACTAATATAAAACATTTGTGTGATTTCAGAATGAAGAAAAGATGAACCCAGTGATTAGTTTAAAGTGAGCTGTGCCAGTAGACCTGAAGAGAGGTTGTAGAAGAAAGGTTGGTGGTGCACAATGGAGAAGAATCTGTAAATCCATTTCATGATCCACTGAAAAGGAACAATCCTCCTACATTTGAAACCCTTTATGAGTTGGTGGAAGGCAATGAAGACCAGGACAAAGCAACGATTTTGAAAGTGGATCGAAGTGTTTTACAGCGTCTAATCATTGCATATGAAGCTGGACGCAAAGTTGATCTGCAAAATGTTGAAAAACATAAACTGATGCGTGTACCAGTTTCACTGGTGGAGATGAATGGTTCTCTCAGAACTAGCAGTAATCAATGTTGGCTGACTTACTTGCAGCAGGAACTGATTGCCCACCAAGTATCGAACTACATGGGAGAAGCTGTTTAGCAATAGATGGACAGGCACTAGTTGTTGCCATGAGTAAACCAGCTGATGCACAAACATTTGGGGACCTTGGAGACCGATTTGTATCCTCAGTATTGCAGGCTCGATCCATCTATGAAGAGATAAATGTTGTTTTTGATCGATATCGAGAACAATCAATTAAGATCACCACAAGAAAACGGCGCACCAAATCCACACGACCTATTCGCCATGTTATAGAAGGACGTCATGTTCCACTCCCTGTGAAATGGGCAAGCTTTCTTGGCATGCCAGAAAACAAAGCCGATCTGGCAAGATTCCTCTCAGAACAACTGATTGAAAATGCACCACCTAACAAGGAAATTGTTGTGTGGAGGATTTAAGGATGAATGGGAAGTACAATCCTCACAATTTTCCACTGATCTGTCTGCACTCATGGCTTCACATGAAGAGGCAGATACACGACTAGTGTTACATGGCATTAACAGCATTTGCAACAATGTTGTTATATCAGCGAGGGACACTGATGTTCTTCTACTGTTAGTGGCCCATTGTGATCGTTTTAGATGCCAGAACTTATGGATGAAGGCAGGCGCCTCAAAGGAACGTAAATATTATAACATAAGGACAATCAGTGAGCAGTTGCCTCCTGGATCTGAGACGGCTCTACTGGCCTTCCATGCCCTCATCGGATGTGACACGACATCATTTTTTTCAGTCATTCGAAAAAATCTGCCTGGAAGGTTTTCACCAAGCAATACAGACTTCTCTCTGGAATAGAAGAAGGGAAACTCACAGAAGAGAAAGTTGAAGCAGTAGAGAAATTTGTTTGCTGAATGTACAGTGTGGAACACGTTGACTCCGTAGACAATGCCCGTTCTATTTTGTTCTCGAAATTAGGAAAAGCTGAGGCAATGCCTCCAACGAGCAATGCATTAAAGTTTCACATTATGCGAGCCCATTATCAGACTCTTATATGGAAAGAAGCTCATATTGCTACGCCAGATTTACCAGAACCTGAAGAAATGGGCTGGAAACTGCAAGGAGGATGTCTACAATCCACACTTATGACACTCGATCCAATCCCCAAAGCTTGCCAAGAAGTTATAACTTGCTCATGTCACACTAGATGCAGAAACCTCCGCTGTAGTTGCACGAAAGCTGGACTTTTTTGCATTGCCATCTCTGGTTGTAACAATGTTGGAAATGAGATTGCTTGTGCTAACATTAATCCAAATTAAGTGAAATCCTCTTAAATATGCGAAACTTCATTTTGTCCATAACATGGTCTACAGCCAAAATGCTTCGGAAATAAAAGTAGTCAATCTTTACTAATTTTGGGTCACTGAATACGAAAATGATGCCTAAAATTGCCAATTGGCTCTATTTATAAAGATATCAGGCAACCATGCACCCTACCAACTGGACTGCATCTGTCGCGTAATATGTAGACGCCTGTGACACATCGACGCATTGACTCTACTGCGCATGCGCGTAGTTATATTTTTTTATTTTAATAAATTAATGTAAATATACACATATATATACAATAAAATGTAATTTTAAATTTATCTATTACATTATGTATTTGTAAATTATTTATTAAGAAATAGACTGGATCATTTTAACATATTGCTTCCCATAATGTTTTTGATATTAATATAAATGGAATACTAACCTAATTTAACCTTACCTAATTTAAAATTATTAAAATGCAATGTAATTACATTAATTTATTAAAATAAAAAAAAATATAACTACGCGCATGCGCAGTAGAGTCAAGGCGTCGATGTGTCACAGGCGTCTACATATTATGCCGCAGCATCAGTTCATTCGCGGAAGTCATACAGTGCACTCTTGTCAAACTCTTTTTAGTGTTTGCTTTTCAAACTGAATTTTTTAAGCCTAATTTGAACAAAGATGCCTCGTAATTGCGTGAACAGTGGAGATAACTTCTGTTATGTTTATGGGGAATTGACTTTTGCATCACAAAAGCGTGCTACAACCGCCGTGATTAGGAAAGCCTATCACCTTTATTTTGGCTGTAAGATTGGAGATCATGACAAGAGCTGGGCCCCACACATATGCTGCAATACTTGTGCAACAAACCTTCGCCAGTGGTTGAATCGGAAAAGGAAATCTATGCCTTTTGCAGTGCCAATGGTGTGGAGGGAGCCAACAGATCATGTCAGCAATTGTTACTTCTGCATGGTGCCTCCAGTCAGGAAAGGTATTTGCAAGAAGAAAAAGTGGATTTTACAATATCCAAATATACCCTCTGCTATACGCCCGGTACCTCACGGCGAAGGACTACCCGTTCCTGAGCCCCCACACTCATTCCCTGGAGTCAGAGGACGAGGAGAATGAAGGAACCTGCGAAACTTGCAAGCCTTCAACTTCACAAGACCCTGAATTTGTTTATATACTTGACATCTTCTAAACCGCACATGATAACTCAGAATGAATTAAACGACCTTATCAGAGATTTAGAACTGCCAAAGAGTAAGGCAGAGCTGTTGGGCTCCAGATTGCAGCAGTGGAATCTCCTCGCTGAAAATGTTAGAGTGTGTAAGTTTCGTGACCGTCAAAAAGATTTTGTCCCATTCTTCATCATGGAAGGTGACCTTGTAGCTTGCAACGACATCGATGGTCTGATGGCAGCTCTCAACATTATTCACAATCCTGATGAGTGGAGACTGTTCATTGATTCATCGAAGTTGAGTCTAAAAGCTGTTTTGTTGCATGTTGGCAACGTATTGCCATCAATTCCAGTTGGTCATGCAGTCCACATGAAGGAAACACATGACAAGATGAATTAGCAACTTTATGAACTGCATAAACTATGACAAACATCAGTGAAAGGTTTGTGGTGACTTGAAAGTTGTTGCTATCGTGCTTGGACTGCAGCCGGGCTACACAAAGTATTTATCTCTTCTATGAGAATGGATTTCGGGCTAGGACTTCTCATTACATCAAGAAGGATTGGCCACTTCGACACTCATTAGAACCTGGAACAAAAAATGTTCAGTATCCTCCACTTGTAGAATCGAGCAAGATTTTGTTACCACCCTTACACATCAAACTGGGCGTCATGAAAAATTTTGTTAAGGCTATGGATAAAACAGGGGCAGCTTTTAAGTACCTCGGTGGTAAATTCCCAAAGCTCAGTGAAGCAAAAATCAAGGAGGGTGTATTTGTTGGTCCACAGATCCGCGAGCTTCTTAGAGATGAGGAGTTCGACCGTATCCTAGGTGGTGAGGAGAAGACAGCGTGGAATGTTTTCCGGTTAGTAGCAACCAATTCTCTCGGAAATACCAAAGCTGACAATTACAGGGAGCTGGTGGAAAACCTGCTGTTGTCCTATCAAAAAATGGGCTGCAATATGTTTTTAAAGATACATTTCCTCCATTCGCACCTGAAATTTTTTCCGGCCAACTGCGGAGCAGTCAGCGATGAACATGGTGAACGTTTCCACCAGGATATCTCAGCGATGGAGAAACGCTACCAGGGGAAATGGAGTCTATCATTGTTAGCAGACTACTGCTGCACAATAACAAGAGATGCTCCAGAAGTTGAATACAAGAGACAAGTAAAGAAGCGACGGGTTGAATCAATATAAGTGACTGCATTATACAGGTATGTTACTAATATATGGTATACATCTACGCAAAATGTGTAACTTAAATTTTCTTGGAAACTGTAGCCAATCGACTGTTTTTATGGTCATATTCGTTTTCAGCACCCCAAAATCCATAATAGAAAACACATTTTATCTCCGAAGCACAAGCTTTTTCAAAATTTGTAGACCAATGTAATTATACACATTATATGCCTAATACATGTGCACCATAACCATGATTTCTCCTACTGTATAGTGTAATATGGTATAGACTTTTATGTTAGTAATATAAGTATATTTCATTAAATCTGCAACTGAAATAAACGTATAAGATACATATCTAGTGGCAAAATTAATTAGAATATTAATTACAATAATTCTAATGCTGTCTAGAATAACTTGCTTGTACATTTAATATGTATATTTTGAATAACATAGTCATGCTTGAGCAAAAACAAGATATAAAACAACGTATTTAGGCAGCCATTTTGGCTTTTGCATTTTTAGTATAAATCATTAAAATAAATTTTGGTAACAAGTTAATTTGTAATAAAGAGGTCCCAAGTAAGCTAAAACTACTTGCTACCAACTTTTACCAAAAAATGTTTCTTGCTTTTTTTCGGGTGACTTCTCCACTGTTGCGTCTAGTCTCTTAGGGATACAAAGAAACAGTAGGAGTCATTCAGTAGCATGTATTTTTCTTATTATTAATATCGCTGTCGTTCATAGTAGCCTTGAGTCAGCGTGCTGATTTTAAGCATTAGGTAATAATCTTTTATAATGGTGGCCACTAAAGTTCATAGTATGATTTTCTCACACACACACACACATATATATATATATATATATATATATATAATATATATATATATATACACACCAGTGGCGATTTCTTAATGAATGCAACGCATGCAATGAATGCATGCGTTAAATATGTTCTCTTTTCAGATCTAAGTAAGGATTATAATTGACAAAAATAATTTTCAGAAACTAAAAATAGGCTAAGGCTTCAATCACGCATGTACTGGCTATTGGGCGGTGTAAACAAAATTATGTCTTATTTCATTAGACAATTAAGAACATTTTTCTGTACACAGATCGAAATACTTGTAGCTAAAGCATTCACTAATTCAGTCTGGGTACAGAAAAATGTTCTTAATTGTCTAGTGAAATAAGACATGATTTTGTTTACACCGCCTTGCCTTAAGCAATTTTTTAAGGAGACTTCTCACTATCCATAAGATATTTTTTTTGAGCCTCATAGCTAAATTCAAAAGGCAATATGTTTTAAAATATGGTTAGAAAATTTACTTAATATTTTTACTAAAAATAAATAAAAAGCTTTGTTCTGATTTTTGTTAATTAATGAAAATAATACGGCATGCATTCAGTTTTATAGGTGCATTCACCAAAAAGTAACATCTGGCAATTCTGACAAGGCTTCTTTCCAGTACCACAGCCGCAAGCTCCACTTGTGTTCGGTGTTCCCTTAAATAAATTATAGCATTGTAGTGCCCATAATGACTGACGATGTGTTTAATCAATTGAAGACTAGAAGATTTTACTCACTCTCTTTTGATGAGAAAAAGCGCATATTGAATAATGGCAGACCGATTCCACATTTGAATTTAAGCAAAGAAAATAAAGGCTTCACTAGGAAATTTAATCCTAAGCTGTATGATGATGTTCCCTGGTTATGTGGAAATATTTCAAATAACAAATTGTACTGTTGGTCGTGTTTCCTATTTTCAAGAGATAACTCTGTGTGGAATTCTGTTAGTCGTGGATACGACGATTTAAACAATTTACATACTGCAATTTCTCGCCATGAAAAATCTCTTGCTCACATAAATGCATTTGTTGATCTTAAAACATTTGGAAAGTCAGAAAGAATTGATTTAATACTCGACAAGCAGAAATCAGTTGCCATTTCCAGACATAACGAAGAAGTTAATAAGAATCGAGAAATTTTGAAACGTTTGATTAGGATAACATGTTTTTTAGGTATGCAAGAATTAGCATTTCGCGGTCACAATGAAGAAGAAAACGCTGACAATAGGGGTAACTATATTGAATTGGTATTTTGTATGGGAGAATTCGATGAAAAGCTTCAAAACCATTTAAAAACTGCGACTGTTTTTAAGGGAACATCATCTGCTATTCAGAATGACATAATTCAATCTATTAGTGCAGTTATGTTAGAACAAATAAAACGTGAGCTTATCGACTGCATGTATGTGGCGATTTTATTAGATGAAACATCTGATGTCAGCTGTTTTTCTCAACTCTCTACTGTTGTTCGTTATGTTAATAAACATGGAGAGATTTGTGAACGATTTATAAAATTCAATGATAGAAGTGCAGGAGCGATTTCTGATTTATCTATAAGGCAACTAGGTGAACTGGGCTGTTTGAAAAAAATTAGTTGCTCAAACCTACGACGGTGCTGCTGTTATGGGGAGCGATCTTAATGGAGTACAAACAAAGATTAGAGAAACTGTACCAGAGGCTATTTTTCTTCACTGCTACGCCCATAAACTTAACCTTGTTTTATCCCAAGCTGTCGCTGAAATTTCCGAATGTAATAATTTTTTTTCAGTATTAGGAAGTTTGTCATCATTTTTCAGCAGTTCAACTAAGCGAACTTCAATGCTTGACAAAGTTGTTGGAAAGCGTTTCCCTAAACTGGCTCCAACGCGGTGGAACTATTCATCTCGTCTAGTTGAAAGAGTTAAGGAAAATAAGGAAGATATAATATATCTTTTAAAAAGCATTCTTGAAAACCCAAAGAAATTTGATGAAAAAACAAAAAATAGTGCACGCGGATTGCTTGCTGGTATCGATACTTTCGATTTTAATTTTTTATTAGAAGTATTTTCTTCAATTTTTCCTTTTACTGAATATCTATTTAATGTGCTGCAAACAAAATCTATGGATATTGTGTATAGCTCAATCACCGTTGAAAGCACTATGAAAAAAATCAAACAAATAAGGGATACAAAATTTGCAGATATGTGGGACTTGATAACAGAAAGATGTGGTGAACCTGTATGTAAAAGGAAACAGAGTCTTTCTCCACAAGAGAAGTATAGTCAACTATTTCATGAAATATTCGATAATATACTTCTTCAAATGAAAGAGCGTTTCAGTTCAATGGAAAAATTGGAATTCATTGAGCTTTTAGATTGCAAAGAATTTGAGTTCTATGATGTTACTTTCCCAGAGAGAGCTTTTGAATCTTTGAAAAGAAGCTACAATTCATTTTTTGAGTTTCCTCGTCTCCGTTCTGAATTGTGTGTTTTATATTCGCACAAATCTTTTGCCAAAAAGAATGTTGCTGAGCTCCTAAAATATCTACTGGAAAGCGAAATGCACAAAGGTCTTAAGGAAATATATAAATTGACGAATTTGATTCTAACTATACCAATATCGACAGCAAGTGTTGAGCGATCATTTTCTGCGCTTAAAAGAATTAAAAGTTATTTACGGAGTTCCCAAAGTGAAGAAAGGCTATCTAATCTTGCCTTAATTTCAATTGAAAAAAATTTCATCAAGAAGCTTATGGAGAATCGAGAGTACTTTTACAATTTGGTCATCGAAGAATTTTGCAGGAAAACTAGGAGAGCAGAATTTCAATTCAAATAATGCTTCACAATTATTTAAGGTAAATTTTAAATTTGTATCTTTTTCTTTAGATCAATTCGGTAACTACTATATATAAATATGTCTAATTTTTTGTTCGCATATTTAAGCGTAACATTAAATGAACTTTCCTTCAAAGAGGTCCCCAAAAGTTGTAAAACACCTTTAACTTGCTAAGTTCTATGTAAACAATATGCAAAGTTTGGGCAAGAGGGTTAGGCGGATGTTTTTCTTCCATTCCATAACATTGCATGCCTGAACAAAAATGTCACGAGTCGCCACTGATACACACACATATATACACACACAGTGCATATATGATGCAAACACACAAGGAAAAAGAAAAATGATTCCAAGGCCTTTCGTGTATTCAGAAGTACATCTCGTCAGGCTGAGTACTTCTGAATACACGAAAGGCCTTGGAATCATTTTTCGTTTTTCTTGTGGGTTTGCATCACTCATTCATTTCACGTGTTAAATTGTGAAATTCATACCATATGTATATATATATATATATATATATATATATATATATATATATATATATATAAGCAGTTTAGCTCTCACATTGAGGTCGGGGTTCGACCCTGATGGTGCATTGCCGAATTATTGTACTATAAAGATTTGAACCTTGTTACCTTAGGTTACTAACTTTATATTCAAGTCTAGGTTAGGTTAGATTACCCTATATTCAAATTTTTATTTTGACGGGAGGTCACCCCCCACCCCTTTGAAACTGGCACTATGGCGCTGGCACTTCCCCACTTGGCACTGGCACTCCCCTCCATTACCCACCACGCATCGCCTTGGCATTTTTGCACCCATCCTACTGTGTTTTTTAGTTTTGAACGCTGTTGTTATTATCATCTCTCTCTCTTCTCTCTCTCTATATATATATATATATATATATATATATATATGTTAACCCCCCTCCATCTATGGCCTTGGTCGGTTCAAAGTTGATGGGAGTTCTGGTTAGGTGGCAACAACGGATTTGTTACTCTGGAGTAGCTGCTACCGTATAGGGAATCGCAGTAGTTTTCTTCTATACTACTCTCCGATCTCTTCTTGTAGTGGATCGAAGGATTCTGTGGAGCTTACCTAATTCTCTGAAGGTTCCCCGATTCTTCTTGTAACGTATCGGGAAATTATTTTTCTCTATTTAAGACTAAGTTCTGTGAAGACAGCAAGGCCGAAGAAGACAAAGATTTTTTCTTACTGTTTTACTGCTAAAATGTTACAAGTAATGCTCAGCCTCTAAGTTAGATCAGCCAATTCAGAATGAACATTGGAGAAATTTTATGGGCTTTTAATACTGATTTTTTTAATGACATCATTATTATTTAATGCTGATCTGGTTTTGTTTTTTATTCTCAATAGGCTGATTTACTGTGCAAAACATTTAATTAAAGACAAAACAAATATTTTAGCTGTAGCAAGGTCTAGACTGCTATTTTGACTGTAGCAAGGTCTAGACTGCTAAGCAAGAGGAAGCCATATTTTTATTTTAAACCGCATATTGAGAGATCTGATGTTATCATGATCTGCCGAGTTAACTAAAAATGGAAAATGAAATATGCCTTCCCATCACGAATTACAAACAAACATGCACATGAGCAAAAATTAAATGCTTAAAGGCGGGTTTACACGAGGTTAGTTTCACGATCGTGGTGCTTACTTTCGTATGCCACGCCCCGTGTAAACTACCTAATCGTTGACCACGCTTTCAAGGACACTCCTTCACGAATGTTTCGTGTGCATTCCAACATGTTAGAAATTTTCAGTCGTGTGTCGTGAATTGCGGCGATTGGTTATAGATAAATCATTCATAAAACTAATTAGAAATGACTACCACTGTGAAAGTAAACGTTTTAAAAATGAGTGATGACACAACATTGAAGTTTTTAGATTTATATGAAGAAGAATGCCTTTGGAATCCCCAGGTGGAAACGTACCGAAACAGAGATGAAAGATCAGCTGCAGCAGAACGCATTGCGAAAGACATGTGTATTGCAGGATTTGGTAAAGAACAGGTCCTGCAGAAATTTAAAAATCTTCATTCATCCTACTGCCAAGAATTAAAAAGAATCAAACAAAGCCAGCGCTCAGGTAGTTCAACGGATAACGTTTATAAGCCAAACGTGCCGTGGTACCAAAGAATGGATTCCTTTATCAGACCCCATGGTCAACAAAGGGAAACGCAGTCAAATTTGGTAAGTTTTTATTTATAAATTTGCATAACACATTTACATTGCTTATATTGTATGATAGATGCGACACATACAGACGCGCACGCATATATATATATATATATATATATATATGTGTGTGTGTGTGTGTGTGTGGATTAATTCATGTTTGTATTGTGAATCATATTCCCTTGGCATGGAACAGCCCCATCCGCCATGAAATACGCACAATATTCATCCCGTAGTAGACCTGCATTCCTAGCACAATTGCGGACACCTACAGGCGATGACACGTTCCTGACATTTATATGTACTGTACATCTAAATTTCTCCACAATCCTGGATTAACAATACAACAGTCGACATCCTCGATATCAATAAGCCCTTGGGTGAAATAAGTGGAGGATGTTTTACGCAACCAATTATGAAGAGCACAACATGCTCTGACAACTTTATCAACCTTCCCTGGTTCCAAATTGATAGGTTTTTCAAATATTCTAAACTTGCTCACCATTACACCAAAAGCATTCTCAGAAATTCTTCTTGCTCGTGATAATCGATAATTAAATATTTTTTGCTCTGTTGTTAGAATTTTGGCGGAATGTTCAAGGTAGAGTTTTCCAAAGCATGGTATAGTGAGCTATTGTGAAAAACAACCCCATCTGACGACCGTCCTTTGGCCCCATCGTCGATATAGGTGAAACAATAATCATGATCAACCAGTGCAAGTAACAGAAGACTGTGAGATTTCTTATAATTAAAGTAGTCTGATCCACTGTGGGCTGGGGCTCTAACTGTGATGTGCTTCCCATCCAATGCTCCAATGCAGCCAGGGAAATTCCACCTCATCTTAAAACCATGTTCAATCACCTTCCAGTCATTCACTGTTTCTGGAATCTGAAAATATATAAATGAGTCAATATATATATATATATATATATATATATATATATATATATATATATATATATATATATATATATATGTCGTCTGTGTGTGTGTGTGTGTGTGTGTGTGTGCGTGTGAGTATTTTAGGTAGGTATAGATTATTGAACTATTCTTCTTTGTGTCCTAGATTTCGAGTGAGTCTGCCAATACATGTGGGATTGTAGACGAAGAGGAAAATGCGGGAACTACAACTACAACAGATAATAAATGTAAAAAACTTCATTTTTCTACGTTAAGGTCAAAATATGATAATAAAAACCCACTGTAATAGATAGAGTTTATTTCCACAACAGTTTCGATGCCGACTGGCATCCTCTTCGGGTGGATACAGAAAAACGAATGAACCAAAAACAAGAGGGAAAAACAGTCCAGGGACCATTAAGAAATTCGCACCTAGGTTAGATCCCGTTCTCCCGACACCGGAAGGGCATTTTTATCAAAGGGACCCGCTTATAAGTACATTCGCACAAATTTAAACCTATCTTCTTGTTCTATACATACAGATTCTATTATTTTTTTTACATAATTATTACATTTATTATTACATTTAATATTGCATTATTATTTATTACAGGAATTATAAATTTATTATTACATTGATTATTACATTATTGTTTATTATACAGAAATTATAAACTCAAAAACGAATGAAAAAGGCGAGAAGGAAACAATCCAGAGACCATTAAGAAATTCGCACCTAGGTTAGATCCCGTTCCCCCGACATCAGAAGGGCATTTTATTAAGGGGTCCCGCTTATAAGTACGTTCGCACAAGTTAAAACTATCTTCTTGTTCTATACATACAGATTTTATTATTTTGACATAAGTACTGCATTTATTATTGCATTTACGTTTTTTTTCATTTATTATTATTACCTTTACACTTATTATTACATTTATTTTATTACCTTTATTATTACATTTATTGCATTTACATATATTTCCACATTTATTACTTCCATTATTACATTTACATTTACGTTTATTATTCCATTTACATTTTACCGAAAAAACGAATGAACCAAAAGCGAGTAAGGAAACAATCCAGAGACCTTTAAGAAATTCACACTTAGGTTAGAACCCGTTTACCCGACGCCGTAAGATTTTTTGACCAAGAATCTCATTAGAAGGTCCAGCTTATAAGTACCTTCGCACAAATTAAAATTATCACTTGTTCTATCCATACAGATTCTATTATTTTTCGTTTGACATAATTGTTGCATTTATAAAGTAACTTACTTGATTCCCAATCTATAGCATGATCATTTTGGCTGGCGTGATAAAATATTGCATTATTAGTATTACAACTTCTGAAGGTATATTTGTGTTCTTTAATACGGGTTTCAAAATTTCTTCCAGTTTCTCCTACGTATACTAAATCACAACTTTTACAGGGAATGCTGTAGACACAGGCTTGTTCCTGTTTTGCAACGTTATTCCTAACCAATTTACTTTTCACGGTAGACGAATATTTGAACGCCAAAGCAAACTTAAAATCTTTCGTCAACGGTTTTACTCTTTCTAAGCCGGCAATGTAAGGCAAACTCACATATTGTTTTTGGTTAACTGAAGGTTCCCGAGGGGCATAAAAAGATTTTCTGGCTTTAAAATATGCCTTTCTGATAAACCACTCAGGATATTTTAAATCCTTAAAAATGTTCGAAATCTTTGAATTTTCCGGGTCCAGCAAATGTGGGCTACATATCCTGAGTGCTCTTAGAAACATGGAAGAAATAATTGAGCTTTTAACCCATTCATCATGATATGAAAAATAATGAATGTACGAATTACAATGAGTAGGTTTTTTATAGACCGTGAAATTGGGCTTTCCGCTTTCGTTAATGACCAAAACATCTAGAAAAGTTAATTGTTTGTCGTTCTCCCATTCATATTTAAATTTAATAGAGGGAACAAGATTATTTAATGACTGAAAGAAAGTGTGAAAGTTCTTCCAGTGGTCAGGCCAAAATGAGAAAATATCTACATAACGAAACCAAATTAGATTCCTGGGACATATTGTTTGCAACAATTCCGACTCATAATATTCCATGTATAATGTACTCAATATTGGGGATAAAAACCTACTCATTGTAATTCGTACATTCATTATTTTTCATATCATGATGAAGGGGTTAAAAGCTCAATTATTTCTTCCATGTTTCTAAGAGCACTCAGGATATGTAGCCCACATTTGCTGGACCCGGAAAATTCAAAGATTTGGAACATTTTTAAGGATTTAAAATATCCTGAGTGGTTTATCAAAAAGGCGTATTTTTAAGCCAGAAAATCTTTTTATGCCCCTCGGGAACCTTCAGTTAACCAAAAACAATATGTGAGTTTGCCTTACATTGCCGGCTTAGAAAGAGTAAAACCGTTGACGAAAGATTTTAAGTTTGCTTTGGCGTTCAAATATTCGTCTACCGTGAAAAGTAAATTGGTTAGGAATAACGTTGCAAAACAGGAACAAGCCTGTGTCTACAGCATTCACTGTAAAAGTTGTGATTTAGTATACGTAGGAGAAACTGGAAGAAATATTGAAACCCGTATTAAAGAACACAAATATGCCTTCAGAAGTTGTAATACTAATAATGCAATATTTTATCACGCCAGTCAAAATGATCATGCTATAGATTGGGAATCAAGTAAGTTACTTTATAAATGCAATAATTATGTCAAACGAAAAATAATAGAATCTGTATGGATAAAACAAGTGGATAATTTTAATTTCTGCGAAGGTACTTATAATCTGGACCCTCTAATGAGATTCTTGGTCAAAAAATCCTTTACGGCGTTGGGTGAACGGGTTCTAACCTAAGTGTGAATTTCTTAAAGGTCTCTGGATTGTTTCCTTACTCGCTTTTGGTTCATTCGTTTTTTCGGTAAAATGTAAATGGAATAATAAACGTAAATGTAAATGTAATAATGGAAGTAATAAATGTGGAAATATATATAAATGCAATAAATGTAATAATAAAGGTAGTAAAATATGTGTAATAATAAGTTTAAAGGTAATAATAATAAATGTTAAAAAACGTAAATGCAATAATAAATGCAGTACTTATGTCAAAATAATAGAATCTATATGTATAGAACAAGAAGATAGTTTTAATTTGTGCGAACGAACTTATAAGCGGGACCCTTTAATAAAATGCTCTTCTGGTGTCGAACGAACGGGATCTAACCTAGGTGCGAATTTCTTAATAGTCTCTGGATTGTTTCCTTCTCGCCTTTTTCATTCGTTTTTCAGTTTATAATTTCTGTATAATAAACAATAATGTAATAATCAATGTAATAATAAATTTATAATTTCTGTATAATAAACAATAATGTAATAATCAATGTAATAATAAATTTATAATTCCTGTAATAAATAATAATGCAATATTGAATGTAATAAATGTAATAATAAATGTAATAATTATGTAAAAAAAAATAATAGAATCTGTATGTATAGAACAAGAAGATAGTTTTAAATTTGTGCGAATGTACTTATGTAAAAATGAAATTAATAATCAATATTCATTTTTACATAAGAACCAAAATCGCTTAACGCGAGTTTGGATAATGATTTTACTTGTGGCTTCCTATTCTTGATCGTGTCAAAACCCTACGATCTACCATACCTATGGTTTAGTCGTATCCAGTTTTATTTGTTATAGAAGTTATTAATAAATTATGATTGTCTTGCATCTCACCCTCGTCCCTAGATTATGCATACACATTGCATATAACTCTTTGCCTCTAATTCGTTCTTGTAAATCTTCCTAATAATGATTTGTATTATACGTACAAATTTAATAACTATGACGTCATAAAGTAACTTAATTCTCTTCACGTTTTCCATACCTTGAACACTGAATCACGTGTTTAGTGTTTGGACATCTTCCGTATTGAATGTATGGTAAATTCCTTAATAACAATAATAATAAATAATAATAATAAAAAGAAAAAGAAACCATTCTCTATACATCATTAGTTATGTTGTTTCCTACCTATTGTCTACTGATACCTATCAACCTATCAGTCCATATTTTACGCGTCTCTATATTACGCACACAACCTATTGGATTATGTACATGTAAAATACGTCCACATATATTTTTTTTTATTATTTTTTTCTTTAAGTGCGTTCAACTCTCACAAGGCATTCATTAGGCTTACAGTAGTTAAATGCTCAAATTGGCGAATCAGCAGAACCGAACGTTTCTAAGATAAACAACATCTTTCGCTTTGATCCAAATCTATAACATATAATGTAATATAACATATTATGTATAAATTATCTTGTCATGTCTCATGTACTTGTGTTGTACTAATAACCATATATATAATAACCATATATAATCTGACCATATAATCTGACCATATAATCTGACCATATAATCTAACCATATAATCTAACCATATATATATATATATAAAAACTGTAAGAATGGTAACGACGTAATGTACTTCAATGAAACTATAATTGAATGTAATGACTTTATATATAATGTAAGAATGTACTTTAATCGAACTGTAAGGGACAATCATAAGCGAATGGGAAGTAATCCATAATCGCAATCATAATTGTAATAAACCCAAACAAAAATGATATCGCCTTCAGAAATGAAGACGTGGCGAAAAAAAATAAGATTAGTTTTTATTTTTATTTATTTATTTTTTTTTTATTTGGAAACTTTCAAACCCCTGATCGTGTTTAAAAGGGGGGAAACTTAACCTCCAACTGCTATCCCCCAACATTCAGGCATATTTTATACATGTATTTGTAAAATGGAGGACACTTCATTACGAGACGCTGCCTTGGGGACTGCTAAGAGACTCCCCTGGTTAGCAGCCTCGCTGCGGGGAGGGAGGTCGAACCTCTACCCCTGTAAATTCAGAGCAGTACCTGTATATTTTTAAGAAGTAAATTTACAGTAAGAGAAACTTTTTATTTTCCCCCTCGAGTTGGGCTATCGTCAAAGGAACTTAGTAAAGTCGAAAAGTTATAAAGTATCAGAGAAAGAATTAGAAAAATTATAGAAGAAAAGTATCAGAAGAAATATCCGTTGCTTGCCTCCCTAACTAGAACCCCCTTCGAATCCGAACCGACAAAGGGCCATAAAGGGGGGGGTTAACACTTATAAGCGAATCCCTTTTATAAAAATGTCCTTCCGGTGTCGGGAGAACGGGATCTAACCTAGGTGCGAATTTCTTAATGGTCCCTGGACTGTTTTTCCCTCTTGTTTTTGGTTCATTCGTTTTTGTGTATTCACCCGAAGAGGATGCCAGTGGGCATCGAAACTGTTGTGGAAATAAACTCTGTCTACTAGAGTGGGTTTTTATTATCATACAACAGATAACAATCAGCCGCAGAAACGCCAATTGCACAAGACGCATGACCATGCACCACGAAAACAGGACAAACTTGACGGAAATCGTGACTACATAAGCACAGCAATTGAGAAGCTGGACGAAATTTCACGAAAGGCTGATGCGGCGCGAAAGGACAATGCGTGTGATCATTTTGGAAGATATATATATATATATCTTCCATTCTTTCTGAACTTCCGCCATTACGATCACTGAATCTCCAACATCGCATAATGGAACTGGTTTTGAAGGAGAAAATGGCTTCTTTGGAAGATTCAGAACAGCCAATGGCTACAACACCATATACTGCTTGTTCACCGTATACAAGTGCTACTTCAACGCCTGTTGATTTATTTGAATCCGATTTATTGGGCATGATTTATACAGATCTGTAGTAAATACTATGTACATGCTACGTTAAAATTATTTAATGAAATTAATTAAATAATAAAATTTTATAATATATAATGTTTTACTTACCTTGATGAATTCCTCCAAACAAGTATAGATGGCATTACAAACTTCCGGTATAAATTTACTAATCGTACACTTGGGGACGCTAAATAAGCATTCTAAGCTTTTATAGGAATCTCCTGAGGCCAAAAACCGCAGTGTTATTTCAAGTTTTAATTTCGCTGAAATAGCTTCTCTCATATTAGTATCCCTTTTTTTAATCATTGGCGAAACACGATCGAGTAGATATTGCAACTGATCTGAATTCATTCTAAACATATTCTGAAAGTCACATGGATCCTCCACAGCCAATTCTTTACATAGATTTTCTGAGGTACCTAAACTATTCCGCCTAGAAATCCAATCTCTTTGCCATATTCTTCTTCTGCGACGTCGTTTCCTTGCACCAGAGATATCTAGAAGCAGCTCGTGAGCTAATAATGCACTGACAATGTTGCATGCGTCTGACACCATTGAGTCCATGGTAAACACTGACATATTTTCAGTGTCGTGAATATTTCATAGTGTAAACACTTTCACGACTAGACTAGCCTCGTGTAAACCCAGTTTAAGATTCAAATTAAACGTTAAGCAGGACATGAATTCATCTTTTACAACGAAGAAAGAATGTATACAGGGAATGAACAAGATTACATTATTAGGCTAAATCTAAAAAAAATGATTAAGTAATTTAAAAAGAAATAATTCACCAATTGTAAAATAGAAAGCAAATAAAAAATTTATCCAAACTCGACCCGTGTCAGCGTTATGCGATTTTGCTCTCTATGTAAAACTGAATATACAAATAAAAATGTATATAACTATAAGTATTATATGAATATAAGGAACATAGGGATTATATGAAATATAGGGATTTATATAAATATACGAATGAATATAAGAATATAGGAATTATTCATTGTTCACTTTTATAATATATATATATATATATATATATATATATATATATATATATATATATCAGTGGCGTGCAGTCAGGGTACTCAAGTTACGATCAGCGTACCCAAAGAAATATCATAAGATAAAATTAACCTAATTAAACTTTTATTCCACTTTTTCGTCAAGTCTTTCCCACTGTGAATCAAAAAGTTATGGTATAAATGAAATTTAAGCCATGCAAATAAAAGATCTCACACTCTTCTGTTTTGCACAGACATAATTCAAATCGTGTGACGCTTGGGTGGCCTGTGAGCTAATTTGGTTCTTATGTGCGTGAGTATAAAATTACGGCTACTGGCTACGATATATTTCCCTGGCTGAGACTGGTTCAAGAAAGCTACAGTGTACACAACTTTCAATTTGCGTTTCAGCTCTAAACAGTCCATATAAAGTTAAAATTTTATCAATTATATTTACCTTAGTTATGATATATGCATGACTCATACATAATTGTAATTTAACTATTAAGTGAGTAGTAAATCACCTTCAGAGTAAGAGCAATTTTTAAATATTTTATTATATGTAGTTTATTTTAGAAGAACTGGGATGGTGAACGCTGGCAACGTCACGCATTACAGTCAAGTTGCCAACGAAGACTTGAGGTTTTCATCAGTTCACGGTCATGCTGTGCCAGAAATTATGTTATTTGTCACCATCCAGCTATCGTAATTTTGTGTGTTTGTAAATTAAAAAGTATCGTTTACCCTCTTTTATTTTAAGATTTACATAATGAGTGCATCTGAAAATACATGTTTGGTATGCGAACTGACCAAAAGTTCATTTCTTCCAAAACATTTGAAGAAAAGATATGAATAAAAACTGCAAGCAAACCACGACCGGAATTAGCTAATCTAGTTCAAATCTAGTTCTAAGACTTCTTATTACTATAAAGGAATTACTAATGAAAGTTGAATCAAATCCAAGCTTTTATGACACTGTTATAGATGAATTTGCTCCAAACCCCAGAATATATTTGAATTATAAATAATCAAGAATTTGATCCATAAGCTATATTGGCACAGATTTGAAACTTGAATATTTTTTTACGTAGAAAAGAGGGGGCAAGGGCGAATGCCCGCAAAAATTAGGCTGACCATACGTACCGTTTTGAACGGGACAGTACCGTTTGTTTTATATTTCCTGGCCGTCCCGTCGTTTTAATAAAAATGTCAATTTTGTCCCGGTTTATGTACTTACTTTTTCATGAATACAGAATATTACATAACCCCCGTCCCTTTTTTGCCATCCCAATGTCCCGTTTTTGTCTCAAGGAAATATGGTCAGCCTAGCAAAAATGCCCCCCTATATAAGAAGGAGAGAGCCAAAATCAAGGTCTCTGAGGCCTACAATTGAATAATGAATTGAATGGAATAACTTTATTAATAATAAATAAATACATTCATTTTACAATTTACAATGACATGAATAATTGTGAAGCGCGACTATTTATTTTATTTAATTTGGCCCTTAAGCTTTAGGCTTTATTGGGCTCACCTGTACCATTTTATTTTATTTTATTTTATTTTATTTTACCATTTTATTTTATTTTATGTTAATAAATTTTGAAAAAATTGTGTAGTGTATAAAATGCATGTATGTGTAATGAAGAATAGAGGGAGAAGTGTGTGTTTGAGAGCACGTACTTCATATTGCTTACCTAGATTCGAAGGTCACGGCACGCCCATGATATATATATATATATATATATATATATATATATATATATATATATATATATATATATAGGGTGATTTCTTTAAACCTCTAACACTAAAAATTTTGTAATTTCTTTTATTAACTGAAGAAAAGTATAAAACTTTTACAGTACCTTCTCTACACACGGGGAATTAGTTCAGATATGCAAAACATGCTGTATGTGATGCATAGGCGTAGGAACAGGGGGCGCCGGAGTGGGTAAGTCAACAATGAAAACTGGCCCACGCACTTTTCAGCTCTAAAATGAAATTCAGTTCAACTTAAAATAATGAGTATTTAATTAATTATTGCATGTATTGTATGGTAAGACTGATCCAAGATATGTATGAGGGAGCTGTTACGAAGGTGCGAAGTAGTATGGGAGAGACGAGAAATTTCAGGTACGAGTTGATCTACACCAGGGATCAGCGCTGAGTCCGCTGATTTTTGATATTGTGATGGATGTGATCAGCAAAGACGTGATAGAGGAGGCTCTATGGACCATGATGTTTGCTGATAACATCGTGTTGTGCTCAGAAACAAGAGAGGGAGTGCAAGAGAAATTAGAGAGGTGAAGAGTAGCTGTGGAAACTAGAAGACTAAAAGTAAGCAGAGAAAAGACCGAGTGTATGAAATATGCACCTGAGACGAACAAATAGGAAGTGTCATGGTCCAGGAATTTATTATAAAGAAAGTTAAAAGTTTCAAGTATCTGGGATCAATCATAGAGGAGAAGGGAGGCTTGGAAGGAGAAATAAACAACAGAATTCAAGCTGGCTGAAAAAATTAGAGGGAGGTATCGGGAGTATTGTGTGATAAGAAGGTGAATGTGAGGATGAAGGGTAAACTGTTCAAGACAGTAGTAAGACCAGCACTACGATATGGGGCAGAAACATGGCCGATGAAAAGAAGCCTGGAAAAGAAAATGGAAGTGGCAGAAATGAAGATGCTCCGATGGATGTGTGGAGTGACTAGGAGGGATAGAGTGAGGAATGAATTAATAAGAGGAACAACAAAAGTAACGGAAATCTCCAAGAAGGCACAGGAAAGGAGGTTGAGATGGTATGGGCATGTCCAGAGGAGGGAGGAAGAGTATGTGAGACGACGGATGCTGAGGATGGAAATTCCAGGCACGAGGAGAAGAGGTAGACCGAAGATGGGGTGGCGGGATAGACTGAAGAAAGATATAAGACTGGAGGAAGAGGTGGCTCAAGACAGAAGTGAATGGAGAAGAAGGATCTGCAACAGCGACCCCACATAGAAGTGGGCTAATAAGGCTGCGGAAGGAGAAGATTGTATGGTAATAACTATGGTTATAGTACAATAGATGGTCCAGGATATACAGTATAAGGCAATTTAGCCCGATTTTCAGAAAAAGTTTCCTAAATTTCTACATGATAGTCGACCTGCATCACATGGCAACATTGGTCACTTGTTATGCTTTTCTTTTCACATAAAAATATATGCATATAGTAAAACCTCTCAATAACGACACTCCACTACAACGAAACCTCTGTTTACCGAACACCTGGGACATTTCTAAAAACCTCTCTTTATCGAAAACACGTTTCGTTATAGGGAGGTGTTTTCGCTAACTCAGCCTGAGCTGAGTTAGCCTACCGCCATTTCCCCGATCATGAAAGTAAGCGGCATGCTGATTGGCTGATGCCTAAAAGTTGATGCGTAATTGGCTAGCATGTTTCTCCCTCACAGAGAAATACTTTTAGGTAATGCATTTAATATACTGTATATACAGTACCATATAAAGTATACATAAATAACTAATGAGGGTCTAAACAGGTCATCAAAATATACGAGGGCCACTCAATATATTTTGCCCACCTTTTTTTTTTCCTTTCCAAGTTTCTTTATAAGTTCTAGAAATTTTGTACACAAGTAGTTATATACCCTTTTTACAAGTTTTTATTTTTCCACATAGTCTCCATACTTTTCTACGGCTTTCCTCCACCTCGAAACAAGGGCCTTTATTCCTTGCTGGTAAAAGTCCGCTGGGTTCCGCTGGAGCCACCTCTTTACCTACTCAACAACCTCATCGTCACTCTGAAACTTTCTTCCACGAATAGCATCCGTCATTGGCTCAAACAAATGAAAGTCTGACGATGCCAGATCCGGGCTGTATGGAAGGTGGGGTAACAGAGTCAAGCGCATTTTTGTGATGGCCTCTCTTGTTTGCAAACTGTTGTGTGGTGTTGCGTTATCGTGCAGAAGAAGGACGTCTTCCAGTTTTCTCTCCGGTCGAACTCGCTTTATACGTCTCTGGAGTTTCTGTAGGGTGGCAATATATGCCTCTGAGTTGATTGTTTGTCCTTTCTTCATAATGTCCACCAGAATCACCCCTTTCATGTCCCAGAAGATGGTGGCCATAAACTTTCCTGCAGAGGGAGCCATTTTAAACCTTTTCTTGCGCGGGGAGTCTGCGTGATGCCATTCCATAGAATGGCGTTTTGTTTCAGGTTCAGAGTGGTGTACCCAAGTCTCATCCCGTCACAATTCGTGAAAGGAAGTCATCCCCTTCTGTCTCTATCGAACCAACGACTCAGAAGCAATTTCTTTTCTTTGGGCTTTGTGATCTTCAGTCAGTTGGCGAGGAACAAACCATGAACACACTTTTGAGTATCTCAGTTGCTGAATTATCGTATTCACACTTCCTTCACCCAAGTCTCATCCCGTCACAATTCGTGAAAGGAAGTCATCCCCTTCTGTCTCTATCGAACCAACGACTCAGAAGCAATTTCTTTTCTTTGGGCTTTGTGATCTTCAGTCAGTTGGCGAGGAACAAACCATGAACACACTTTTGAGTATCTCAGTTGCTGAGTTATCGTATTCACACTTCCTTCACTAATTCTTAGCTCCAGTGATAGCTCCTTGTATGTGACGCGCCGATTTGATCCAATGATACTGTTAGCACGTTGCACAGTGTGAGATGTCACAGCCGATGCCTGGCGACCGCTGCGTGGCTCATCATCGAGGCTGGCTCTCCCTCTCTCTGATGATCTCACACGTTTAGACCAGCGTCGAACTGTGCTTCGATCAACAACAGCATCTCCGTGAACGTTTTGTAGACGTTTGTGAATATTTCCAACTGTTTCCTTTTCTGCGGTTAAGAACTCGATAACAGCTCTCTGTTTACGACGCACATCACTGTCAGACGCCATTTTCGAAACTGCGTTAACCATCGGTTTTTATACAAGGGCGTTTAAAAGCGGTTTTATACAAGGAGGGGAGGTTCAAACTGGAAAAATCGGGTTATGTGAAGCGCAGAAAGTTCAAACTTACGGCCCTAAAGACATTTCAGCCCCATGGCCTATTATTTAGCTAAGAAAAAAGGGTGGGGCAAAATATATTGAGCGCCCCTAGTACATTAAATATCAGCAAAAGAAAACCTCTTTATAAGGAAGAACCTCTATACAACGACAGCCATTTGGCCGATATATTTCGTTGAAAAAGGTTTCACTGTGTATATATACACAGTGTATATGTACACACACACACACACACACACATACACACACACACACACCTTTGCTTAGCTTCCACCCGAATTGTTCATGCTGACGAAGGTCAAGCTTTTCACTCCACTTTAGACCTACAGTTTAACGTGGAATCCGAACCACGCCCCACCAGCAGCATACAATAAAAATTTCATGCTTTAATTTCAGTTAATAAAAAAAAAAATACAAACCTTTTAAAGTGTTAATTTATTTTTCAGAATCGTAGATATCTCTACAATTTAAATTTCTTTTCATTTTCTCATATTTTTGTTTTAATTATTATTATTATTATTATTATTATTATTATTATTAAATATTGTTTAATAAACAATATTTAAAAATAAATCATTCACAGCATAAACAATGTTTATTTTTCATTTTTCATTTGAAAATATTGTTTAGTTAAATAAAGTACATAGCCAAAAGCCTTATCCTCCTTTATATCGGAATATGAAACAAGTTTGAGTTAACATTCGATTAAACATGTGACAACATGTTCTTAAGTTTTGTTTCTTGTCTATTGTATGACTTTCGTTGATTCTGTTATCTCTCTGAAGAAACAAACCCATTTAACTGCTAATAATGCGATAACAAATTAAAGATCAAACTATTTTTGTAAGTCTCATCTTCATTTTACTACTGAAATAAATCTAAAGAAAAAGTCATTACTCCCTTTATTACAGCCTTGAGGAACACTTACCAATGGCATCTATATTCTTTAAAGCAAGACAAAACCCATATAATATACATCAATGGCTTATAAAAGAAGTTCTGCTTTTCACTTCCTGACTGTAATGAAATCTCTGACCTGTCTTCAATGCAAAAGATTTCATAAATTTCCAAAGTTGGGCCGTTTGGGAGGAAGGGATTTCATGTGTAGGGAAACTTTAAGCAGAAAGGCTTCATTTAATTATTTTTAAGTATCTATATTTCATTAAATATATGAATATTTTTATGCGCGATAAAATCTTATTTCTATCCGTGTTATTTTTTAACACACTTTCGTAAATCTGTGGAGTTAGGAAACTACAATAATATAAATAAGTTAACGTCTGCCATCCATTTAGGTAAATATTTATTTCATAAGGGCAAATTTACTTTTTGTCCAGTTGACAGTATTCTCAATTTTGGCCCTTCATTACCATCTGTTTGGCGGTACGTCGTCAGCTGTTCATTTGATTTTATACTTTACAACAGAGAACGTTCATCTCTTTTCAAGGGAAAAGTGGAACAGCTAAATTAGAACTAAATTGATCTTAAAACACGACCGAGTTGTTGGTGCAATAAATTTGCAGACTCACGGTAATAGTCCGAATCACCTCTGGGTCGGTTTTCATTGATCTCAATATACAGGGTGCCCATTAAGAGTTCATACTCACCGTGTATATATATATATATATATATATATATACCAGTGGCGACGGAGGGGATCAGGCAGGTCAGGCTGAGCCTGACCTGTTATTTCTCCTGCTAGGGACTTAAAAAACTAACAATACACAATCCCATCTCTTGCCAAGTTGTCAGGCTAAAAATTTCCACCCATCCATTTATCATCTAAACCCCATTTCCCCAGTGAGGGTGGGGAGAGAGACGCGGGAACAGAGGGAAGATATGTGGCTAAACATTTTGAGTCAGATATCTTTACTTTATAAAACATGTTATAATGACCATGTTAGGATTTATAAATAAGGTTATATAACTATTTGCATATACACTGTGACTGTACATAAAGTTAATTATTACTGTATTATTATGCATCTTCTTAAATAACAAAGCCTTACACTCGCATAAAAATGCACAATTCCACGTCTTGTCAGGCAAACAATTTTAAGCTTGACGTCTTTCTTTGAAACGTTATGATGTAAATCTTATGATTTATTTATAATGTTATAAAGTCGTTTGGATATTCACTATACGTAAAGTTAATTAGTATTTTAATTAAATTATTACTTTGTATCCACCGAATAACCAAGTTTTTAATGTTCAAAGTCAGGCAAATTCCCATCTGCCTGATGACTTGCTGCTGTGCCAAATATGTTATTATCGTGAATTACTTACTTACTTAGACTTAGTTTCCATCTGGAGGTCTCCAGGTTGGGTCCCGTGCGATGCGTCTCCCCCGTCGGTAATCTCGCCACTGCGCCCCGTCTCTGGCCAGATCTGTTCTCTGACGCCAGGTTAAACCCGGATTCTCTCTTTCTACCGTCTTGAGCCACGTCGTCTTTGGGCATCGCCGGGGCCTCGATCCCACTATTCTTCCGTACATCAGCCTTCTCGGAAGTCGGTCCTCCCCCATCCTCTCTACATGGCCGTACCATCTCCTCTACGTATCCACCACCCTGTCCACTATGGTGAATTTAACGCCGAAGTTGACTGCATCATAGGGTTTCAATGGCGAAATAGGCAGCCGGCTCGCCACTCCTCTGCAACCCGTACTCAATAATAAACTTCGTCTTAGGATTGTACGTTATTATTGTAAATTTCTTTTCAAAGTTTCTTATTATTCATACAAAAAAGATATGCCTTATTTCAGAGCGCATTTTTCAGACTACTGAAAATTAGTTCTACTGTATGATTATTACTTGAGCTAAAATATATTTTATCTGCACAACTCACAATTATTTATGCCATGAAATGAAAATAACGTTGATGTTATTTTGTATCTTCTAAAAGTTTACTCTTCTTTCACATACTTGACATGACGAATGTCATTTGTATAATAATTTGTATCTTGAATTACTAAACATTTAAAAGCAATATTTAAATATCATACTGGCAGATGGGTATTTCTATATACTCGTATTCTACTTTTGCATAGTACAGTAAATTTTAGGAAATTTAATACACAACATATGGAAAGTGGGACCTTTTCCAGTTTGTGTACCGTTTTTCATATAATTTATTTTTGCTTTATAAGGCTAACTAACGAAAATATCATGACCTAACCTAACCAATCGTCAAGGGCGTACAGTTAACCTAACGATTGGTTAGGTTAGGTCGTGATATTTTCGTTAGTTAGCCTTATGAGCCTAACTAAAGAGATTGATATTATCACTCATTTTAGATCTGAAAAGAAGCAAAATAAATTATTGCTTCTTTAGTTAGGCTTATAAGGCTAACTAACGAAAATATCACGACCTAACCTAACCAATCGTTAGGTTAACTGTACGCCCTTGACGATTGGTTAGGTTAGGTCATGATATTTTCGTTAGTTAGCCTTATAAAGCAAAAATAAATTATATGAAAAACGGTACACAAACTGGAAAAGGTCCGGAAAGTGTTCATTTTATATAAAATCTGTCACATCTGCGAAGAAACAGAGCTATTGGTATGACGTCTCGTGGTGTTGTCAGCGCCTCGCATGCAACGCGTTGACGTCACGTGGTAACGTCAACGCGTTGCATGTGAGGTGGTACGACATTTTGAGTGATGAAATCTCGTGGGATGAAGATAGTTTAAACCAGGCTGAAAACCTTTGCAAATAGGTGACTTTTTATTTGTTTTATATTTGCTGCTTTGAAGAATTACTTAGCAAAGCTGAAAAACTATTTGATGTTTTACAGTGCAAGATAGTGGACACGGAATTTGCAAAATGAAACTTAATGATTTTATTAGTTTTCTGGAAGGAAAAATCAATGACAAAAGTTATAATGAAATTCTTAAAAAGACATGTGACATACTAAGTTGTCCGACCATTCCTCCCCCTACTAAGAGACTCAGAGGAAAAGTTACAGACTTTAAAGAAATTTACTTTAGCATTCTGAATACTTCTGTTACAGCCTCGAAGGAAAGATTTGAATGCATTCAGGAGTTCTCATTTTTAAGCTGTTGAATTCATTAATGTTTGCAGTATATAAAGAAAATTTCCCCAAAAATTTAATAAAAGCACTTGAATATAAGTACAGTAATCTATTTGACGTAAAAGCTTTAACGTCAGAATTGAAATACATTTATCAGGACTCCGATTTTTGTCAGTGCAAACATGCAAAAGAAATTTTAAAGCTTTGTCTTGACCTTGGACTTACAACAGCCTTAACTGAAACGCTCAAATTAATTCGGCTCCTTTTGACAATCCCTGTAACCAGTGTGTCAACGGAAATAAGTTTTTGAACGCTTAACAAAATAAAGACGTACCTACGGAATACCATGTCAGAGGAAAGGCTGTCTGGTTTAGCAAGAATTGCCAAAAAGAAAGAACTTGTAATATCGCTAGAGAAGAATAAAATGTTGCACGACAAAGTAATTGAAGAATTTGCATTAAAACCAAAAGGATTGAAGTTCATGTATAAATAAATAAAGTAAGGCGATATTTTATTTTCTAAATTTATGCCAGTTAAATATATTCTAATTATCATACATAATACATATCAGAGTGAAACAAGTATCAAATTATACAGTATATATATATATATATATATATATATATATATATATATATATATAGGGATGAATTTCACAATTAAACACGTACAGTGTATATATATAAAACCTTTGGTTAGCTTCCGCCAGAATTGTTCATTCTGACGAAGGTCAAGCTTTTCACTCCATTTTAGACCTACAGTTTAACGTGGAATTCGAACCACGCCCCACCAGCAGCCAAGCGTCTTAACCACTAGGCCACCCAGGGTACCCATTTATCTACCAACCACTTTCTTTACTGTGTGGAAGGATGAACAGCTGGGTTTTGCTGCGCGCCTGCTGCCGTCACCGGGTCTCGAACCCAGGGCCGATGGATTCGTAGTCAGCGACGATAACCACTACACCACCGAGGTCATCTTCCCCTCTCCCCTAAAGCCCCTCCCCCTTCATACAACTTGGGCGGTTAACCCCCACCACCTTGTTGCATAACCCCCGTCCCCCATTACCCCCTATCCCCTTTGCAACATTGATCAATATTACATTGCAATTTGCACTCCCTCATTTTGGGCATACTACACATATACGAGGGGAATTCAATAAATATCCGCACTTTTTATTTTCACAAATTTATTTTCACATTTGATAGATTATGAACACATCATTTCTGAACATAGTCTCCCTGTTTCTCAATACACTTAGTGACTAGTCCAACGATCTACAAGCTTCCTAATGCCATCACAAAGAATTTTTGGGCTTGTGTGCGTAGCCAGTCATGCACCGCCTCCTTCAGTCATCATCGCTTGGAATCGCTGACCTCTCAAAGCGTCTTAGTGGTCCAAAGTAAAAATCCGAAGGTGCCAGGTCTGGACTGTAGGCTGGAGGCGAGAACTTCAATTTAAGTTCTTGTTCTTGAAGGCATTTTCTAGTTTGTGCAGCGGTATGAGGGCGCGCATTGTCGTGTAACAGAATAACACCTTCCGACAATCTCCTCTCCGTTTTGTGCGAATTGCTTGCTTAACTCATTCCGGTTATATTTATGGCTAACATTGTTTTGGATACACGAGGCCCTATCCTTGAACATTATCTAGAGCGTGGAAATACAGTAACAAGTGCATCGTATTCTGACATGCTTCGGAATGAGTTAAAGCAAGCAATTCGCACAAAACGGAGAGGGAGATTGTCGGAAGTGTTACTCTGTTACTCGACAATGCGCGCCCTCATACCGCTGCACAGACTAGAAAATGCCTTCAAGAACGTAAATTTGAAGTTCTCGACCATCCAGCCTACAGTTCAGACCTGGCACCTTCGGATTTTTACCTGTTTGGACCACTAAGACGCTTTTGAGAGGTCAGCGATTCCAAGGCGATGATGACCTGAAGGAGAGCGGTGCATGACTGGCTACGCACACAGCCAAAACATTCTTTTGTGATAGCATTAGGAAGCTTGTAGTCGCTAGACTAAGTGTATTGAGAAACAGGAGACTATGTTGCGAAGTGATGTTTTATAATCTATCAGAAGTGAAATAAATTTGTGAAAAAAAAAGTGCGGATACTTATTGAATTACCCTCTCTCTCTCTCTCTCTCTCTCTCTCCTCTCTCTCTCTCTCTCTCTCTATATTATATATATACTATATATATATATATATGTAATATTGTTTGAAAAGTTTGATCCTGAGTATCCACAAAAGCCTGGCGTCGCCCCTGATATATATATATATATATATATATAATATATATAATATATATCATAAGAACAGTTCTTTTCAAAACATTTTTTTCCCTTTTAAAGAAGAAAATTAAATTGTTCCCGTGTAAAAACAAAAAAGGTTTTTAAAGAATTAAAATTTTTGTATATATATAATATTATATATATATATATATATATATATATATATATATATTGTTCCATAATTTACTCCCTTTACACATTTTGAGTTTTATTCTAGTAAATTTTTTTTTACTTTATAAGAGTGGTCCCTTACTCGTATGGGAATAATTATCACGTTTTATATCCGATTTGTTACAATTCGGGTCACTTCAGACTAAAAATGATGCCAAAGTGCCAAATAAAATACCCAAAACAAGGATTTATTGAAAATAAAACTTAATGTTCTGTATGAGCTTAGAAATTTTTTCAGTACCTCTTCCTTTACAAAGATGACGAAACGAGAGTCTGCAAGCCTCTAATTGCCTTAATTCAATAGCCCTGATTCATTTACACTACCAAGATTATACAGAAACCTTTCAAATAGTGGCGTGCATACAGGGTAAACTGGGCATGCGCCGCTTTCTCAGTTAAAAGTAAAATTGCAAAAGTTAGTATATTTTTGACTGGGAATGACCTCAGCAGCTATAAGTCTCCAAGTTGACATTTTGTTGTGACTCACCCTACAATATTATATATATATATATATATATATATATATATTATATAATATATATATATATATATATATATATATATATATATATATATATATATGAAAATTATTTCACGAAGGTAACACGTGAAAAATATTTATGATGAATAAAACCACGAAGGAAAGGAAACACAAATGGTGCTCAAGCGCTTTCGTCAAATGACATCCTCAGGAACACTGAAGTACATAAAAGGTTAAGCCTATATATAGGTTACAGAAAGAAAAAAGAAAAAATAAATCATACATACACACACACACACATATATATATATATATACATACATACTATATATACAAATACATACATACATACATACATACATATATACAATAAACAGAGAAGTAAAAATAATAAAAAATTAAAAATTAAAACCTTAAAGGATTACAGATTTGTAAGGAAAAATATCGATTTTTAGCACAAGATCAAATGGATTATAAAAATACAAATTTATACTGGAACTCTGCCGGGTTTTAACACAATGCTGCCTATGGTCAGGTTTCGATATATATAAAAAAAAATAAAATGCAAATTAAAAGTTAATCGATTTTTAGCACAAGATCAAATGGATTATAAAAATACAAATTTATATTGGAACTCTGTCCGGGTTTTAACACATTGCTGCCTATGGTAGGTTTCGATATATATAAAAAAAAAAAAAAAAAAAAAATGCAAATTAAAAGTTAATAAAGTAGAAGACAAGTTTACCAAAGATTTAATGTTTTACACTTCTTATCTAAATCTGTTTTAAAGGAATTCAACATAACAGGATCGAGTTGAAAAAGACCTTTGCTTATGTTGAAGTTATTTGAAAGTTGGATAATGGCAGACTCAAGAATATTTCTATTAACAATGTTGCTTGAATGGAATAAAAATGAAGCATTATTCCAATCAATACAGTGGGCTAACTCTGACAAATGGACAAAAAGGGCACTGACAAACTGTCCTGTTCTAACGGAATATTGATGCTGTTTTATACGTGTGTGCAAATCCTTTCCCGTCTGACCTATGTAAAAGGAATCACATTGTTTACAACCAATTTTATAGATAATGCCTGAATTATTGGTAGGGCTATTTTTTACTATGATATTTTTCACAATATTGTTATATGAAAATACTACATTAATATCCAAAAGTTTAAGTACATTAGCAATGCCTAAAAAGCCCGGGAAAAATGGAAGTACTAAAATATTTTTTGACAAAGTACGAGTGTTAATATTGACACGATAGAAAGTTCGTTTTGCCTTGTTGAGACAAGATTCCATAAACGCAGATGGATAACACAAATCACTTCCAATACCGTTGATTTTTTCCAATTCGGCATCGATGTACAGTATTCCGGACTGGCGATCCTAAGGGCGCGGAGAAACATTGATGAAAATATGGCCTTCTTAGTGGGGGTGTCATGTCCCGAGTAAAAGTGTACGTAGGACAAATTGTTTGTTGTTTTCCGATAGATACTAAACTTAAAACCTGGGCTTTCCCTATGTACACGCACATCCAAAAATGGGATTGAATTTTCTTGTTCCACTTCTAAAGTAAACTTAATGGAGGGGACTTGATCATTTAACTGAAGGAGGAAGTTATCCAGGTCACGATTCATGGGCCAGATACACAAAATATCGTCGACGTACCGCAACCAAGGGATGCCAACCCCCAGGATTCTCGGAATATAGGTAATTTCGAAAAACTCCATATAAATATTGGAGAGGAGGGGCGATAAGGGGTTGCCCATAGCCATCCCAAAAACTTGTTGATAATACTCGTTATTGAAAGTGAATTTACAGTCTTTGATGCAAAGCTTAATGAGTTCCAAAACAATGTGTGAAGGTAGTGGCAGGTCATACTTATGTAATTCTTGGGAGAGAAAGTCAAGCATATCGTCAATCGGCACTTTTGTAAACAATGAACAAACATCAAAACTAATCAATTTATCGTTAGTTTCAGTACGTGCATTATTCAATTTTTCCGTAAGATCCATGGAATTTTTTACATGTGAATCAGAGATAGTTCCGAGAATGGGGGACAAGACTTTGACAAGCCATTTGGAGAGTTTATAAGTAATAGAGCCCACCGAGCTAATATAGGGCGCATAGGGTTACCAGGTTTGTGGGTTTTAATAAGACCGTAAAGGTAGGGCAGAGCAGGTGAAGTGGACATGAAAAGCGGAATTAAGTTCTTATGATCTTGAGAAGGCGTTTCAAGCCACTATTAAATGATTTGATGACGTCATCCTGCGGGTTCTTCCTAAGTTTGGTGTATGTGGCGGGGTCCTGGAGAAGCTCGTTCATCTTTCATAAGAACTTAATTCCGCTTTTCATGTCCACTTCACCTGCTCTGCCCTACCTTTACGGTCTTATTAAAACCCACAAACCTGGTAACCCTATGCGCCCTATTATTAGCTCGGTGGGCTCTATTACTTATAAACTCTCCAAATGGCTTGTCAAAGTCTTATCCCCCATTCTCGGAACTATCTCTGATTCACATGTAAAAAATTCCATGGATCTTACGGAAAAATTGAATAATGCACGTACTGAAAACTAACGATAAATTGATTAGTTTTGATGTTTGTTCATTGTTTACAAAAGTGCTGATTGACGATATGCTTGACTTTCTCTCCCAAGAATTACATAAGTATGACCTGCCACTACCTTCACACATTGTTTTGGAACTCATTAAGCTTTGCATCAAAGACTGTAAATTCACTTTCAATAACGAGTATTATCAACAAGTTTTTGGGATGGCTATGGCAACCCCTTATCGCCCCTCCTCTCCAATATTTATATGGAGTTTTTGAAATTACCTATATTCCGAGAATCCTGGGGGTTGGCATCCCTTGGTTGCGGTACGTCGACGATATTTTGTGTATCTGGCCCATGAATCGTGACCTGGATAGCTTCCTCCTTCAGTTAAATGATCAAGTCCCCTCCATTAAGTTTACTTTAGAAGTTGAGCAAGACAATTCAATCCCATTTTTGGATGTGCGTGTACATAGGGAAAGCCCAGGTTTTAAGTTTAGTATCTATCGGAAACGACAAACAATTTGTCCTACGTACACTTTTACTCGGACATGATACCCCCACTAAGAAGGCCATATTTTCATCAATGTTTCTCCGCGCCCTTAGGATCGCCAGTCCGGAATACATCGATGCCGAATTGGAAAAAATCAACGGTATTGGAAGTGATTTGTGTTATCCATCTGCGTTTATGGAATCTTGTCTCAACAAGGCAAAACGAACTTTCTATCGTGTCAATATTAACACTCGTACTTTGTCAAAAAATATTTTAGTACTTCCATTTTTCCCGGGCTTTTTAGGCATTGCTAATGTACTTTTGGATATTAATGTAGTATTTTCATATAACAATATTGTGAAAAATATCATAGTAAAAAATAGCCCTACCAATAATTCAGGCATTATCTATAAATTGGTTGTAAACAATGTGATTCCTTTTACATAGGTCAGACGGGAAAGGATTTGCACACACGTATAAAACAGCATCAATATTCCGTTAGAACAGGACAGTTGTCCAGTGCCCTTTTTGTCCATTTGTCAGAGTTAGCCCACTGTATTGATTGGAATAATGCTTCAGTTTTATTCCATTCAAGCAACATTGTTAATAGAAATATTCTTGAGTCTGCCATTATCCAACTTTCAAATAACTTCAACATAAGCAAAGGTCTTTTTCAACTCGATCCTGTTATGTTGAATTCCTTTAAAACAGATTTAGATAAGAAGTGTAAAACATTAAATCTTTGGTAAACTTGTCTTCTACTTTATTAACTTTTAATTTGCATTTTTTTTTTTTTTTTTTTTTTATATATATCGAAACCTGACCATAGGCAGCAATGTGTTAAAACCCGGACAGAGTTCCAATATAAATTTGTATTTTATAATCCATTTGATCTTGTGCTAAAAATCGATTAACTTTTAATTTGCATTTTATTTTTTTTTATATATCGAAACCTGACCATAGGCAGCATTGTGTTAAAACCCGGCAGAGTTCCAGTATAAATTTGTATTTTTATAATCCATTTGATCTTGTGCTAAAAATCGATATTTTTCCTTACAAATCTGTAATCCTTTAAGGTTTTAATTTTTAATTTTTTATTATTTTTACTTCTCTGTTTATTGTATATATATGTATGTATGTATGTATGTATGTATTTGTATATATAGATATGTATGTAATATATATATATAATATATATATATGTGTGTGTGTGTATGTATGTTATTTATTTTTCTTTTTTTCTTTCTGTAACCTATATATAGGCTTAACCTTTTTATGTACTTCAGTGTTCCTGAGGATGTCATTAGACGAAAGCGCTTGAGCACCATTTTGTGTTTCCTTTCCTTCGTGGTTTTATTCATCATATATATATATATATATAATTTATGGTGGTCCAAAAAATAAAATTTTGTATAATTTTTTACTTCCACATAGCTGCTCCTGTTCCTATATCTATCAAACATTTCCATGCCAAATTTCAGCCTAATTGAATGATATTTACTGGTCGCTATGAATTTCATTTCACTACTCATTTTCTAGTAGATTGATCTTATGGTTAAAAAATGAAAAAACAAGGGCAAATTCTAGTTTATTTGTTTGAAAACAGATTAAATCTCAAAGAAAACAGCTTATTTTTTTAGAAAACAGAATAACTCTTAAAGAAAACATATTAATTTTTAAAGAACAAAAATGATATGTTTGATCGAAAATTACATTTATCATTCGTTTATAATATACATCATTACTTAGATTAACGCTTCATCACTGACTCCTTTGAAGACGATGAGTAGTCTTGGCGATGTTTTGCTACTAATCAGAGGATGAATTGTTTTTGTTCTTCATCCTTCGTCAAGGATGTATTATATGCCTTGATAAGGGTGATACCCGTCTCCGCCGAATCATTGGCAACTTTTAGGTTGATCGCTATGTGTCGAAACTCTTGAAAGCAATTATCCTCCGTCCAGGAATTGGGATCGGTCCTCAGGAAGGTATCCTCCGCTGCCTTCCTTCCTTCTTTCTTTAACAGATTGAAGATTTCCAGAGTCCTTTTGGTGACCATTTCATACAAATTCAAATCTTCAATGTTTCCTTCAAGCTTCAATCGACGAGTAACAGTGGTATTCTCGTTACGTTGGAAGTTTACGACCACCTTCCGTTTAGTCTCGGCATCGACTCTAGGATCGAAGAATGCAAGGCCGATGAGATGCTTTCCAAGATACCACAGGTGCCGTTGAAGAGCTGTGAATGCTGCTTTGGAGATGGTCTGATTTGGGTACTTTTGCAAGATTTTAAGAAGCAGAATATCGTTGAAAGGAGCGTTGATTCCGACGGGGGGTCTCGTCCCAAAAACGTGCGTAGACCAAGGCGATAAACAGAGAGAGCTCGGTGATATTCTCCGTCTCACGTGCTGTCAGCTGTAGTTGATGCTTGAACAGATAAATCTTGAGGACGTAGATGGCCTTGGCCATCCAGGGTGCATGGTGAGTTGGTCCTGGAGCGCGGACCTTGACTTCTTTCTCATCACGTCACCCGAGGAAGGTGAGGCAGAGTCGTAGCAATTCCTCGTAGTCATCACGCGATTGTTTAGACTCCAGTGCCTTTGTGAAGTACTGGATCATTTCCTCTCGAAGCTGGAACATCTTTGGATCCCTGAATAGGTTGTTTGAAGCCTTCATGAAGGAATCCTTCTGGAGTGATGGCCATTTTTTCTGAAAACTTTTAAAGAGAGTCATTTCCGTGTCATCTGTGGGTCCAAGAAGTGTGTTGCAGGTGTTTGACAAGACGACTTCAAGGATATGATATCGACAAGCGATCCAGACAAGTTCCCTCCCTACTGCTTTTTCAGTCATGGTACAGGCTCCCCTGTGAAGGCCAGTATTAGACGCAGTTGTATCCAATACGAGACCTTGGATCTCACCGCGAAGATTCCAGTCATCAATCGTCGAAATGGAAGCCTTGGGCTGTTCTTCTCCTGTAGCTCGTTGTATTTTTGGCACGGCTAGGAGTTTTTCCATCCCATTTCCCGTAACGATTACCGCAGTTCGTTCGGCTGTTTCCTTTGCGCCGCCAATGTTGGGAAGTAGTTTCCCATCCCAGTGAAGAAGAAGGGGTCCTTCGACAGAAAACGAAGCTTGATCCTCTTTGGCTGCTGCCTGCCTTGCTTGCCTTCTTGAACGACGGATGGAGCTGCGTGAAAGAGTCATTGTAGAAATATCGTAACCCAGGGCTTGAGCGACTGATGCAGCAACGAAGACTGCAAATCGATCGGGAAGATTGACGCAATCAAGAGCAGCAACCACATCTAGTGATGTGAAGATATTGTTTCGTTTCGGAGGATGAGAGTGTACATCTGCTCTTCCGGTCGAAGTCGACGGACGATGAACATCGTCTTCAGCGTTGAATTCTTCAGAGTATGAAGTGGACGTGCTGGATGATGGAAGAGCAGCAGCTCCAGCCTGGAATGCAGCCTCTCTTTCTTTGTGCCTTAGAGCTTTGTCAGCATCTTTCTCCTGTCGACATCTCTTGCGGTATTCCTTGGCAAAATTAATCTTGTCAGGGCCTGCCATACTGCAGGAAAAGACGTCTTCTCGTTGCATCATCAGGAATTGGCAGTCTTCTTCATTGTCTATCACCTTCAAGGCGTCCTTCGAGGCAACGTCGTAAAGCTCTGAGAGAGTCTCTTGGAACATGTTCTCTTTCACTCTGCAGCTTTGTAGCTGCGTCTTGCGGTTTTTCTTCAACGCAAGGAACTCTTCGTACAGCTTTGACAGCTTCCTAACGCAGGAATCGACTCGCTGTGTAGCAATTCTTGCTCTCTGCCATACTTGCAGGGCCTCTTTGCAGGCCAAGTTGTAGCTCTCTTTTAAAGTCTTGGACTGTTGATGGTGGTGAAACTGAACCAAACGAAGCACATCACCACATGTGGGTAGCCTTGCAGTTGATAAATCGTTGCTGGGCTTTCCTAGAACCCACGTTTCTGCAGATGAGCAAGTACTTCTAGCCACAACCTGAAAAATTAGAGAAAATAATGCACTAACCGTTTAGCACCAAAACGCAATTATAAAAATGTTAAAGTAAAAAATTGCAGTCAAAATAAATAAAGTAAAAAAATTGGTTACAGTGGTTAGTGGTTGATGGGTAGGAAGATAGCCAAATTTTTAAAAATATATTTAAGAATAAGTAAATAATAAACTTCAAGAGACATAAGATATATATACCTTACAATTTTAATCATTTAATTTAATAGCAACATCCTTACTGTTTATAAATTTGCATATAAAAACATATATATATTTTATATATATATATATATATATATATATATATATATATATATATATATATATATATATATATTAGGGTGTGTCAATTTTGTCAACTTTTTTATAATCAATTTTGGTAGCGAAAATATAGTGTCTTTTCATGTCAAAACTTGAAATTGGCCAACCAAAATGAAATAAAATAACCCTTACCTACATCAATTTTACCTTAAAGTTTCAGAAATTGACTCTTTTACTAAATAATAGGACATAAATTGATTAACTATTCATCTGTCACAGAATTATCCCATTGATCGCATATGGAGTGTTTTCAAGGTCATATAGTTGTTGTTCAATGTACAAGTCACAACATGAATAGAACTGTCCCTCACTCTCAGTCCTCAGTTGCCTCTTAGATGTCATAGACGGTGGTTTACTGTTATTCCTCTTGTACCTACTTTATAGTTATTCTACTAGACGAATACTACAGTTTAAGTGTTTAACTGTAAGTATAGATTATTGATTATTACAATTATTTATTATTATCATATTCTTCTGTCTAATTATGTTGTAATCCCATGAAATATTTTTTTATTGAATTTTAGAACATCGAATGACTAAACTTTGAAACATCGTAATTGATATAAAACACTTAAATGTTTTTCTTTCTTTTCAGATATTCCTAAGATGCCAAAATTGAAGACAAGAGGTCAGTCGACATGCCACCTTGAGCCTGTTAGTCGGTACAGGCAAGGAGCTTCCCGTATCAGAACTACCAACAGTGCGAGACATGCTGAGACTAGGGTTACTCCTTCGTGAACAAAATACAAAGGATAGAAGGAACTACACAGAGAAAGAGCTCATAAGGGACATGATTCCCCCTCTTCTGCATCAGTGGAAAAAAGCTAATGTGTTATTCAAACCACCTGTACTCAATCAGTATATAACTATTGAGCTAAAATTAACAAAGCTGTGGCACAAAGCAGTTGAGACATCACTTGGTAAAGGAAAACTAGCAAAGAAAAATAAATTTCTGCACACACTTGATACTCTTCTTGACATTTTTAACTGCCAGTGTCCCATAGAGTTGTGTTCTGAAGCCAATTGTTCTCCCTCATGCAGAAGAGAACCTCACCCTCACGTTGATTGTCGCTGTCCTCGTGAGAAGAAGATCCCTGTTTTGGAGCTGGCTTTCATAAAGACGCAGAGAACAAAGGCAGGAGGCCAAGGAAGTATGCAGATTGGTTCAGCAGATTATTCAGAAACAAAAAAACAGATTGTTATTGCTAAGAAAAAAGAGAAAACCCGAGAGAGGGAAGAAAGGAAGAAAAAGAAGAGTGAAGAAGTCACCCAAAGAGATGAAGAGCTCTATCAAGAGGTTTCTCACTTCTTTGAAAGCTCTTCAGATGAACAGAAAGAAGCAACATCAGATGATAGCTCCTAAATGCCATCTGAACCTTCGCCGAAGAGAATGAAATACAACACTAAAGACATCTCAAACATTGCCCTTGCCAGTATTCGCCACCATACGGGGCTACGAGAGACTGCAGAGATTGCCACTGCCGCTTGGATAGATGCAGGCCTCATCAGCCGAGAGGATACATCCTTAGTGATAGATCATAATAAGATAAGAAGAGCACAAGAAAAAATAATGAAGGAAATATCAGATCAGCATGAAAAAGATTTGAAGGCGGAAGGTCTCTCTTGCCTTTTGTTTGATGGAAGAAAAGATGACACAAAAGTTCTCCTAGAGGTAGAGGGAATGGACATAAAGTTTCCCGGTCTCATCAAAGAAGAACACTACTCTGTATGTTCCGAACCTGGTGGCCGCTATTTGTTTCACTTTGTTCCTGAAGCAGAAGTAGAAGGCAAGAAACATGCAGAGGCAATTGCTGATCAAATAATATGTTGGCTTCAAGAAAGAAGACTTGACAGTTCACTGCAGGCCGTTGGTGGAGACTCAACTGCGGTGAACACTGGATGGCAGGGCGGTGTTATGACGCATTTAGAGAAAAACTTGGAAGAAGGCTTGTTTGGATTGTATGTGATTTTCACACAGGGGAACTACCTCTTCGTCGTCTCATCCAGGAACTTGATGGTCCTACAAAGAGCAACAACAAGTGGTCAGGCCCCCTTGGCAACATGCTAGATGAAGCAACGGAATTAGAAATAAATACAAAATTTCCAAAGGTCGAAGTAGGCCCTCCCCTTCCAGTGTTGTCTGAAGAAGTTATCAAAGACCTCAGCACGGATCAATCTTACACTTATCGTATTGTTCAAGCAATCAGATCAGGAGAGTTGCCTCAAAATCTGGCTCTCTTGGAGATTGGACCCGTAAGTCACAGTCGTTGGTTAACTACAGCGATTCGTTTCTGCCAGATTTGGGTTTCCAAACATGCACTGAAGGGCAAAATGCTACAGAATTTGATGTTGATTGTTGAATTTATTATTGGGTTTTATCTTCCTCACTGGTTCAATGTAAAACTTAATCCAATGTGGATGGAGGGGCCCAACCACATCTTGTTTCAATTACAGCTACTGAGAACCCAAAGGAAAGTAGTGGTGGACATCGTATTACCTGTGGTGAGAAGGTCCGCTTGGTATGCTAGGCCAGAGGCAGTTTTGCAAGCAATACTCTGCAGCCAATGTACCAAAGAGCGAACTGAGGCTGTGGAAATCATTCTAAAGCTTAGAGGAACATCACTAGATGATGACCAGCTGGGAGACTGCTCTGTTCAGACAAGGAAGGTACCTCCGATAAACGTCAATGCCACAAAATTGTCAGAATTAGTTAACTTGAGTTCGGAAGTTTTGGAGCCACCACTGACAACATGTATAACAAACAAAGATTTAACACAACTTAAAGAGGCCCCAATGCAAGTGCCAAAGTGGCCTTCTCACACTCAGAGTGTGGAGAGATGTGTGAAAATGGTCACAGAAGCAGCTAGTCAAGTTTACAGTCACGAGAGGCGAGAAGGCTACATCAAAGCGCAAGTAGCAAGCCGAATGTTGATGTCAAGGAACCGCAACAAAAAGGACATGACTGCATTGGTTACTTTCAAATAAAGACTCTGAATGATATCTTAGTGCCACTTTAAATGTTGATAGGATGTTTGCGCACATTTGTTATTTTGTTACGAATTTACGGAAAAAATGGAATTTTTGAATTAAAATTGATGTAGGTAGGAGTTATTTTTTATTGTTTTTGAAGCAAGGATATTATTTTGTATGCCAAATGATTACATTAAATTGCTACCAAATCACATGATTTTCAATTTAGTCATTTCACCACCCCAAAATTGACACACCATAAAATATATATATATATATATATATATATATATATATATATATATACTGAATAAACATATACATATGAATTAACACTTAATATATATATATTTTTTTTTTTTTTTTTTTTAGTTCAGGAAGAACCGATTCGCCTCTATTTAAAGGGCATATCTCAGCGGAAAAACAAAGAAAAAGTGAGAGGAAAGACAGAGGAAAAAGAAAGGGTGGAGGGGACAGTCGAAGTGGAAAAAGACCAAGGATGACAAGGACTGCAGGGTCGAGCCCCATCATCCTTGGGTGCTAGGGCCGGGAGGGCGCACGTGAAACCTCCAGGAACAAGCACGTACAAACGAGCACAAAGAGCACTCAAGAGCACGAGCTTAGAACCCCCTTGCGGGGACTTAATATATATGAATTAATAATTATATATATGAAGTAATATTTAATATATAGGAATTAATACTTACATGAGATACTACTCCTAAGCTCTTGAAGTTTGAACGAACTTAAAACCGTCCTCCAACAAGTTTAAACTTAAAATGATGCATGAGTAAATGATTTGTCTGATTCAAAAAGAGCATTATACAAGAAATCGAACAATTGCATCATCCTCTGAAACGTGGGCGGAGTCAATATGACGTGACTGCCGTCTCCTCTAAAAATGAAGCGGGTAGAAAATGATTAGCTAATTAATTAATTGAAAATGTGAAAATCATAGCGACCACTTATTATGTACTGAATCGACAGATATTTTGCACAAAATCACCTCACATCTAAAGGAATAAGAGCAGCCATGTGGAGAGCATTTCCAACTATTTTAAAATTTTAGCCCAAATTTTGAACCACCCGACAGTGAGTAAAAAATGACGTAAAAAATTCGTTTAGCAGGGTAGCCATTTGCTTGTTTTCAGGAACTCGCTCTCCGTCAGGATTTTTCAACGCCCCCAAGACACTTCACTGGATTCCTATTGTTGACGTATTGAAATAACACTGATCTACAAATTTTGAAAAAGTTTGTGCTTCGGCGATAAAATGTGTTTCCTATTATGGATTTTGGGGTGCTGAAAACGAATATGACCATAAAAACAGTCGATTGGCTACAGTTTCCAAGAAAATTTAAGTTACACATTTTGCGTATATGTATACCATATATTAGTAACATACCTACTAACAATGATGGACTCCATTTCCCCTGGTAGCGTTTCTCCATCGCTGAGATATCCTGGTGGAAACGTTCACCATGTTCATCGCTGACTGCTCCGCAGTTGGCCGAAAAAAATTTCAGGTGCGAATGGAGGAAATGTATCTTTAAAGACATATTGCAGCCCATTTTTTGATAGGACAACAGCAGGTTTTCCACCAGCTCCCTGTAATTGTCAGCTTTGGTATTTCCGAGAAAATTAGTTGCTACTAACCGGAAAGCATTCCACGCTGTCTTTTCCTCACCACCTAGGATACGGTCGAACTCCTCATCTCGAAGAAGCTCGCGGATCTGTGGACCAACAAATACACCCTCCTTGATTTTTGCTTCACTGAGCTTTGGGAATTTACCACCGAGGTACTTAAAAGCTGCCCCCGTTTTATCCATAGCCTTAACAAGATTTTTTATGACGCCCAGTTTGATGTGTAAGGGTGGTAACAAAATCTTGCTCGATTCTACAAGTGGAGGATACTGAACATTTTTTGTTCCAGGTTCCAATGAGTGTCGAAGTGGCCAATCCTTCTTGATGTAATGAGAAGTCCTAGCCCGACTATCCCATTCACACAGAAAACAGCAATACTTAGTGTAGCCCAGCTGCAGTCCAAGCACGATAGCAACAACTTTCAAGTCACCACAAACCTGCCACTGATGTTTATCATAGTTTATGCAGTTCGAAAGTTGCTTCATGTTGTCATATATTTCCTTCATGTGGCCTGCATGACCAACTGGAATTGATGGCAATACGTTGCCAACATGCAACAAAACAGCTTTTAGACTCAACTTCGATGAATCAATGAACAGCTAAGCGAATCAGGATTGTCTACAACAGTTGGTCATTCGAATCTCTTCATCTCTGTTAGGTCAGTCTTTTTATCTTTATTATTTTACTAACCAGTGATTTATTATTTATTTAATTTATATTTATTTATTTATTTATATTCTCATTACTTTTTACTTCTCCGTTACCCATCTGTGATGGGTCATACCCCTGGGTATCATGAAATAGTTCTCGTTATGAACGGGTGTCAGTCCTCGCTTTATTCTACGGTTTTAGATTTCTTGTTTCATATTTCGTTTGCGGATCACACTGTTTGCTGCGGCAAAGTTTCTGCACAGGGTTAGTATTACCCTGTGCAGAACGCGGGGTGGCAATCGCACTATAGCGACGCTTAGAGAGACGCCTCATAAGAGTACCTGATAATAAGAAGTCTACCGGATGTTTACCGTTAGAGAAATCCTTAAGCCTAGATAGCCTTACTACTCATTTTCGTCAAGAACATAATTGAGTATAAGTCTCGTACATCAGTCCAAGTTACGTCCATCAGTCCATAAAATGAGTTACGTACGTCAGTCCAGTCGAATTCGACCATATAAAGAGATAATATTGATAATGCCGGCCAACAGTATCATCAGCCTCGAAGAGTTAGAGCCTCGCCAGAGTTAGCCTTAGCCTCGCAGAGTTAGAGCCTCGCCAGAGTTAGCCTTAGCCTCGCAGAGTTAGAGAAAATGCCGGCAAAACAGTATCATGTTACGAAGTTATTATAGTTAATGTGATTGGCCAATCCTTCTTCATGGAATGAAAAGTCCTAGCCCGACTATCCCATTCACACAGAAAACAGCAATACTTAGTGTAGCCCGGCTGCAGTCCAAGCACGATAGCAACAACTTTCAAGTCACCACAAACCTGCCACTGATGTTTGTCATAGTTTATGCAGTTCAAAAGTTCCTGCTTCATGTTGTCATATGTTTCCTTCATGTGGACTGCATGACCAACTGGAATTGATGGCAATACGTTGCCAACATGCAGCAAAACAGCTTTTAGACTCAACTTCGATGAATCAATGAACAGCTAAGCGAAATCAGGATTGTCTACAATAGTTTGTCATTTGCCTCTCCTCATGCAAGTAAGATATGTCTTGTCCTCTTTTCTCCTCTCTCGAGCAAGAATTTATTTTATTTTTTATTATTATTTATAATCATCTCATACCGATAACATTATATGCTATCTCTTAATCCTTCTCCATTTTTTCTCGAGGTATTTCACGCACTTCAATTTCTTGTGTTAATTTCTCATTATTATAATGCCGTGCATTGAGAGTTTTTATCGTGTATACGACTGTGACGCCATTGTTGGGTTCAGGCAACAGGTCTTAGTATTATCCTGTTCCCTCCATCCGATCCGTTAGTTTTCCACAGTACGTAACTCACCATTTCCGCTCTAGTCTGACGTAATAATCCTTTTTATTTCCGACCGGATGACGTCATTAAGTCTTTTATATCACAATTTAAATGCCATTTCCTGTAACAGATTGTTCGTGATATCACCAGACGGCTCATTTCCGTCAAGAACATTCAAGTATATTATATGAGTCTCGTCCGTCAGTCTCAGTTACGTCCATCAGTCTTGTCGAATTCGACCGATGAAAATGAAGATATTGATATTGCCCGGCCAAAATTCATCTCGAGGCAGCCTCGCAGAGTTAGAGCCTCGCCAGAGTTAGCCTTAGCCTCAGAATTAGGGAAAATGCCGGCAAAACTGTATCATGTTACGAAGATATATTTAATTTGATTGGCCAATCCTTGTTGATGGAATGAAAAGTCCTAGCCCGACTATCCCATTCACACAGAAAACAGCAATACTTAGTGTAGCCCGACTGCACTCGAAGATCTCTCTACAACTTGTCAGTCACCACAAACCTGCCCTGATGTTTGTCATAGTTTATGCAGTTCTAAAGTTGTTGCTTCATGTTGTCATATGTTTCCTTCATGTGGACTGCATGACCAACTGGAATTGATGGCAATACGTTGACAACATGCAACAAAACAGCTTTTAGACTCAACTTCGATGAATCAATGAACAGTCTCCACTCATCAGGATTGTGAATAATGTTGAGAGCTGCCATCAGACCATCGATGTCGTTGCAAGCTACAAGGTCACCTTCCATGATGAAGAATGGGACAAAATCTTTTTTACGGTCACGAAACTTACACACTCTAACATTTTCAGCGAGGAGATTCCACTGCTGCAATCTGGAGCCCAACAGCTCTGCCTTACTCATTGCAGTTCCAAATCTCTGATAAGGTCGTTTAATTCATTCTGAGTTATCATGTGCGGTTTAGAAGATGTCAAGTTATAAACAAATTCAGGGTCTTGTGAAGTTGAAGGCTCACAAGTTTCGCAGGTTCCTTCATTCTCCTCGTCCTCTGACTCCAGGGAGAATGAGTGTGGGGGCTCAGGAACGGGTAGTCCTTCGCCGTGAGGTACCGGGCGTATAGCAGAGGGTATATTCGGATATTGTAAAATCCATTTTTTCTTCTTGCAAATACCTTTCTTAACTGGAGGCACCATGCAGAAGTAACAATTGCTGACATGATCTGATGGTTCCCTCCACACCATTGGCACTGCAAAAGGCATAGATTTCCTTTTCCGATTCAACCACTGGCGAAGGTTTGTTGCACAAGTATTGCAGCATATGTGTGGGGCCCAGCTCTTGTCCTGATCTCCAATCTTACAGCCAAAATAAAGGTGATAGGCTTCCCTAATCACGGCGGTTATAGCACGCTTTTGTGATTCGGAAGTCAATTCTCCACAAACATAACAGAAGTTATTTACTACACTGTTCACGCAATTACGAGGCATCTTTGTTCAAATTAGGCTGAAAAAAATTTAGTTTCAAAAGCAAACACTAAAAAGAGTTTGACAAGGGTGCACTGTATGACTTCCGCGAATGAACTGATGCTGTGGCGTAATATGTAGACGCTTGTGACACATCGACGCCTTGACTCTACTGCGCATGCGCGGTTATATTTTTTTTTTTTAATAAATTAATGTAATTACATTGCATTTTAATAATTTTAAATTAAGTAAGGTTAAGTTAGGTTAGTATTCCATTTATATTAATATCAAAAACATTATGGGAAGCAATATGTTAAAACGATCCAGCCTATTTTTTAATAAATAATTTACAAATACAAAATGTAATAGATAAATTTAAAATTACATTTTATTGTATATATATATATATATACATATATATATATATGTATAGAAAAGACGTAAGTATAGAGGAGTGTTCTGCACACGAGGAAGAGAAATAACGAACAAATGAAAAATGAGGTGACCGCCCGGGAATCGAACCCAGGATCTTCCGATTGCCGGTCAGATATGCTACCACTACACCACGGGCCTCGATCAGTCAGAAGTCGAAATTCTCCCACATAGGGCAGAAACCAATGCCTTGAGAGGGCACCCTCGCAAATCGTGAATATGTACATTTAACTGCAATGACCACGCAGTATATTAATGTATAGAAACGACGTAAGTATAGAGGAGTGTTCTGCACACGAGGATTTGTTCGTTATTTCTCTTCCTCGTGTGCAGAACACTCCTCTATACTTACGTCGTTTCTATATATTAATATACTGCGTGGTCATTGCAGTTATATATATATATATGTGTGTGTATATATTTACATTAATTTATTAAAATAAAAAATGTAACTACGCGCATGCGCAGTAGAGTCAATGCGTCGATGTGTCACAGGCGTCTACATATTACGCGACAGATGCAGTCCAGTTAGTAGGGTGCAGGGTTGCCTGAAATCTTTATAAATAGAGCGAATTGACAATTTTAGGCATCATTTTCGTATTCAGTGACCCAAAATTAGTAAAGATTGACTACTTATATTTCCGAAGCATTTTGGCTATAAACCAGTGATATATAATCGCTTGGGGTTTTCTTTGCCGTCACGAGCTATGAAGATTTCAAAATCGCGCTTGGTGGTAATGCTAGGACGACTATGTATTTTATTCATGCATTATTCCTAAATTTAGGGAATAGAGTAGTTAGGTTATTTCACAAACGTTGGATACTTTAAAAACTTTTAATCATAGGATTTTGATGTGCCATGTTATAGTTAAAGTGTTAGTTAAGTTGTCGTATCGACTTTTTTCCAGGCAATAACATTTCTGTTTAAACTCCATGCATCATCAACAAATGATTATCGAGAAAAAGGTCTCCTATGGAGAGATAATGATAACATAGTTCAGTTTTTTATTACAAAAATAAACATGAATGAAGTAAATTTAGAGATTTTCTTAAGAACATACAAAACATAATTTTCAAAGTATAAGTAACTGACAATTGTTCAAGTAAATAAATATATATTTACTACATCACAACCATAACATTATTATACACAATTACTCAATACTTGGTCCATCCTCCATTATTATTAATAATCTCGTAGCCTATTTTGAATAGATGCCACGTGAATGTAGATGACTTGTGGGTTCCTGCGGTAAAGCTCCCACTCTGCCATGGTGTGTTCCACCAGGTGCCGAGATGTCCGCTCCTGCACAGGATCCCAAACGTTAACCGCATTTACCCCGCTTGGTGGGCCAGTTCAGCAGCTCCACATCTTGTTGGTCCTGAAACCACCGTCTAATGATTCTGACAGTATGAACAGGGCAGTTATCCTGTAATATATCATATAGGTTAACCCTCTATGGCAGGGGTTCTTAATCTTTTTAGGCCGCGATCCAAATTCTGGTCTCGGGGCTAGCTCGACGACCAATGCCTTCAAATAGTTCACTCGTAATAGATAATAAAATAAATAATAATGGTAAAATGATTACGGATAACATAAACAAATGATAAATGACAATTTAATGACCCAAGTTTGGGTCGTAGGGAATTGCAATTGTTTCTTTTACACTAAAAATGGAAACTGAAATGTGCATTTTATTGTGGATTAAAATTAAACATGATATGAGCCAAAATTAAATACTTAAAATTTAAAATTAAGTGTTAATTTAGAGTTTTGCCAACTTATGACTTCATCTTTTATGTAGTAATGCCTAGTTAAGAATATTAATTTTTGTTTAATTAAGATAATGTTCAATGTAAATCATTTACTAATAATTATGAAATTACGAAAAAGTATGTTTGTTAGATTTAAATTGTTTAAAATGGGTAGAGTTGGCAGTCCTGAACAGAGGCCCAGAGAGCAGACTACCCACAAGGGAGTCAGTCTTCAGGCGGCGCGTTAAGCGTAGGTTGGGTCATGTAACGTAAAATTAATTAATTGTTTGTGCCCTCTCCTCTCCGACGTAAATTATTTAATAGAAATTCCGTACTCGCACCCCCTAAATTACTTAAACCATTTTCGGAAGTAAATAAAAAGTTAAAAAGTGTTAAAAGAGTGTTAATGAACCCCCCCTTTGTTTTGTAACGGTTTCATAGTCTCGGCGTGGCTACCATGAATATAATTGTAAAGTAGTGTTGAAATGAGTAAAGAGAGTGTAAAGATAAATGAAATAGCGATAGAAGAGTAAATAATGAAGAAAGTAAATAATAAAGCGTGATCACTATATTTGGTGGCTAGCGGTGGTCTTACATCATATTTTGTATGAGGCTTACCCACGTGACTAGTATTTCGATTAAAATTCTTCCAACCCGGTATATTAGCCAATAGCGTTAATGAATATTTTATTTCGATTATTAAAATATCTAAATGCAAAGTTTATCCCGTTTGCAGGCAAATTTCGATTTCCATTCCTTAAAAATTCATTGTGAATGTAATTTCAAAATGGCGCATCGCCTTCGACATCCTTATAGCGTCCTTTACAAACTTCGCGCCTAAAAATTTAATTTTTTTTTCTTTCTTTTCGTGGGAGTTCGTTGATTCTGAAATGTTCGTTTGTTCCATTTTTATCGTACGGTTTCGTTACTTTTCGTAGTCTAGTGACTCAAAAATTTCTTTTAGTCGTGGTGCAGAGTCGGTAGAAAAATTTGTCTGACTCAATATTGCGAGTCATTATTACGTTAAATTTCGTTCATTAGGTCGGAGAGGACATAGTTTTGAAAATTTATCGTGCTGCCGAGGACTCAATTCTTTTCACTTATTTCGTTCACTTTTTCTCCTTTCCTGAAACCTACCTACCTTTGTGTCTTTTTGTGTTTAAATTTTTGGGATTAGTGAAAATTGTAATATCATAATAAATAGAATAACGATTAATAAATAAATTTTATACGGGTTTCATTAGCAGATTTTTGATTATATTTCGATTGCTTGTATATAATAATAGGATTATTTTATTGTTTATATAGATTTACGGGCTTTTTGCTTTGCTTCGCTTCGCGCTATATAGGATTAAGTTACATTTTAAGGGACAGTCGAAAAATAATCTTAAACATATAAATTGTCAGATTATAGGCTGGCCGTATAGGATTGTGTTAACACTTCAAAATAAGCTAAATTCGTTTAACTGAAATAGAGAAATTGTGTGAAATTTTCTATAAATTTTTGTTGGATTTTTTTATATATTCATTAATTATACACTTACATATTAACTTATACGTATATATTAGTTATATATATAATTTTATATATTTATATACTCATAAAGTTTGGTAGGTAGGCTGATTATCTATTTTTTTTCTCTCCATTTCTTTCGTTCATTTTCATGACAATTCCGACATATTTTGTAAAATGGCTATTGTATTGTACTAAAGAAAGATTTCTTGTAGGCCTATCGTTAAATATTGTTCGGAGATTAACCGTTACTACGGTATCTGTCTATTGAGTATTAAATTTTTAGTTATTTAACAAAATTTTAATTGGTTTAACATAAATAATCATAGGATTTTTCTTTAATAAGCACAAATGTTATGCATTAAATTCTAAATTGTGCTTTCCACGCGTAACATTGAATTTATTAATTATAGGTCTAAAAGTGCAGCAGTAAATTTTATTTTTATTTCGGCGGCCAATGTGAGTTACGGTACACATTTTACGAAAGCTGGATATTATTATAATTATTTTTGAATTACAGAAATTGGTGTAGAAATTTTTCATATAGTTTCTTTACGTTTTATAAATGCATTCAATTTTATTTTTATAGGTAGGCCGATTTTTATTTTTCTTTCTTCCAGTTCAATGACAATGGTAAAATTTTTATTTGGATTTAGATTGTATTCTAAAAAGGATGTTTTGATTTGATATTTTAATTTGGGTATTAGAAATGAAAAATGTCCTTTTTTTTTAGTTAGAGCGTTTGCATAGAAAAAATTACAAAATTGTCAGGATATAATGCAGTTTCATTCGGTTACGTAGGGATATTTGTATAGAGGTTCGCTTACAAACAAAGCGACCGCTCTCAATTAGGCAATGTTTTGTGTTTGTTTACAGTAGGTTGCGTGTATTTTTGAGTGCATATTATCTATTATTATTTAGTATAACTATGCAAATTTGTAGTTTCACTTGGAAACGATAAATTACTGGGATTTTTGTGATTTGCAAACCATACTGGGGTTTCTGTTGAAGGAGAGAGTTGTCTCTCAGATGTAATTTGCGAATTGCGAGTTCAATTCATATGAAATTTAGAGTTTCAAGTTGGAATTACTGTATTAAAATAATTTTTGGTAGTAATATTTAATTTTTTTTACTTTTTAATAACTGTTTTGGAAAATTATTATTGTTTAAACCTTCAGTCGGGGTTAACTAATGCATTTGAAACATTGGCTCAAGTGTACACTCGGAAATGGAGCCTTCTAGATAGCCAGTAACGTTTTTGTGGCGTCTTTGTGTGCTCCTCCTCAAAGGGCAAGAGGGTTCATGATTGTCAGAGAATGGATGACATGAAGTTTCTGGGGTTCATTTTTGTCTTTTGTATTTAAAAGTATTGATGTGATTTCTGACGGTAGTTTGAACAATAATAGTTCTTAAATTATACTAACAGTTACTATGTATGGGCGCTTTTATATTTATACTGTACAATTTTGTTTCGTACGTTTTATGACTTTTTTTTATCTCGCTGTAACTGCCATAAGTGACCTTATTGGTAGCTAGATTTGATTAAATTTTTGCGAAATTTGATATTGTTTTTTTTTTCCGTGAATTTGGCCAGAGCAAATGTGTAGTTAGTATTTCGAAGTGAACTGTCGAGAAAATTCGATAAATTAAATATGAAATGATAAGCAGTACAGAAACACGTTTCGAATAAACTTTTTTTTCAAAATTTCAAAGGCTCGGTTTGGAGGCAACCAAGTTGAATCCGAGTTCCATCCAGTGAGTTTAGTCGACCGGATAGGTGATCGATCACCAGTGATGAGAGAGAAGAGAAACCAACTGCGCAGGGACTTGGCGCAGGGTGGTTTCGGAAGAGAAGAGATAGAAGAGAGGAACCGAATGCGCAGGGACTTGGCGCAGGACAGTTTCGGAAGAGAAGAGAAATTTACGTGTGCAGGGTCTTGGCACACGAAAGTTTCGATCGAAGATGGTCTACTGGTATTTTTCGGGCAGTAGCTGGTCACGCTGCTCGAATGCTTCGCTAAATATGTGTTGTAGCACGCGGTAGACAAGCCACGTGAGCTTGAACGGGTGTTTACGACTGTACTGTCCATACAGACATACAGTAGGTTCGTTGGGAAACGGCCTACGGCGGAGTGATCGTTTGATTGTTGCCAGTAGAAGAGTCTTTCAGCTGGACGTAGGAAGAGCAGCGTTCACCGACAAAAGTGGAGATGAGACAAGGCGAGTTTCTTCATCGACTTCTAGAATTGCAAATTCCGTCCAATTCCAGCGCGTGGTCCCGCTTTCAGTATATCTCCCCCCCTGATCCTTTTAGAATTGGACGTCTCTCTTGTTTTTTTTTTCGCCATTGGAGAGAGAGCGGAACCATTATAGCGTGCTGCCCTGTTGCATGTTGATTGATGCAATCCCTTGCATTCTAGCGAAGTGAGCAGGAGAGCTGCGATTGAAAATTGAAGTCCGTTGTCAGCGTGCGGATTGTGATCTAAACGTCCAGCAAATTAATGTACTGATTATTATGTAATGAAATTATACGTGAAAGGGTGCGATTATTGCCCATAGTTTTGTGTTTTTCGTGAAATAGTATGTGCGCTCTTGGTCAGTATTTTATGTAAACTTTTCTTATTTTTTTTCTATGTCGCCCTGATAGTAACTGTATAACTATACAAATAACTGTTTCAAAAGTAAAGCGATCGTTGATGAGGAATCGCGGGAATAGATTGTGAACTTGAGATTTGTGTAGCCACTGTAAGAAAATTTTCCGTTATTTTTTTTGGCATGTATAGATTAGTTACAGGTTGTAATTTAATTATTAGTGTGAAATGTTATTTTATGCAAATGTGAAAATTATAAAGGTTTCGGTTTTAATATGATACAAAATATATGTGTGGAATTTGTCATTCTAATTATTTCTTGTCTATCAACTTTGAAATTGTTAAAGAAAAAAAAAAAAAAAATTGCAAAATATATAAATTTGTTGAATAAATTTATTAAAATTGTTAAACGATATTAATAAGTTTTACTAATGGAAAAACTTATTTTCAAGGGGGTGATGCGAGTGTAGTAATGCCTAGTTAAGAATATTAATTTTTGTTTAATTAAGATAATGTTTAATGTAAATCATTTACTAATAATTATGAAATTACGAAAAAGTATGTTTGTTAGATTTAAATTGTTTAAAATGGGTAGAGTTGGCAGTCCTGAACAGAGGCCCAGAGAGCGACTACCCACAAGGAGTCAGTCTTCAGGCGGCGCGTTAAGCGTAGTTGGGCATGTAACGTAAAATTAATTAATTGTTTGTGCCCCTCTCCCTCTCCGACGTAAATTATTAATAGAAATTCCGTACTCGCATCCCCCTAAATTACTTAAACCATTTTCGGAAGTAAATAAAAGAGTTAAAAAGTGTTAAAAGAGTGTTAATGAACCCCCCCTTTGTTTTGTAACGACTTTCATAGTCTCGGCGTGGCTACCATGAATATAATTGTAAAGTAGTGTTGAAATGAGTAAAGAGAGTGTAAAGATAAATGAAATAGCGAGTAGAAAGAAGCGTAAATAATGAAGAAAGTAAATAATAAAGCGTGATCACTATATTTACAACTGAGAGAGAATGTATAAAAAAATGAACATTGCAGAATTTAACACGATTATATGATTAAGCTCAATCTAAAAAATTATTGGGTAATTTAAAAAAGAAAAAAAATTCATCAATTACTTAGCAAAAATAAAATGGAAAGAAAATTAAATTTTTTTCCAAACTTGCATTTTATATACAGTTAGTGTCATGCGAGTTTGGACTTTATATGCTAAAATGAATGTTAGAATTATTCAGTTTTACATATATATTAATATATATTATTTAATATATTTCGTCGACGAGTTCAAATTACAGTTTAAAATTAGATGCTATTCGAATCGTAATGTGACACGCCCAATTACAGTGCTTTCGAATTTTGGGATCATTCGTGATGCAATACTTTTTGTCATATTGTGATTCGATATTAACACTTACAAATATGTGTTGTATTTCTCTACATTATGATGATTAATTTCAGCTATTGTGCAATTCCATGTAGACTGCTTGATCTCGTAATATCGTCGTTTTTGGCGTAGTGAAAGGAGAGGGGGAGGACAAGAGGGCAGGATAACGAGAGGGGGAGTAAAGTATCCCACGTTTGTGAAATAACCTAACTACTCTATTCCCTAAATTTAGGAATAATGCATAAATAAAATAGATAGTCGTCCTAGCATTACCACCAAAATTACAGTGAACAATATATTTATTCTGTCATTGGTTTTCAAAAATTAAAAGTATTACTATGATAACACCTGAGAGGAGGAGGAGGAGAGGGAGTGAGTGAGGGTGGGGGACTGGGGTTTAAGAGGGACTGCGTTGTTGCTACATCTCGGAGAGGGTGGAGTGGAACTATTGCAGGCGACTGTACATGGATGGTTGCTCTTTAAAAATTAATGTGAAGCATGTTTGATTATGGCCAAAATTATAAAGAGTTATCTTATATTGCAAGATATCAGTATTATATAAATATTAAATAAATATTGTTAAATTTAAATTTTCGATATTTTTAAAGGTTTTGCTCTCAGAATACATTTCCTGTTTTAATAAATAAAGCTCTGAATTGTGATGTTTTTTCATTTACCTTCAATCACATGACAGTAGATCACAATACAACATGATATCTGCACCTTAAAAAATAAAGGAAGACTTTCCCAATAATTAGGTTGCATCTACTGGTGTAATTATTTCTCTGGTATGAAATGAAATCAATTAAATTTCATTTCTGAGTTAAAAGGAAACTTACAAATCAGTCAATTTTATTTTTGTGTGATTAATTGTATTTTTATTATATTTATACGTAATTTTTGAACGGCTCCTTAATTCATTAACAAATGACGGGCGGTATGGTTTCATGCCGAGATCTTTTGTCATGTGATCTTTCATTGTGGACTTGGGGACTGCAAGTTCTTGTGATCGTTTCTGAAGTGATTTTTTCGGTGAACGAGCCACCGATGCAATCACACCTTCACATTGTTCTGCTCGCGTTGTTGGTTTTCCCGACCGTGGTCTATTCTTGTTTGGTGGTGCAGCCTTACTGAATCTTGTATTGAAATCATTCTGGATATCATGCATCGTTTTGCCAATATGTGACCTTTCATGAGCCCATGTGCTCATCACTATCTTTTCCTCCAGAGTGTAAGTGGATTGGTCTGCCATTGTTCACGCAACTCTAATACCTGGAAAAGGAAAAAAATGTCAATAAATCACATAAATTCAATGGATCACCTGAAAATCAGGGCCCCCAGCCTTCTTTAGTTAGCCTTCTAAGGTTAACTAACGAAAATATTACGACCTAACCTAACCAATCGTTAGGTCAACTGTACGCCCTTCACGAGTGGTTAGGTTAGGTCGTGATATTTTCGTTAGTTAGCCTTATAAAGCTAACTAAAGAGGGCTGAGGGGCCTGATCTTCAGGTGATCCAATTCAATTAATCACACAAAAATCAAATTGGTATTACAATATGTACAGTTTGTAGGGGGTGACGGGACTTTTCGAACACCCTGTAATTAGCTTATATATACTGAATATGTAGGCCATTGAATTGTGTCGCAACAGAACAATCTGTTGCTGTGAGATTTTGGCCATAGAAGAAGTAAGGACCTAAAAATTCTAAATATTAATAAGAAAGTGGTCCTCTTCTTAAACCTGAAAATTATACTCCTGTGTATTCTCTGAAATAGTTGCTCATTTGTATACAAAATGTGTATTATACATTGTAGCCATCATGCATACTTAATTTATACAGAAGGGGTAAGTGATTATATGACAATTCCTTTTTTGCTTTAAAAATAAGGAAAATTAAAGTAAATAGTAGAAAAAATGATAGCAAGCAATGCAATACCTGCCACATAACTTGAAAGTACCTCTGTTGATGGATATCAATTAAAGCATCTTAATAAAATTACGTTAGTTTTGATGCTGTTTGTTGTTATGGAGACAAAATCTTCCATATTAATTCCTAATGTACTTGAAGTAATCCAGACATGACATATGAATAATTTGAATGGGTTTTGGAGATTATATAAAATGTACCCAAGTTCTGGATAAAAAAACATTATAGGACGAACTTTTTAATTTTTCTTATTTCAAGGGTTCCACCACTTCAACCTTAAGATTTTCTTGGCACACATCCTTACATGAAATAATATGTGTTAAACAACATATTTGCCAAATTTGGCGCTTTTATAAAAAGGCCCCCAGCCTTCTTTAGTTAACTTTATAAGACTAACTAATGAAAATATCACGACCTACCCTAACCAATCGTCAAGTTGACCTAACGATTGGTTAGGTTAGGTTGTGATATTTTCGTTAATTAGCCTTATAAGGCTGCCAGGGTTGCCAGATCAGATGGTTTCCAAATCCGGAGATTTTACCTACGAAGCTCATCATTATTTGTTTATGTACAGTAGCTAAACCGATATATAAACTTCCTCATTTTTTAGAATAATAATTATCTTGCCAAAAATCTGTAAGAAAAATGACAAATTCTACTTTCAATTACATTTTTACAAAACTCAATTTCCCGAGACTCCGGCCCAAAACCGGAGACCTGGCAACCCTACTGGGGGCCCTGATCTTCAAGTGATCCATTATTTTGGTAAATATTTACTATTACACCGGTCTCCGGTAGAAACTTTTAAAAGCTGGTTTTCAATGTTTTTCAATGTGCTGAATTAAAAAATGACACTCATTTCCGTCGCAAATGATTTGTTAAAGAGTTATTGAAGCTTAAAGCTTTTAAAACTTTCTACCCTTTTTTACCTGGGAGAACCCCAGTGGGAACCGGGAGTTTTAGGTGGGGAGAATCACTAAAACGAGTGGTTTCCGAAGATTTTGAAAGTTAGATTAATACAAAACACATCAAAAACCATAGGAAAAACATAAATTTCACCTTCAAAATTGGCCGAACCTAAAACAACCTAAGCAAACCTAACTTAACCTAACCTAACCTAACCTAACAACCCATAGTCACAACGAGGACACTTCACCACTTGAGGAAGAACACTGTGTGCCCGAAGAAAAGCTGTAGCTTTTTCTGAATTTCCATAAAATTCGGCGATACAGCGAAAATAATCAAAGGAGCACAGACCACAGGAAGCCATGTCCACTAACTGATTCAAATTAAAATCAGTGGAAGCGCCATTTTTTTACCCTTTTCCCGTTAGAGAGTTTAAGCTTCAGTAACTCTAACAAATCATTTGTGACGGAAATGAGTATCATTTTTTAATTCAGCACATTGAAAAACATTGAAAACTAGCTTTTAAAACTTTCTACCGGAGATCGGTGTAATAGTAAAGAAATACCATTATTTTTTATAACTTCTGGATCGCGTGTCATTACTCCACAAAATAGTTGTCATTACCCAAGTCGGGTAATTTACCCCTAGGTTGAGAACCACTGTTGGAGGGTATAAAAAGGGCGTTCGTAGCTCTCTAACGAACACTAGTAATTCTTTTCAGCGCAAGTTCTGATAGACTACGCGAGTTAGTACTTTATGTACGAAAGGTTTTGAAGATATCGGATCTTAATTCTGGAAAGGGGCGAGTTTTTAAATTTGTTTTAATCCAGTTTTATGGTATTTATTATTATTATTATAAATTGCAGTGAAGTTTTAAATTAGCTCATTCATCCATAAAAAGTTACTACAGTAATTGTTATTTCTCTTTTTAATCTAAAATTCTGTTTACTTCGTTTGAAAACGATGAAGCGAATAAACTGAATATTTATTTCAGTCATGCATGAAAATTTAATGTTATTTAATAATTAGGTACTTGTGGGTTATCTGTCGCCACTTTTTAATATTTTTTTATTTATTTATTTTTATATATTAAGAGAAGAGGATTCTTTATACTGTACGGCATTGGCGATTGGTTAGGTTAAGTCGTGCTAGTTTGGTTAAATACCATTTTATTTAACCAAACTAGCACGACTTAACCTAACCAATCGTCAATGCCGTACAGTATAAAGAATCCTCTTCTCTTAATATATAAAAATAAATAAATAAAAAAATATTAAAAAGTGGCGACAGATAACCCACAAGTACCAATAATTATATTTCTCTTTAATAATAATAATAATTATATATATATATATATATATATATATATATATATATATATATATATATATATATATATTGTATGGAGCAAGTGTAGTTTACGTCCCTCTGTGGTGCCTAGTGTAGTTTACGTTCCCCAACTTTGACTTAGTGTAGTTTGTGTTCCTTTTTGCGTCAGGGGGACGTAAACTACACTTGCTCCCATTGTATTTACTGTGTATATCGGCCACAGGGCTTGAATATGCATTATTATTATTATTATTATTATTATTATTATTATTATTAATATTTTCGCTGATTTGATTGCAAATTATTTATAAGGAACTGTTCCTCTACTTTCACTAACCAGTAAGAAATAATAGATATTTGTGACGATAATGAAATCAGTGGCGACGAGAGCGTCCCTTTTAATCTCGATATACATGGTTAACCAGAACCCAATGTAAACGGTGATGAAATACCAGGTTTTATTTCCCCCCGACTCTTTTTATATACAGTTTAATAATATTTGATGGTGTTCACTTACTTTAAAAATATTACATCACTAAAAAGCAGTTTTTCTTCATCAAACAGCACGGAAGCGTGCGTGCATTTATTCGAGGTTACAGACAACGGCGATAGCCAGATTCAGATGTTACAAACGGTTAATATATATAGTAATTTGACTGAAGAAAATGGTATTTCCATGAATTTTTTAACAGTCACAGATTTGTGACTATGCTACTCCAGTCAACTAGAATTGTGATCCCATAGAGCTGATGTGACTTCTCAATGCTACCCCAGGCTAATAATACCCAAATAGAAAAATAATTTTATATAACAGAACACCTTAATACTAACAAATGGACGACCCTACGGGATTTAGCTGAAAATTTATATACTAATAAATTTTTATATTCTAATAACGAAAATGACATTATTTGGAAAAATAGGCGCAACATACGAAAAAATTGCATTTATATGCGCATTAGTTAAAATGGCGTATGACCATTATTTAAATTATGTAGTTATGTAGTGGGTTTTAAAACTAAAACGCAGATAATATCATTTATTTATTAAAATTTGCAATATTTAATAATACTTTAATAAATAAATCTTCATTTGCATAACTTTTTCTCCAAACGAACTCGCATAAACAGTTTGTTGTTGTTATTAATGTTTATTTGTTGCCTGCTTAGACATAGTTTAGTCTGAATATTATTAATGTAGTGTGAGCATATGATAATGCAGTGTTGTGATCTATCTACTTGCGAGTTGTCCCCGGTCAATTGAATGCCCTGTTAGGTCAATTGAATGCCCTGTTAGAGCAACTGTACGCCCTTGACGATTGGTTAGGTTAAGTCATGATATTTTCGTTAGTTTTAATGAAAATATCATGACTTAACCAATCATTAAAGGCGTACAGTTGACCCAACCGGCCATTCAATTGACCCAACCGGCCATTCAATTGACCCAACCGCCCATTCAATTACCTGGGGGCCACACAGCAACCTCGTATCCGGGCGTCATGAGCGGTGTAAACTAGATAACGGTTATGCACCATGCAGAACAGTGAGCATATAAATGCTATTTTTTTCATATGTTGCGCATATTTCTCCAGGAAAATAATGGGATCTTTTCCGTTTGGGGCTAGCAGCGAATTTTAATGAAAATCGGTATACTAATGTATATTTGGTCACTGGTTTTAAAAGTAACTTTCTTTTTTTGGAGAAATGAAAAACAAACATGTTAGAGCACTTTAAATAATTAATGTGTTTTAACTAGCTTAAACTATCATAGTTACAGAGGATTGTGTTAAATTTAGCCAGAGTCACAAACTACTACTGTTTCTGAAAAAGTGCTCTAAGTGTGGAAAAGTGTGTTCCTTTGATAAAAATACCCAGTTCTTTCGTTACCAAAAGCGTCGGTCAAACGGTAAAAAGTGCAACTTTACGAAGAATACGTTTTTGAAGGATCCCGGCAGATCTGTAAAAGTAGCAGAAAAATCAAGAATTAATGCCAGGTTAGGTCAGTTGAATGCCCGGTTAGGTCAACTGTACGCCCTTGACGATTGGTTAGGTTAAGTCATAATATTTTCGTTAAAAACACATTAATTATTTAAAGTGCTCCAACATGTTTGTTTTTCATTTCTCCAAAAGAAGTTATTTTTTTAAATCAGTGACCAAAACTACATTAGTATTCCGATTTTCATTAAAATTCGCTGCTAGCCCACAAACGAAAAGATCCAAATAATGTCATTTTCGTTATTAGAATATAAAAATTTATTAGTATACAAATTTTCAGCTAAATCCCGTGGGGTCGTCCATTTGAAAAAGATCCTGATTTTCTTATGACTCGATTACACACTCACGTTCAAATTTAACTCAATTCGTCGACACAAAATGACCCAATTTGTTACAATGGAAAATTTTAATAATGATTAGCATTACAATTTAGTAATCAGAACTCAATACCTAACTTAACTTACTCAACAATATTATTCCTGCGATTATACCCGTATTAGATTTGTACTGTACACAATTTCTTAATAAATTGACACAGACCAATGAAATAAATTTTGACGACTAAAATTGATTAACTTTCCACCTTAAACTGTAATACTTCATATAATTTGTGTCCATTACCATAATAAAAAAAAACACTATGTTGACTCCAATTGTAAGCACTGTCCATTCACGCTTTAACACTTTATGTACCAGAAACACTCTTCCAATACCACACTGAATGAATAAACCTTATTTCTGCACATCAAGCCCTTGTGCTTAGTCTCCAGATAAATTAGTTTTCTTTCACTGAGAATCAACAATTGAAACGGACTGTTCTACTTGCAGATACTCCAGAGAAGCCTCCAATGCTCTTGACTCCGGAACTTTGCACTTGTGCCAGCTGGTATGACTAATTATCACACCAAACCTCATCGGACCGCACCAGGACAAAATATTAATAATATACTCATCAAAACGTAATATTTAAATGCCCGGTTAAGTTAATTGAATGGCCGGTTAGGTCAACTGAATGCCCGGTTCAGTCAACTGTACACCCTTAACGATTGGTTAGGTACAGTATATCAAAGTTTTATATATATATTATATATATATATATATACATACAGGGTGTCCGAGAATTATCTGTACAACTTTTGGCTGTTATTAAAAGTCAACCATGAAGTGTAGAAATTCCAGTGTTGTCCCATTTTACAGAGAATCTCATTAAGTTTTTTCTGATACCAAGTTTTGACAAGTTTTTTAGAAATTCCAGTGTGTCCTAAAATTATCTGTACAATTTCATCTTTTAATAAAATTCTTGATAACACACGTAAAATTCTTAAACAAGATTACTTAGAATCTGTATTTTCAAAAGTTTCTTTTATTAAAGTAACGTTGTTACAAACATTCGATATGTGCACCATCAGGTGCATACACACAGACATTGGTGATTTAAAAGCAAGAATCACAGCTGCTATTGAGCGAATTGATGTGGATATGCTGCAGCGTACATGGCAACATTTGGATTATCGATTGGATGTTTTGCGAATCACTGATGGTGCACATATCGAATGTTTGTAACAACGTTACTTTAATAAAAGAATAAAAGAAACTTTTGAAAAACCAGATTCTAAATAATCTTGTTTAAGAATTTTACGTGTGTTATCAAGAATTTTATTAAAAGATGAAATTGTACAGATAATTTTCGGACACTGTAATTTCTAAAAAAACTTGTCAAAACTTGGTATCAAAAAAAACTTAATGAGATTCTCTGTAAAATGGGACAACACTGGAATTCCTACACTTCATGGTTGACTCTTAATAACAGCCAAAAGTTGTACAGATAATTTTCGGACACCCTGTATATATATATATAATATATATATATGGTATCTATAACTAACACATTTTTGGTAAAAGTTGCTTAAAATTAATCGAAACCTACGTGAAAATATTGACTGCCCGGTTAGGTCAACCGTACGCCCTTGACGATTGGTTAGGTTAAGTCGTGATATTTTCGTTTAAACTAATGAAAATATCACGACTTAACCTAACCAATCGTCAAGGGCGTACACATGACCTAACCGGGCATTCAATTAACCTAACCGTGTGGAAAACTGACTATATGTAATCTTCATTAAAACAAGAAATGATATGTCCATATGAAGAGTTCAGTAATATTGTATCATGTTTCAACCTCTATTATTCTATAAACACCCATCAAGAAGTTGTACACGGGATTGAGATCAGATAGCTGCTGCAGACTCGTAAAATTTGCCAAAATTTTTACTCGTGATCAGATGGAAAATACATCTAATGCATATGACATTGCTTTATTATTGATTTTGATGAGTATATTATTAATATTTTCTCCCGGTATGGTCCGATGAGGTCCGGTGTGGTAATTAGACGGACCCGTGCCAGCTTGCAATTTTTCCCAGTACCCACTAGGAATTCCTCTTGTCTGGCTGTTTCTCACTTGTCCATGGGTGGGCCTTTCTGTCCTCTACACTGATTCAAGCTGGAGTTACTGGCAAACCGCAAGCTGTTCAGTGCCTCTACTGATTCTACAGTACCTTTAAATAAAATTATATTATAAATATCTGTGCCCTGAGACAATTGCCTCACCATATTCTTACATAACATCCAAATCGTCCCCTACACGCAGTAGAGATATCTTTGATTTTAAACAGCGTGAGAAGTTACCTGATCTTAGCCTATATGTCCATTTACATTCTACTCTTGGCCTTAGCCAATATGTGAAATTTGGCAGTAGTAGTCGTATACCAACTTCAATAGATTATAGTGACTCCAAATCTCATGTAAAATGAGATAAATGGTACCCATGCCCCTTTAGTCATGTCATTTATCCAGAAGGGGAATCAACAAGCTTGCAATTAGCAATTTAGTTTGAAAAGTAATACCTATCGGTCATCTCTGTCAAACTTTTCAATTTGGACCTCGACTCACAAGCTGTTTTTACTTAGGTCCTAATCTCTCAAACATTGTCTGCCCTCCCTCCAGTAAAAGTAAAAAAAATGTATTACCTAACAAATTACAACGAAAATAAGTGCAACACAATGCAATATAACTATGCGGATTTTGTAAAAAACTATAATACATGTTCTATTAGTCCACCATTATTCTCAACAACACGTTGGAGTCTTCGGATTAAATGGTGGACCGAACTCCGCAATTCTTCGATACGAAGGTAAATATGAATATAGCAAATGAATCCAAATCAACTGAAATCTAAAGATAAGAAGGTAAATCTGCATATTGCAAAATAAATCCGCATTATATAATTATAGTTTGAAAAAAAATATTTGATTGGCTCAAATGTGATCGGCTTTCTCTTAATTAGTAAATAGTTTGGGGCGCTACTTATGGCCAGCCCTATATTTAGGGTGGATCGATTTTACATTTTTTTCGATTTCCATATTCTAATAGAGACAAAAACTTGCGCATGCATGAGAAAATAGCCTCTGCAAAATCTTAGCTTAATAGGTAATCATCTTCTGCCCCCGGCAGAGCGATGAAAATCATATTTTAGTAGTCAAAAACGTATTTTTAAACCCTAGCCTAGAGTCATAAAATTTTGCGTGTGTGTTATTTCATGCCTAAGCAACGATATAAATGCTATGGGAAATATATAAATGCATTATTTAAGACAGAGCCGATCTGAAAATATGTATATTATACATATTTTCAGATCGGCTCTTTGTCTTAAATAATGCATTTATATATTTCCCATAGCATTTATATCGTTGCTTAGGCATGAAATAACACACACGCAAAATTTTATGACTCTAGGCTAGGGTTTAAAAATACGTTTTTGACTACTAAAATATGATTTTCATCGCTCTGCCGGGGGCAGAAGATGATTACCTATTAAGCTAAGATTTTGCAGAGGCTATTTTCTTATGCATGCGCAAGTTTTTGTCTCTATTACGTAGAATATGGAAATCGAAAAAAATGTAAAATCGATCCACCCTACATATATACAGGGTGGGAGAAAATTCTTTAATGTTTTTATACATGATGTCACTGCAGTGTATGCGATACTTTTCAAAGCAACTATACAAGGCCAGGAATGACTCTAGCCTAGAACAGGAAGGCCCTAGGCTAGACCAGTTGTGGGCAACCTGCGGCCCGTCAGGTTTCTGAGTGCGGCCCAAGAGACATTTTAGTAAAGAACGACGCTTGTGTAGAAGAGCATTCAGCACAAGATGAGGAGGGAGAACGAACAAATGAAAAATGAGGTACCTCCCAGGAATCGAACCCGGGATCATCCACTTGCCGGTCGGATATGTTAACCACTACACCAAGGACCCCGATTAGTCAGTACTCGCAATTCTCCTACATACGAGCGGAATCAAATGCCCTGAGGGGGCACCTTCGCATGCCGTACATACTGTATATATATACATATTTTAACTGCAAACAACACACACTATAATTAATGTAAAGAACGACACTTGTGTAGAAGAGAGTTCCGCACAAGATGAGGAGGGAGAACAAGCAAATGAAAAATGAGGTACCACCCAGGAATCGAACCCGGGATCATCCAATTGCCGGTCGGATATGTTAACCACTACACCAAGGACCCTGATTAGTCAGTACTCATAATACTAATATATATATATATATATATATATATATATCGTCCAGGCCCGATAGTACGTAAAAAAATCTTTTTTACCCCGACTTGCTATAACGTTTTTCAGAACTACACCACACGCACTTTACATCAAGAGATAGAGGACGTCGTCGCGAATAATTTGATGTAAATATCGAACAAATTCGTTCACTAGAAAAAAGTTTACAGCAAAGTTTATGTGGCCAAAATGTTGTTCATCTGAGTAAGGCGTTAAGTTAATGTTAAGTTCTTACTGGCTTAAAAACTTCTGTTCAAAAGGTAGGATAAGCGTTAACTTTGGACAAAATTTGTGTTTAAAAGAAAAGGGCGTTTCTTACAAAAATCATGGAATGGTTTGAAAAATGCGTCCTACAAAAAGACAAATCTTTTTTGTTTGCATAATAATAAATCTTTAAAAGAACATGACAGGAGTAACACAAAAAACATTTAACGTTAAAAATTCAAAGTTAAAAAAAAAAAAAAAATTCCCGGCAGCTTTTAGAAAGAATAAATATATATATATATATATATATATATATATATATATATATATATATATATATATATATATACACCGAGTGGGCCAAACAAAACTATTACCCTGATTTTGAACAATATAATTTTACCTTTATCAAATGTTATTTGTACAATCAATATAGAGGGTGTCCCAAAAAAACTATATACTCTTTATAGCATCATATATTTTATAATTAAAAAAAAACCCAAACAATATATTGTTATAGCAATTGCCAATGAAAGGTAAATTAGTAATCTAAGTGATCAAAATGTTATAGCGAGTTCTTTGCATATAAAATTTAATTACCGTAACTACGCCAAGTGCTCTAAATGTTCTCCGGCGGCATTTTGAACATTTTGAGCACTTGGCGTAGTTAATTAAATTTTATATGCAAACTCGCTATAACATTTTGATCACTTAGATTACTAATTTACCTTTCATTGGCAATTGCTATAACAATATATTGTTTGGTTTTTTTTAAATTATAAAATATATGATGCTATCAAGAGTATATAGTTTTTTTGGGGACACCCTGTATCTGTCCTGTATAGAATTTTGTGGTTTATCTCGTGGTGGAGTTGGATTTTTGTTGACTGTAACCATTATTTTGTAATTCGCTGTTATACAGGCACGGGTAGAAAAACTTTGTTTCTATACAGTTACCTAATTGAGTCAAAGATTCTGCTGAATGTGTCCTCCTCCATTATCAATGCACGCTTGCAACCTTGACTTCTCCCTTATCGACGGCAGTACGGCATCAAGGATTTTTTCTTGGTAATAAGCAGCAATGATTTTGGCATTTTGATCAACAAAAACAATCTCTGACTTCCCTAACTTTGAAATAAAGATGGAAACCATGACTTTTTGAGAAAAATGCGGACGTTCCTGCAAAGTCGAGCTAGAGTCATAGATTTTTTGTCCTGTCTTCCATAAACTCTGTCATTTTGTGTGTTTATTGTTGAAGCAACCGTAAAGGTCTTCTCGTCGCTGAACCATATTTTCGACACTTCTCTCTCTGGGAATCGATCTAACAGAGCACGACATTTTTCAACTCTTGCTTGCTTATTTCATGTAGAACGCTTATGAAATTCGACTCTTTTAAAACATTTAAGACCCAGATCATCTTTTACTATACGACGAACACTAGAGCGAGAAATACCAGTAGTTTTTGAAATTTCTCTAACGGACTTGTGGGTGTTGGGCCGTTCTTCTTGACTGCATATCATGGATGAAACCATGTCAACATTTTCCTCAGTACGTCATGTTTTTGGCCTTCCACTGCCTTCTTTTCGTTTGGTCGACCCTGTGATATCGATTTTCTCTGAGATATTGAAGTTCAGCTATCGTCCATCGTTTATTTGGAAACTCTTCATTCATTCTGCACCCCAGTGTTTCTCCTTACGCAGGTTCAATATGAATGCTTCATCTTCCAAAGAGTATTTCATTATGTTATAACTTGTTCACCAACTATAGCAGAATTATGGTCTGAAATGAAAAAGGAAATAAATTAATTATTTTGTGTAAAAATTAGGAAAATTAATTATTTGTGGAGAAACTGACTGTCATCTGAAAGTATGAGTTGCTGACTTTGACCGCCTTTCATTTGAGCACCATATTCTGATACCTCCCTCCAGTTGTGAGCCTGTACCTCTACTCCTGGGTCGTTGAATCTAGATTCAAAACCAGTGTTTGAAAGAGTAAAAGTATGGGTACAACATACGGCCTCAGCAGTAAGATCAATATACAAGGTGAGCCACAATATTTTTAAAAAGTTGGGTAATAGTTTTTTTTGGCCCACCCTGTATATATATATATATATATATATAAACAGAAACCGTATACATATCAAAACATACATACTGAAGCCAATGCGAAAGAATATATTCATATAAAACTCTCTCAGTATATTTTAACGTCTCATACCGAATGGGTAACATGGCGGCTCGCAAAATTCGAATCTTCAGTGGCAATGGTTCGAATCTCGCAAAGAAAAGGTAAATTTATTTCTTGTGTATTTAATCTTGAACCTTAAGTTGCTATTATATTAAGTTGTTCCTGATTAAAATAAAATTGAAATGCATGTAATTAAACTCGGTTTATGAAAATAAACCGAAATGTATTTAATTAATATTTCCTCCAACAGATGGCGCAACCCACTTTGATTAAATTATTTTCAAGGAATCAGTTCACTGATGTCATCACCTGAGGAAACTTGTTCGACGATAGAATTTCTCAAAGCTTGAGATGTGGAAACGACATAGTTTCTCTTAAACCCCAGTCCCTCCCCCTCACTCTCCTCCTTCTCCTCTCAGGTGTTGTCATAGTAATACTTCTATTTTTTGAAAACCAATGACAGAATAAATATATTGTTCACTGTAGTTTTGGTGGTAATGCTAGGCGACTATGTATTTTAGTCATGCATTATTCCTAATTTAGGGAATAGAGTAGTTAGGTTATTTCACAAACGTGGGATACTTTACTCTCCTACTCGCCCCCTCTCGTCCTCCTCCTCCTCGTCTTTCGCTACACCAAAAACGACGATATTACGAGATCAATCGCACAATAGCTGAAAATTAATCATCATAATGTAGAGAAATACAACACATATTTGTAAGTGTTAATATCGAATCACAATATGACAAAAAGTATTGCATCACGAATGATCCCAAAATTCGAAGACACTGTAATTGGGCGTGTCACATTACGATTCGAATAGCATCTAATTTTAAACTGTGATTTGAATCCAGCTACGAAATATATTTAATAATATACTGTATATTAATATATATGTAAAAAAAATAATTCTAACATTCATTTTTGCATATAAAGTCCAAACTCGCGTGACACTCTAACTCATGGGTCGGGGAACTTTTTTGGGTATTACCCAAAAATCTATTTGAGTAAAATGAAATTACCCCCAGACTTCAAAGTAAACAAAAACGAGCCAATTGCTCTTAAAATTGTTACATATGGTATACAAAAAATTCAAATTAAAAAAATGTTTATTAGATCCATTATTATGGAGAAATAAAAAAAGCCACACATGCTGGCATAAGAATAGCACACAAACAAAATTAGTAAAAAGGATTGAAGAATTTCATTCAAAACATCTCCACTTCAGGTTTTGGAAAAATGATGCTGTTTCATTTTTGATACAACAACATCAAAATCAGGACGTAAATTCTTAATATTCTAAAATTTAGAATAACGCCACATTTATATAACAAAATAAAATAAAAATATACGAAAAAAATATCAGCACAAAGTGTCAAGCACTAAAAGCACCTCTTCGTTTCATGATACCATACACACGACTGAGGCTCTGAGGGAAGTGTCTCTCATACCGCACGCATTACCCCCAAAATTTTTAAATTTACCCCATTTGGCTCATATCATGTTTAATTTTAATCCATAATAAAATACATATTTCAATTACCATTTTTAGTTAACTCGGCAACTCATGATAACATTAGATCTGTCAATATGCTGTTTAAAAGAAAAATATGACTTCACCTTCAGATATCTTGTTTATCTGCTAGTATGCTGTTACAGCCAAAATTTACCTTTATCTTCAAATATTTAAAAAAAAATTCAGCCTATTGAGAATAGTAGTATCCTCGCATTTCGGACGAGAAATTTGGGGTGCTTTGAAACTTGCCCATGGAGGGGCCCCCTGAAGGCCTTCGCATCCGTTATAAGGGCCCCCCTTTCCTTAAATTCATAACCAGTTTATGATCCCTCACAGGTCTTAATGAAGGGCCCCTTGAGGGGCCCCCCTCCACATTGTGTAGAAAAAAAAAGGATTCATCCTCGTCTTCCTTCACGCGAAAAAAAATCCTCCTGTGCGGTTCTTTCAAGAGACAAACAAAATAAAACAAACAAACAGACAAAGACAGAGTTTGACACTCAGTTTAGAACTTATACCCTTAAACATTAGAAATTAAAACTTAAAATAAATATCTGAAAAAGGGTTTAATAGACATAACGAGAGTATGCATCGACCTCAAAACATACAATGACTTGTATTGTATTCTCAAGGCATATTATTATATTCTAATACCACACTACCTATTCAAATGTAATTCTATTTTCATATGTTAACAAATTGTGAACATCACAAAAAACAAAATCAAGTTAAACATATTTTAAATCAAAAACATTTCTTTGTTTAATATCTGTATTATGAAAAATAAAATGAAGGTTTATTATTTTAACTTAAATAAATTAATTTATCTTTTTTTTAAGGGAAACTGACTTATTTTCATCCGATCTGAACCTCAAATACAAGATCTTTTTATACATTCGTAACACGTGCTTAATTATTTATTTACTTTTAAATATATAGGTTTCTGTTATTTACATCGCTATATACCATCACATTCACATGACATCGTCTGGTTTGTGAACTATTAATTTTACTACACATCAAATTTCGTTATAAATTTGCGTGTGTTTAAAAAATTTAACAACGTAATTTAAAAATTTTAATGACCTGATATTTGTATGTATGTATGTATTGATATTTAGGTTATACATTTCGTGAATCAACACACATAAATAAGCGAGGTAATATAGTTAACCCCTCTCTCTATTGTGTAATATATATATATATATATATATATATATATATATGATACGTATGAGGGTATTCTATCCAGCAATAATTACAGGGCTATTGCTACACCTCTTGCTTCTCGATACTAGAGAAACTCTTGTTACTACACCGCTTAAATGATTACGTATGAACTAAATGTGTTTGGTTTTAAAAGGTCCCACTGAACTGATCTGTGTATCTATATACTTAAGGAAACTATATTTAAATACACTGACAGTAATTCAACTATTTATAGCTGTTTTCTTGATATAAGTAAGGCATATGATAGACTGAATCACAATATTTTATTTACAAAACTAGAAGGCAGGGAAGATCCAATGTACAGTGCTTACAAGAAGTCTCGCGCCTCTGTCTCGTCCCAAGCTAGTCTGTTAGGTATAAAATGGGCGGTCCTTATGGCAGCGGAGGCGTGTTCGGATTGGTGCACATAATTGCTCTAACCCCATCAATGACGTCCACATTATCATTGTGTTGATCACTCTATCTATTTATATATAGAGACATACTGTATATAGATATATATAGAGTATGCAGGGGATAACGTGTCTCAGTCCCAGCTATGGTAGTTGTCTTACAATTAACAGTCCCAAGTGCAAGTTACGTTAACACCTCCACATAAACTACCCTGGACTAAAATAACATACGTGAAGCCCTTACCCACAAACCATTTAAAAGCTCTCTCTGTCTCTCTCTCTCTCTCTCTCTCTCTCTCTCTCTCTCTCTCTCTCTCTCTCTCTCTCTCTCTCTCTTCAAACTAATCTATCATATTTTGCGACTTTTTATCTCTGGTAGGATTCAATTCCATTCCTATAGTGTAAGAGATACTTAAATTCACGTGTGTATTATGCCATATGATGTGCGTAATAAATAATCATTTTTAAATAGTTGGAGCGTTCAAGGTCATCTGTAATAATCTATAGACTACCCCTCAAGCCCACTCTCAACACTTAGATTCCCTTAAGACACAGGCGTCTTCAAGTAACATGAATGCGTAGAGATCTAAGGTGTTAGATTCCATATTATATAATTTATGTGCTAGGTTTAAGAACGCTGGCATTGAAGGATGGAAGGAAGGGACAGTAAAAGCGATAATAGGTTTAATGAAGGAAGTGGAATGAGGATGGAGGTAAGCGTTGCTATGTCGAAGGAAACGAGGTTGGGTGGGGAATTACGAAGGGAGGAGGAAATGCTTAACACAAACTCAAATATTTATTTTAATGCCCTAGACCTAGAAAGACAAAGAGCAAAATACCTTAAACTAACAATGAATTGACAGAAACAGAAGAGCCTGGTCTTAGACGCACTGATAGGTTTAACGTATGTGGCTAGAGGCCGCCACTCAGAATTACCACTACTACCTAAGTCATAAGGTTATTTACTATGACAGAGTAGTCATGAGTAGTTATGGAAATAAAATATGATTATACTGTTGATGGCTGACTATATTCAGTTGGGATATAAACTATTGCTGACAATCTTTGGATCCTTGGCTTTTAAGACGAATTTTTTATGCATATGTTCAACAAAATAGGAAATTGGCTGATTATTATTACCATTCGAAGGGTTGGTACCCTTCAAAACCGAAATCAATTTCAGAAGGGGTGCATGGTATCCTCATTTCCTTTATCGTCCCAGCACGCTTCACATAAGCCATTTACACAAAGCTGGAAAGGCCTCTGTGCACCACGAGACGACCCAGGCAATGCGGGGAGCAATGGTGACATTGCATGAATATGGTGTGCCAATAAGAGAAATATCAAGACGACTAGATGTTCATCGAAGCACTGTGGAACGGTGGATTCATCGGTATGAAGCAGAAAACTCAATCGCTACTTTGCCGAGGTCTGGTCCTCCGCGTTCAACATCTCAAGAGGAAGATTCTGCGATTGTTAATCATGCCAGAGAGCATCCGTTTGTTCCAGCGACGCATATTTACAGACACCTGAACCTTCGTTGTAGCGCAAATACAGTGAACAACAGACTTCACGAGGCAGGGTATTTTTCTCGCCGTCCAGCTATAAAACCTGCATTGACGATTGAGCATAAAGAGGCGCGGATGGGATTTGCCTTGCAATACTTGCCGCAGGAGGAAGAATTCTGGAGAAAAGTTGTGTACTGTGACGAAAAAACATTTTCAACAGATAGTCATGGTTACCTGCATTGTTGGAGAGAGCGCGGAAAACGCTATGAAGAAGGAAATGTTTTCCCGAGCAAACGTAGTGGTCACATCAATCTCGGTGTGTGGGCTGGATGTCTGGCTATGGTGTCGGAGAATTGACTCAAGTAGATGGACGCTTTACTGGACAGCAATATTGCCAGATACTGGAAGAGGTGCTGCTACCCAGTGTTCGTGCGTATCTGGTTCCAGCACCGGAACCATTTTACTTAATGGAAGATAACAGTCCCATTCATAGGAGTAACGTTGTGAGAGCGTGGTACGAAGATCACCCAGAGATTATTAATCTAATTCTGCCACCACGTTCTCCTGATCTGAATCCGATTGAAAACCTTTGGGCAATAATGATTAACGAATGGGAGCAACGCAATGAAAGAACATTTGAAGCACTTTTAGCTCACACGAGGAATAGTTGGGAGAGCTTACGCCGAACACCAAACATTCCCTACAATCTGGCCTCTTCTATGCCGCAACGATTGCAAGAAATTATCGATGCTGGAGGAAGCTATACGAAATACTGATGTTAAAGCCATGACGTAAATGTGTATCGAATATATATTTATGTTAATATAGAATTTTATTATATTTTTATGTTTGACATCTATAAAAGTATATATTGTGACCATGAAAGAACTTTACTTATCCTTAGTTAGAATCTTTTCTTGCAATGTCTACGCTCATGGCGATGATAATATATGCATTGTTGAAACAAACTATGAGAAGGTAATAGTTTCAGGAAAAAAATAAAAACTGGCAACATCGAGGTCATCACATGTTTATGGGAATTGTCATATGATATGCTACCAATAAACTCTTATATACTACTATATACAGTATACTATATTACGTAATAATTACGATGAACAAATCAAATGCAAATTTCTCTAATTCACGGCTCACCAGTCTTACTTTAGACCAAGGGTCTCCAACCCTATGCCCGCGAGCACCATGGTGCCCGCCGACCCTTTTGCGTGTGCCCGCCAGTGACTGACTACGATTGATAAGTTTTTATTTAAATTTTTAATAAAATGTTAAGTATGTTCCATATTTTAAATATTTAGTTACTAAATATTTGAAATATGTAACATACTTAACATTTTATTAAATTTTAATAGTTAATTACAGAAACAGATGCTCATTTATTTGAAAATAATTATTTCTTTATAAATAAATTAAGTTATCGTTTTGATAATTTTTCTAAGATTTTTAGTTAGCCCATCCTTGTTTTCTTTTTTGTGTATTATGTTCATTATTTTACATAGGAATTAAATGGTTTTTTTTTGTGTATTATGTTCATTATTTTACATAGGAATTAAATGTTTTTTTGTGTATTATGTTCATTATTTTACATAGGGATTAAATGCTTTTTTTGTGTATTATGTTCATTATTTTACATATGAATTAAATGGTTTTTTTTGTGTATTATGTTCATTATTTTACATATGAATTAAATGTTTTTTTGCGTATTATGTTCATTATTAAGTCCAACTATAAATTTGCCTTGAAAAAGTAAATGGTGCCTGCCGCACTACTGGTAGTCTTGAATGTGCTCTTCGGCACAAAAAGGTTGGGGACCCCTGCTTTAGACTAATGACTTTCATAAGATGGAATAGGTTTAACATAGTTCGTTTAATAGGTTACCACTTAAAACAATGGATAAATTATCTATTAGTGAGACGACCGTGACTTCCTCGAAATGCGAGCGCGTGAGAGGTTCACTGAGGAATTTGGTCATTAGATTCTTCACGTAGGATATATATCATATCACAAACAACAATATTGACAACAATTCCCAACAATTACTTAATATCAATAATTGCATTTGAGCAAATAATTTAGACCTGCGTCAAAATAACTTAGGTATCATGCCATGATTTGGGATATTTGCCGAATTAGTCGTTCTCTATAGTCTACAGCAGTGGTTCCCAACCTTTTCACCACAAAGGACCCCTTTTATTTTTATTTTTTTCCCACGGACCCCATGTTTTTGAAAGATTCCGTCTACCAAACAAACTGTTTTTATTAACTAATAATTAACTCGTTTTCTCATTTTTCACTATCAAATAAAGGACATATAAGAGAGTATGCAATTAAAATACAGCATATTAAAAAAGTATTAATAATTCCAGCCAAGAGTAAGGAAACTTGAAATTTTAGTCTGAGCGCCCTTTTCGTGGGTAAATGTACGATTTCCTTTGGAGTCTCTCGAAATATTGAAAGCTCACGGACCCCCAGCCAGTACTACCTTCGTGGACCCCCAGGGGTCCGGGGACCCCAGGTTGGGAACCACTGGTCTACAGTATATATTGAGACGGTATAATGTAATGCCCAGCTAATATTATGATGACTAGGATTGCTCCATAACCATCCCAACATCCCGAAACTTGCTCCATTCTGCTTCTTAATCATTTGTAGTGAAGTGTAGCAGAAGTGATGTAATAATGGACGTCATTGATTGTGTTAGAGCAGTTATGTGCACCAATCCGAACACACCTCCACTGCCATAAGGACCGCCCATTTTATACCTAACAGACTAGCTTGGGACGAGACAGAAGCGTGAGACTTCTTGTAAGCACTGTACATATTAAATTTATAATAACATATTATACAATGATGAAGTACAAGAATTTAAGTATTGGGGTCAAACCATCTCCTCGACTGAAGACTCAGATATAAGAAAATCTCGAAGCCTTTATGTTAAAGCGAATATGACTGTAAGGAGCTTCTGGTTCTGTACAAGTGAAACTAAAGAAACTCCCTTTATACACTAATATACTGTATATACGAACAGCAATTCGCGGTAATAACTCATAAGGAAGTCATTTTCAATAAATAATCTTATTCAAAATTAAAAGGGGTGAAGCAAGCTAGACGCAGCAGTTAATACAAGATTGTTAATTAATAATAATAATATTGGACCACACTTTACCGCCAATTTTGAATTCATACCGTCACCCTTAATTCGGTATGCATCTTCTTCGTTATATATCGCTACAAAGAAAACGGAATAACGTATTTTAACGTTGAACTTTAAAAATCCTATTCAGAAGCTTACGTATAATACGTAATATTGTACGCAATATATAGCATATATGTATATAGTGGTGGATATTTTGGCTCATTAGTTTGCCTATAAAACATGTTATGTATTCTATGAAATACACGAGCGTTTTTAGTACCTTCAATAAAGTGTTTCTTCATTCCTACACAACGATATGTTAGTTTTCATATTTCTGTCAGAAGTGTGCCCAAATAAATATCGATATATACGTCCTTTTTAAATATGGTACAAATTGCAAAGTGCTTTGAAAGATTGTGCACCATATTCAGCTTAATATATATATATATATATATATATATGTTACGCCCAAACATCGAAATCGCTCAGTGAGCAAGAGAAACAGCCACAACGCGTTGTGGATGCACCGAAGTGACCACTCACCGATGTTAGATATTTTTTCGCTTCATGGCCGTTCTCAAACAACCGCAACGCGTTGTGGACCATTTGGATATGACCATAACGCGTTGTGGACCATTTGGATATGACCATAACGCGTTGTGGACAATTTGAAATGACCACACACCGATGTCTTTCATCAAACTCTATTTAAACACGACGTATATTGAAATGGTATAAACACGACGTAAATTTATCGACGTATTGCACCGATTAAAAATCAAAGTTAAGCAGATATGCTAGAAAAAAGATAGTCCTTTAAAAAATGATTATCAATAAATTTCCCGTAGGTTTCGATTAATTTTAAGCATCTTTAGAATGAGACGTAAATGTAAAAATTAACCAACTGGTTAGGTTAATTGAATGCCCGGTTAGGTCAACTGAGTGCCCGGTTAGGTCAACTGAGTGCCCTGTTAGGTCAACTGAGTGCCCGGTTAGGTCAACTAAGTGCCCGGTTAGGTTAACTGAATGCTCAGGTAGGTTAATTGTACGCCCTTGACGATTGGTAAGCCGTGATATTTTCGTTAGTTTTAATGAAAATATCACGACTTAACCTCACCAATTGTCAAGGGCGTAGAGTTGAACTAACCGGGTATTCAATAATTTTCCCGTAGGTTTCGATTAAGTTTAAGCAACTTTTACCTAATAATTTTTTCTCTCGAGGAGCCGTTTCCATGTTTTAGGGTGAACAGACAGACAGAGCATTTTATATGGTGTGTGGTCGTTTCAAATCGTCCACAACGCGTTGTGGTCATATCCGAATCGTCCACAACGCGTTGTGGTTGTTTCACAACGGCCATGAAGCGAAAAAATATCTAACATCGGTGTGTGGTCACTTAGGTGCATCCACAACTCGTTGTGGTTGTTTTTTTTGCTCACTGAGCGATTTCGATGTTTGGGCGTAACATATATATATATATACACAGGGTGTCCCAGAATTAACTATCTGTTTCAATGAAATCGGACAAATTTTTTAAAAACACACTTTTATTTATGTTTATCATGTTTAATATGTGTTAAAAATGTATAAATTTCTAAATTTTTTTCATAATTTTATTTTCATAATTTTTTCATTATCTGGTTCAATGAAAGACCGTCTGAAGTCATAGAATGGCAAAGAGACTCTCCAAAAGTTAACGTGTGGCTTGGAATGACCAAATCCAAAATTTATGGTGCTCCATCTTGTTGAAACACAACATTATCAAGAATGCCATCATCAAGAAGCTGTGGTTCGAGAAACAGCTGAAGCATATCAAGGTAGACGGTACCTGTTACAGTTGCTTCCGCAAAGAAGAATGGGCCATAAATTTTGGATTTGGTCATTCCAAGCCACACGTTAACTTTTGGAGAGTCTCTTTGCCATTCTATGACTTCAGACGGTCTTTCATTGGACCAGATAATGAAAAAATTATGAAAATAAAATTATGAAAAAAATTTAGAAATTTATACATTTTTAACACATATTAAACATGATAAACATAAATAAAAGTGTGTTTTTAAAAAAATTTGTCCGATTTCATTGAAATAGATAGTTAATTCTGGGACACCCTGTATATATGCAGGATTTCAATCTCAACTTTGGAACCAAATTTCGTCGAAGTGGACACTCATTCTGTGCATAATGACTCTTTATCTCTGCTGATCCCACTTGTAGCAGAAACAAGAGAACTTTTTGTATCTAAACTCTAAGCCAAAGAGAAGTGTAACCACTTTCAGATCACTACAGATATGTCAGGAGTGTTTATCATAGACAATATGTTTCAAAAGTAACTGCATACTGTTACATATTTCATTCATATGAATTATATGTGCAGACGAAGCCGAAGGATAAATATTATCGTTGTACGATAGTACAGCTTTCAAACTCAACTTTGATGAATCGATAAAAAGAGTCCATTCCTTAGGATTGTGCTTCTCAGCCATATATACACACACACACACACACACATATATATATATATATATATATATATATATATATATATATATATAGTGTAGTGTCCCCAAATTAAGGGAGTGGCATTAGATCTATTCAACACTGAAGGAAAATAGTTTGGTTGTCAAGAATCTAAGACTTTTTAACCAGCTTCCAAACAATCTCAGGAGAGCCACAGCAGGCAGAAAGTTAAAGTCCTCAAAAGAAGACTAGATGCTTGGCCCAGTACGGTAACAGATGAAGCCGGTGTACCTGGGTATGCGTGGCAGAGAGTGCAAGAGAACAATTCGCTCATTCACCAGGCCTACAGGCAAGGTCCCTCAACATTGTTTGTGTGTGAAGACAGACCAATCCACGGAGCTGCTACGAGGCTGCGCGGTATATATATATATATATATATATATATATATATATATATATATATATATATATATATATATTACTTTATGTATCTCCTCGTTAACCTCGTTGATGTTTGTGTGATGGTCTCTCTTCACACGAAGGTCAAGCTGGTGTTCCATCCCCTAGGACTGATTTGGTTGAAGAGTGAGTTGGTTTCTTGCTTTTTTTTCGTTATCTGATTTTGTGTTTCGAATTTCACATCATCGGTCATTATTACAGTTCGTGCGCTTTCATGCTTCTCTGATTTTCCACGTCTATCTGGGGGTATAATATGCAGTCTGTTTAAGTTCCTCATTTCTACCGTATTTCAAGAGCTGAAATTTCTCGATGTTAAATGTCATGTTTTTGTCTTCTGACCATTTGTATATTTTATTCGTATCCCCCTGCAACTCTCCACTTCATTTACATCGCTTGATTTTTCTGGTGATCTTTGTATCGTCTGCAAAGGATGTTACTATACTGCTGGTGTTTCCTTCACTGTCTATATCTGTTAGCATGATAATGAACAGGAGTGAGTCCCAGTACTGTACTCCGATTCTGATGATGATATACCTTGAATTTTGACGACCCATAGACGTTCTCTGAGGAAGCTGTAGATCCATTTTTTCACTTTGCCTGATATTCCCATATATTTCATTTTATGTGCTATTATACCATGAACACATTTGTTGAAAGCTGTAGCAAAATCCGTGTATATGACATATGACATCGTATTCATTGCCTTCCAGTGCATCTACGATATTGATATAGTGCTCTATTAGTTGTGATAGGCATGATCTACCTGTTCGGAATCCGTGCTGATTTTGGCGAACCTTTCCAGTGTCTCCAAGAAAGCGAAGATTTTCTCTCTAACTATTCATTCAATTACTTTGATGAGGTGGGTCGCCAATGACACTGGTTCTTTGCTTGAGATCTACCCCGTCCTTTATATATATTATATATATATATATATATATATATAATATATATATATATATACACACACACACGGACAATGTTTGCTCTTTTCAAGATGCTCGATATTTCCCCAGTGTCTATGGATGTTCTCCATATACAGTACCAAGGTGTAGCTATTTCATATTCACAAATTTTAATCAATAATGCGTTCCAATTGTCCGGACTTGCAGTTGAATTCGATTTCATTTGCCTTATGGCTCTCGCTACATCTTCTGAGGTAAAATCAAAGCCTGTTATACACTCTCCTTGCAATTTCTCTTCAAAGAATGCATCTATGTCAGGTATCGCTTTGTCGCTTTTTGGGTACTGAAAACTGATTCATTCTGGGTTCTCATTGTTTCAGATATTTCTTTTAGATCGTCATTTAGTTCATTATTTCTCTTCCTTAAGATCCCGATGGCTTCGCATGTTTTTGTTTCCCTTTTCGCATAGAAGTAATTTGGAATTTTCCTTCATTGCTTATATATATATATATATATATATATGAAAATTATCTCACGAAAGTAACACGTGAATAATGTTTATGATGAAAAGAACCACGAAGAAAAAGGAAACACCGAATGGTGTTCAAGCGCTTTCGTCTAATGGTTCTTTTCATCATATATATATATATATATATATATATATATATATATATATGCATATGATATATATATATATATATATACACACCGCAGCCTCGTAGCAGCTCCGTGTATTGGTCTGTCTTCACACACAGACAATGTTGGTGGACCTTGCCTGTAGGCCTGGTGAATGAGCGAATTGTTCTCGTGCACTCTCTGCCACGCATATCCAGGTACACCAGGTTCATCTGTTACCGTACTGGGCCAAGCATCTAGTCTTCTTTTGAGGACTTTAACTTTCTGCCTGCTGTGGCTCTCCTGAGATTGTTTGGAAGCTGGTTAAAAGTCTTAGATTCTTGACAACCAAGCTATTTTCCTTCAGTGTTGAATAGATCTAATGCCACTTCCTTAATTTGGGGACACTACACTATATACAGTGTATATATATATATATATATATATATATATATATATATATATATATGTATATATATATATGTGTGTGTGTGTGTATATATGGCTGAGAAGCACAATCCTAAGGAATGGACTCTTTTTATCGATTCATCAAAGTTGAGTTTGAAAGCTGTACTATCGTACAACGATAATATTTATCCTTCGGCTTTGTCTGCACATATAATTCATATGAATGAAATATGTAACAGTATGCAGTTACTTTTGAAACATATTGTCTATGATAAACACTCCTGACATATCTGTAGTGATCTGAAAGTGGTTACACTTCTCTTTGGCTTAGAGTTTAGATACAAAAAGTTCTCTTGTTTCTTCTACAAGTGGGAGTTCCTTGTTCCATGCACGGTCTGTGTTTAACATATAAGTTTCTCAGGGGACCATTCTGAGTTTGTGTATATTAAACGGACGTGTTACGTGCCTTGAAAAGTGGACGCTCAATGTCCCGGTTGAGGTTTAAGTTTTGTTTTTTTGGCTAAAAATACAATAGTTACCCCTTTTTCTTTGATTTATTCAATCCGACGTGAATGCTACGAGTCTTTTACTTATATAGAGGTTCTGAATGTAGTGGGACTAGGCTTGCTTTAAACCCTAGATCCATGTCCCAAAGCTGGATCCTGTCTGCTTTGCAGATAGCTGGTGAGGGAAGCTATATTTATGGGACCTCTTTGCGAGAGACCCGTTGCCCACGTCGGGCTAGCATCATGAAAAAGAAAAACTATGGTATTTGTCATTTACCATTACTTATTCGGACTATAGTGGATTTAATTTTCCCAGAAGAGTTCCTTGTTCCATGCACGGTCTGTGTTTAACATATAAGTTTCTCAGCGGACCATTCTGAGTTTGTGTATATATATATATACATATAATATATATATATATATTATATATATATATATATATATATATATATATATATATTATATATATATATATAGGGTGTCACTTATTTTTCAACTTTTAAGTTTCCGTGCTCTGGCCCCATCAAATTATGCCATATGATGTAAAAACAATGTCTGCAAAGTTTTATTGAGATATGTTAATATTTAAAGGTCGCTCAACGGCTTCGAAGTATTGGATACGAGATTCTCAGAAAGTGTGAATATAAACAATTTCCAAATGGATTTAAACAATTTATTATGTTCCTACATTGGCAGGAAGTGCACAAGGCATTATCATAATATTAAGATAAAGTACATTAACATCAGACTACCGTAATTATTATGATTAATCATTATTTCCACTCAAGGTATGTTTTTGTCCCCATGTGCAATGCTTGCAATGGTCTTCAACAACTCGGAGAAGAAACTGGAGTTGTTCTTCATGAAAAATCCTGGATGAGAGCAACTCCACGTTCAGCGAAGTCATTTGTTACAGTCAGAGTTTTTACAGTCTCTTTCGCAGTCTGGTAATGGGTATCCTCTTCCCATTGCTCAGCAGTTTTCTCCAAGAATTCATCTGGGAGGTTGAGCTTCGTGAACAATGATTTTGTGTTTTTTGTTACAAAGTTTTCCAAGCTTTTTCCTTTCACAGTATCCAGATCAACAACCACACGCTTTGGAGGGTTCTCTTGTCCATCAACACTAGTCATAGATATGACCATGCGATTTTTTTTATATCAGGGAGGACATCGTCATTGAAAAACGCAAGACCCACCAGCTCTTCAGACAAATACCATAAATGAGCTGCCATCTTCTGTGAAGTTACCATGGCAATGCGTGGATGCAGGTTTGAATACTTTATTAGTGACTGTAGGAGATGAAGGTCATTTTGGGGAGCACTAATGGCGCGAGGGCACGTGGTCCAAGCTTTCACATAGATGCATACAATAAAAATGCAAAAGTCGCGAAGTCCTCTTTCCTCACGGTTTGTTAACTTAAATTGTGATCTGAACACCCAAATCTTTAAGGAATAGATTGCCTTTGACATCCATCGTGCCTGATGCATCACTCCGGGAGCTTGAAAAACTACACCACGATTATAGACAGCACCAGAAAACAGACATGCCAGTTCAAGTAGCTCCTTATAGTCATCTCGCGGGATTTTTGTAGTCACTGCAGATTTAGAGAAGCTAATGAGACCTTCCTTTACATCAGCGACAGCAGAAGTGGCAATTTCATCAGTGGTGGAGTCTTCATACCGCTTTGGATCAATGTCGTCCCACTTTCCTTGAAATCTCTTTAAAAGTTGGACATCTGTAGCTAATGTGGGGCCCATGCATTCTTGAAAAGCTGCTGCAGCCAAAAGTTCGATGAAGTGATGTCTGCAGGCCAGATGGAGTAGGTCACGTTTCAGCATCTGCTGTAAAATAACGCAAGTCCCAGCCATTAGACCAGTATTGGAGCTAGTTGTATCGAAGGATATAGCTTGGACCTCTTCTTCAATATCCCACTTACAGAGAGCTTTAATGACAGCTGCAGCTTGTGCTTTCCCAGTTCCAGATATGAGCTTTGGAACGCCAAGAAGCTGATGTACTCCCTGACCTGTTACTATGACAGGAAGACGATAAATTTTTTCTTTCCAGTAATTTCCGGTAATAATTTACCATCCCAGTTTCACTTTTTTTGGAAATATTATGCCTTATAAGTCATAACAACGCAATGAAGGCATGCACAGACTTCATAGCCTATGCATTAACCAGTGGATACAAACGAACACATACTCGCACAAGCGAATGTTTATATAAGGTTGTAACATATATTCTGCTCGATTTTTAGTTTATTCAGAACAAAAATTAAAGGACTTATAAGGACAAATTTGCTCGAATTTTTAGTTTATTCACAACAAAAATTAAATGACATAATGACAAATTAATCATCAATATAATTCCCTTCTTTTTCTATAACCTCCTCCCACCTGTAGAAAGTTTTTTATGCCACGTTCGAAGAAATCCCTGGGTTTCGAGTTAAAAAAAAGCGATCACTTCGTTTTCGATAGCTTCCCTGGATTGCAACTTTTGTCCATCTAGGTGGTGTTGCAGACTTCTGAATAAATAGTAGTCTGAAGGTGCGATGTCCGGAGAATAAAGTGGATGAGGCATTTTTTCCCAACCAAATGCCTCCAATTGGGCAGTGGTGATTCGAGCAGTGTGAGGGCGCGCGTTATCCTGGTGGAATAGAACACCTCTGCGATTAATTAATGCAGGACGTTTTCCTTGTAATGCCATCTTCAATCGTTGGAGTTGTTGGCAGTAGACTTCAGCTGTGATTGCTTGGTTATCTGGCAGAAGCTCAAAATTAATAATTCCTTGCATATCCCACCAAACGCATAGCAAAATTTTCTTTGGGTGGGGTCCATTCCTTGGCTGAGGTTCAGGCTTTGTTTCATGGCTAAGCCACTGATGTCGACGCTTAATATTGTTATAGAGGACCCATTTTTCACCCCGTGACTATCCGATTCAAAAACGGTGCCTGCAATTGCCGAGAATGCAGTGATGTACAAATATCGATTCGATGTTGAAGATTCGCTTGTGACAAATCATGCGGAACCCATTTTCCAACCTTCACTACTTTTCCTAACAGCTTCAAATGACGATGGATGGTCATATGGCTAACGCCGAGTTGCAGGCCAAGTTCTCTCACAGTTACCGTTGGGTTTTCCTCCACTGTTGATTTCAGCAACTCTTCATCTAACTCATTTGGTCGTCCTGTTCGTTGATAATCTTCCCGACTGAAGTCTCCATTTCTGAACTTCTCAAACCATCTCCTACACATCCATTCGCTCACAACATCATTTCCATAAACTCTTTGAATGTTTTTTTCCGGATTCACTAGCGTTAGATCCTTTATGGAACTCATACAGCATCACATGTCGAATATGTTATTTCATGGGTTCCATGTTTTTTCAATTACTGTCATATCGTAGGGGTGGCGTTGTAACTGTATGAAACACCAGAGAAAATATTCATTAGCCTAATCCTACACTAGCCTAAGCCTACACTAGCCTAAGTCATTCTGTATCATTCTGTATCGTGATAAAACCTGTGCGAACCTGTCGCCGCGTGTATTTTGCAACATTTCTAGAACTATTTCACATTATCTTGAGGTTATTCTATTACACTGCCCAACACCAATTTTGCTGATTTAATTCTAACACCTGTTTTTAGGTAACTTTGGTGTGCTGATTTCAAAAATCACCTTAGGTTTTGCCTATCACGTCAGGTTTTCGAGCAATCAAATACGGATATTTTGGAGATATCGCATTTTGGCAGGGTTATGCCCAATTTTTTTTCTTTTCAAAAAATAAGTTTTTACATACTCAGAATCAGCATGGAAAAGTAAACAATTGTGCAGGGAGTGAACTTTAATATACAATGGTAATATTGACACATAAAGTGATTAAAAGTGTTTAAATAAGCAAAAAATGAATCCATATTAAAGCAGATCATGTCGTCACGCTCACACCTGGGGAAATCACAGATACCCAAGATTTTAATATGTTGTACATGACCTTTAGATTTAATGCACAGATTTGCGTATTCCACAGATAAAATTTTAACAGCAAAACAGCTGTTAACAGGTCTCAAAAATCATCAATTTTGATAAGCGCCCTTCATGGATCATCGAAAATAGGCATATTGCATTGCACGAAAACCTGATGTGATGGACAAAATCTAAGATGATTTTTGAAATCAGCACATCAATATTATCCAGAAACAGGTCTTAGAATTAAATCAGCAGCAAAAATGTTTTTTTTTGTTGGGCAGTGTTATCTATTGTCCGTTTTCTAATCGAGCAGAATTTATGTTACAACCTGATATAGTATAATATTTTATGTATATATAAATTATAATATACCTATGCATATATATAATATATTTACATTTCATTAAAAGTAACGGTAACGAGTAACGGTGCTGTTACTCGATACTTTTTGAAAATGGGAACTGTAACGATAACGGCATTACATTTAGACTGTAGTAACGGTAACGGTAACGGCATTACATTTATAAAGTAACGAGCACAGCACTGGTTATTTACCATTACTTATTCGGATTATAGTGGATTTAATTTTCCCAGAAGAGTTCCTTGTTCAATGCACGGTCTGTGTATAACAAAAGTTCTTCAGTGGACAGAGTTGTAATATATATATATGTCTTTATATATATATATATATATATATAGTATATATATATATATATATATATATATTATAGATGTACAGACTAGTCAGTAAATAGCGGTAGTCGACCTATTCAGCCGACTATTCGTAGTCGGCTATTATTGGCTGACTAGTCGGCTTAGTTGCTAAATGTTTGCTAACTATCTAATTTATCATTACTATCAGTACAAGTACAAAACATAACCCATTTTATTTAAATATATCAATAAATATAAATATTTCATTAGTGATTTTAATAGGCTAGTTCATTTTAATTATTTTCAGCAACTACTACTACTACTAGCTATTGCAGTGCAAAAGAATAACTTTACTACATCATGATTTGTTTTCTTTATATACAGTAGGCCTATGTTAATTGTGAGGATTCCTTTTTTTTTTTAAATTTGCAAGCTCTGAATTTATGTATGCAGTGTTTATATACCTAATTTACATCAATTCCCAGTACCGGTAGGAAGAGGTACATTCGGCTTAAAGTTTTTCACGATGGTCATAGAGAGTGCCTCCCTTTGCTTCTTTCGTTCACGTCGGATGGTCTCTCGATTCACAGCAAGATCAGGGATACCATGGCTGAGACTTTTCGCAGTCTCCGCAATAATCATAGTAGCAGCACGATCAGATACTTTACAGCGATCTAGAACTGCTGTGAGACCAGGCGTGATGACTTCTTTTCTTCCACGCTTGAAAGGGGGTTTCTGCCTACTTGTTCCAGGAACAGCTTCAGGTTCTGATTCCTCTTCCACGTCGATGAACTGCTGCTCTCTAGTGTAACAGAATCTAACAGTGAATCCTTGCTTTGTTCTGCCTTTCGCTTTCTACTTTATTCACTCAACACACGTTTCTCCTTCTTTGCCTCCTTCTGATGTAGCACAATATCAACAGAAGACATTGTTCCACGACGGCCTTTTTCACGCTGAGCAATGAAAAACTGCTTATCTTCCTCCATTTTGATTATGTCGATGGCATTTGCATGAGCGATATCAAAGAGGTCGTGAAAACAGTCCTTGAACATGCTCTCATTCTTAGCCTGCACTTCTGTCTTGCGGGATGCATTTTTCTTCAATGCTTTCCATCGTGAGAAGAGTTTTTCCAGGTTTCTGATTGTGTCCTTTTTGTGTTGAGTTGGAATTCGGGCACGATTCTAAAACTCCTAAATTTTTTCAATTGTCATTGACGGAGCCTCTCTTATCGTCTTCTTCTTTTTTATATGTAAATGAAGGAAAAAGGACAGTCTGAAGATTTTATGGCAATTTACACCTCTAATATCATTCTCACACTTGTCAATCAAGTAAACCTTAGATTTCTTTCGAGTCTCCATCATTAGATAATAAATGTATTTTGCTGTATAAATTTACACCTGAAAATAAAAACTAAGTGTTATAGTTATTATGCAATAAAAAACACTAATACACACATATCCTACTATTAAGTCTAAAATAACACACACTAATGCAAACACATCCTACCATTAAGGCGAATGAAATGATACTGGGGTGAGGCATAGAAAGGAAGCGCATTTCAATTTAGGAAAAGTAACGACGCGTCATCAAAATTTTAATGGCCTTGAGCGACCTCTAAATATTAATATTTTCTCATGAAACTTCGTAATCAGCGTTTTTACATGCAATCAGTGAGGTAGTCGAGACCACCAAGTCCGAGACTGAGACCGAGACCTGATCCTGTGAGACCAAGATCGAGACCGAGATCAAAGGTTCGAGATCGAGATCTACCTTCCGAGATCGAGACCCTTAAAATTCGAGACCGAGATCGAGATCGAGATCGAGACCAAGCTCATGCCCTTTCAATTTGTTTTACACTACTATGGAAATTAGACTATGTTAAGTATATTAATAAACTAATAACTACTTTCTCAGATGTAGTGTGTTGAATGCAAAAAGTGTAGCCTATAAATTAACAAATGAATATATATATACGTACTTTTTATTTATTTACTTCTTTTATATCTGTTACAGAAGGTTTAATGAACGTACCCACTACCCAGTTTGACTTGTGCATTTATTTAAAGCATGATAGGTGCTCATTACACTTAAGGAACATCAGCATGCTCAGAAGATCTGCTGAAGTTCGACTTCTGTGGGGCCTCATTATTATGCCTCCATGGTTAAATACACGCTCAATTGAAGCACTAGAGGCAGGCACTGTTAAAACAGTCATGGCAATATTGGCCAGTGATGGGAATTTATCCCTTTTCTGGTGCCAAAACTTTATTGGAGAGCAGTTGTCTAAAATATGAGATTCATCGATTTCTAAAAGGTGCCGCCGCAACTGTTCCCTGCGGTTCAAAATCTTCCCAGTTTCAACGTTCTTCTACTTGGATTGATAGCTTTGATAGTTTGCCATTAGTCTCGGAACTTTGGTTTGACTCTGTTTTATTTCGTCATCGCTGCTGTGAGAATGAGCGCTGTCTCTCTGTATCTGCTCATTCTCCGTGCTTGAGTTTCCTGTATAGCATTTTTCTAACACCATTTCTATGAAAAATAAATTGACATATCGGTACTATAAACAGAGGCATGGCAATTAGCATAAGGTGTAAATAATATACATATATATATGACATTAATTCAACATCCACTCAAAACAGGGTGACTGATTAGTGAATACCTAGAGTCCCTTACTTTTACAAACTTTCATAAACATTCTGAATTTTGTCTGTTCAACCAAGCCACCATCATGAGTATGCCAATAACATGTATTTTTCATTACGGTCTCGAGAGGTCTCGAAAGGTCTCGGGGAGAAAAACCGAGACCGCGTCTGTCGAAACCGAGGTCGAGACCGAGATCTAAATAGCGGAGACCGAGATCGAGATCTGCAAATTGGGTCTCGAGATCGGTCTCGAGACCGAGACCGATCTCGAGACCTACATCACTGCATGCAATGTCACATTTCTAGAGGGTCAAACCGAAACTTCTTCTCATTTCAATTTTACCATACATTTAAGTGACACCCTAATATATATATATATATATATATATATATATATATATATATATATATATATATATATATATATATATATATATATATATATTAAGCTGAATATGGTGCACAATCTTTCAAAGCACTTTGTAATTGTGTACCATATTTAAAAAGGACGTATATATCTATATTTATTTGGGCACAATTATGACAGAAATATGAAAACTAACATATCGTTGTGTAGGAATGAAAAAACACCTTATTAAAGGTACCAAAAACGCTCGTGTATTTTATAGAATATGTAACATGTTTTATAGGCAAACTAGTGAGCCAAAATATCCACCACTATATACATATATGCTATATATTGCGTACAATATTACGTATTATACGTAAGCTTCTGAATAGGATTTTTAAAGTTCAACGTTAAAATACGTTATTCCGTTTTCTTTGTAGCGATATATAACGAAGAAGATGCATACCGAATTAAGGGTGACGGTATGAATTCAAAATTGATGGTAAAGCGTGGTCCAATATTATTATTATTAATTAACAATCTTGTATTAATTGCTGCATCTAGTTTGCTTCACCCCTTTTAATTTTGAATAAGATTATTTATTGAAAATGACTTTTTCTTATGCGTTATTACCGCGAATTGCTGTTCGTATATATATTAGTGTATAAAGGGAGTTTCTTTAGTTTCACTTGTATCGAACCAGAAGCTCCTTACAGTCATATTCGTTTTAACATAAAGGCTTCGAGATTTTCTTATATCTGAGTCTTCAGTCAAGGAGATGGTTTGACCCCAATACTTAAATTCCTGTACTTCATCATTGTATATTATGTTATTATAAATTTAATATGTACATAGGATCTTTCCTGCCTTCAAGTTTTGTAAATAATATATTGTGATTCAGTCTATCATATGCCTTACTTATATCTAGAATACAGCTATAAATAGTTGAATTACTGTCAGTGTATTTAAATATAATTTTCTTAAGTATATAGATACACAGATCAGTTCAGTGGAACCTTTTAAAACCAAACTCATTTAGTTCGTAAGTAATCATTTAAGCGATGTAGTAACAAGAGTTTCTCTAGTAGTATCGAGAAGTAAGAGGTGCTAGCAATAGCCCTGTAATTATTGCTTGATAGAATACCCTCGTACTTATATATATATAAAATTATATATATATATATATATATATATATATATATATATATATATATATATATATATATATATATTCGTTCAAGAGAAAGGACGGGACAGTAATGATTCCCCTGCTAAAAACACTGATTATACCAAAACTTGAATACTGCTCAGTTTTGACGTCCCCATATAAAAAGGAAGAAACTAATAAACTAGAAGAAACGCAAAAGCATTTCACAGCCAAGATTGATGGCTGCAAAGAACTCAACCACTGGGAAAGACTACGTAAACTAAATCTGTATTCCCTGGAAAGAAGAAGACAGAGGTACACCATAATCTACATATGGAAAATGATCGAAAAACTGGTACCAAACCTAAAACTAAACCCAATTACCATTCAAACAACACTGGAAAATAGGAAAGGCAGAATGTGTAGTGTTCCGAAATTAAAGGCCTGACAAGAGACCTCCTCAACTCTGAAGGAAAATAGCTTGGTTGTCAGGAGGCCAAGACTTTTCAACCAGCTTGCAAAGGACCTCAGAAACGTAACGGGGGTCAAAATTGAAGTCTTCAAGAGAAGACTGGATGCCTGGCTCAGGACGGTGCCAGATGAGCCGGGCATGCCTGGCTATGTACGGTGGAGAGCACAAGAAAGCAACTCGCTCCTCCACCAAGCCAGACCTAGAGGCGGGGCCACCAGCCTGACCTCCGTGTGAAGAGAGACCACGTGTGAAGAGAGACCAACGCACGAAACAACATAAGGTAAGGTATATATATATATATATAATTACACAATAGAGAGAGGGGGTGACTATATTACCTCGCTTATTTACGTGTGTTAATTCACGAAATGTATAACCTAAATATCAGTACATACTAGGGTTGTACCGATTACAGAATTTTGGCCGATACCGATACTCGTTTTTCCAACGATACCGATATCGACACTCCTATACTCAAAATAGGCCGATATTTTACCGATAGCACATTCAATGTATAAATATAACGTACTGAAATAAATTTAGTCACAAGAGAGTAGACACTCGGGGCCCGAGGTACGTTGCATAAGTATCCCTCTAGATATAAGTCCTACCTAGGCGTTAACGTTTAATTCTAGTGAAAAATTGATGTAATAATCTCGTGATACGCAATTGGTTTCAAATTATAGCAGTTTAAAAAATAAGAGGAAGAAATGAAAAATTATGAAACTTCATATGTATTCAATAACTTTATTCAAATGAAAATTTATTCAATTGCATTTTATAAATAATTAAATATTAATTTTAAAATGAGAACTTAGAAAAGTAACGGCAGTATCGGTCGATACCGGTACTGATACTCTAAAAACAGGCCGATACTGCCGATACCAATACCGATACATCGGTACATCCCTAGTACATACATACAAATATTACATACAAATATCAGATCATTAAAATTTTTAAATTACGTTGTTAAATTTTTTAAACAAGCTAATTTATAACGAAATTTGATGTACAGTAAAATTAATAGTTCACAAACTAAAAGATGTCATGTGAATGTGATGGTATATAGCGACGTAAATGACAGAAAACTATATATTTAAAAGTAAATAAACAATTAAGCACGTGTTATGAATGTATAAAAAGATCTTGTATTTGAGGTTCAGATCGGATGAAAATAAGTCAGTTTCCCTTAAAAAAAAATTAATTAATTTATTTAAATTAAAATAATAAACCTTCATTTTATTTTTCATAATACATATATTAAACAAAGAAATTGTTTTTGATTTAAAATATGTTTAACTTGATTTTGTGTTTTGTGATGTTCGCAATTTGTTAACATATGAAAATGGAATTACATTTGAATAGGTAATGTGGTATTAAAATATAATAATATGCTTTGAGAATACAATACAATACATTATATGTATTGAGGTCGATGCATACTCTCGTTATGTCTATTATAAACCCTTTTTCAGATATTATTTTAAGTTTTCATCTTTAATGTTTAGGGGTATAAGTTCAAAACTGAGTGTCAAACTCTGTCTTTGTCTACTTTTGTCTGTGTTTGTTTTTGTTTGTCTCATGAAAGACCGTGAAAGAACCCCACAGGAGGATTTTTTTTTCTCGTGAAGGAAGGCGAGGATGAATCCTTTTTTTTTCCCACACAAGGAGGAGGGGGCCCCTCAAGGGGCAAGTGCCATTCATTAAGACCTGTGAGGGCCCATAACCTGGTTAGGAATTTAAGGAAAGGAGGGGGCCTTATAACAGATGCGAAGGCCTTCAGAGGGCCCCTCCAGGGACAATTGCCCTTCATTAAGACCTGTGAGGCCCCATAAATGGGTTAGGAACTTAAGGAAGGGGGCCCCTCATAACGGAGTCGAAGGCCTCCAAGGGGACCCTCCAGGGAAAAATTTCAAAGCACCCCAAATTCCTCGTCCGAAATGCGGAAATACTACTAGAATAAAAAACAAAACTGATGAACATTAAATAATAATGATGTCACCAAATTCTTAATACATAAACTCTTGTAATTTTTCAAATTATCATTCTGATTATTCTGATCTGACTAGAGGCTGAAGTTTTACCTGTAATATTTTGGAAGCAGTAAATTTCAGGCAGAGGATCTCTTTGTCTTCTCCTTTGAGCACTGCTTTCTCTAGAGAACTTAGTTTTAAAATAGAATAAATAATTTCCCCATACGCTGCAAGAAGAATTGGGGAACCGTCAGATAATTTAGTAAGTTTTCACAGAATCCCCCGATCCACTACAAGAAGAAATCGGAGTGTAGTGTAAAAGAAACTACTGCAATTCCCTACACGGTACCAGCTACCCCAAAGTGAGAAAATCCGTTTCTGCCACCCACCCAGAACCCCCGTCAACCTCGAACCACCCAAGGCCATAGACGGAGGGTTGACATATATATTACAGGATAACTGCCCTGTTCATACTGCAAGGATCATTATACGGTGATTTCAGGAACAACGGGATATCGAGCTGCTGAACTGGCCCACCAAGGGGTGTGACCTAAACCCCATTGAAAATGTGTGGGAAAATGCGGTTAACGCTGGGGACCCTCTGCAGGAGTGGACATCTCGGCACCTGGTGGAACACAGCATGGCAGAGTGGGAACTTTTCCGCAGGAACCCACAAGTCATCAATAATCATTAAAAATAATAATAATACCTTCGCAGACTTTTATGTCACTTACGTAGAAAATAAAATAATGAAAGAAAACAACTTCTACAATCCAAAACTGTATATGGGATATGTCGACGATACCTTGACACTATTTAAAAACAATAACCACATTCCTTTATTTATTCGAAGACTTCATGAACTAAGTAAATTAAAATTCACATTTGAACCTTCCTTGAATAATACTCTCTTTTCTCGACATTAATATATTCATTGGTCAAAATGGATGTTTAACGACTGGTGTACATGTTAAACCAACAGACAAAGGAACATATTTAAATTATAATTCATACTCACCAGAAAAATATAAACTATCAATAATTAAAACACTCGTGCACAGAGCTTTCAATATATGCTCAATAGGGTGGATCGATTTTACATTTTTTTCGATTTCCATATTCTAATAGAGACAAAAACTTGCGCATGCATGAGAAAATAGCCTCTGCAAAATCTTAGCTTAATAGGTAATCATCTTCTGCCCCCGGCAGAGCGATGAAAATCATATTTTAGTAGTCAAAAAGGTATTTTTCTTATAATTTTTAAAATATTTCAATATGCATCAAAATTATTCCTAATAACTATAAAGTCGATGAAAAAGACCTCATATGATCGTTTTTCCAAGCGCGTTGTCCTACGTTAATATCTTTTGCCCCCGGCAACAACGTCAAATGTTGAAAAAATAGGTAATTTATATACATATTTTCAGATCGGCTCTTTGTCTTAAATAATGCATTTATATATTTCCCATAGCATTTATATCGTTGCTTAGGCATGAAATAACACACGCAAAATTTTATGACTCAAGGCTAGGGTTTAAAGGTCATCTCTGGTGAGTGCTGCCAGCAGCAGCTGCCACTGACGCGCCAGTACGCACTGCGCAGTTCCCTCAGTTGCCTTTTGACAGCGTCGAAGGCAGGTGTGTATTTTGCAGCTGGCTCCTCGAGTCCTCAGTGTGTGTGTGTGTGTGTGTGTGTGGCTCCTCACTCAGAGTCCTCAATGTGCTCAATCTCTCTGCTCATATCCTTGTTTGTTTTTCTCATAACTCTGTTTTTTTCGATTTTATTGCGTAACAGAACAATACATTATTCTTTAATCTTTACAGGATGGCTACCGCTACAACTAGAAGATCGGTTACATGTCCAGTATTTGGTGCTGGGAAAGATTTGAATTTGCGATGTTTTCCCACATGTGAAGATGTGATGCAATACTACCATCATGTGAGAACTGAGTTGAGATCATCAAAGAAGGAACCTCCATTCAAAGACATCGCCGCTGTGATCACGGAGAGACTGGAATACTTGTGGAAATTAGCTTCCATTCCAACAGTTTCGACAGCACGGATAAATCAAATGTTGAAAAGTTATCGTGATAAAGTGGCTAACATCATCAAATCACTGAACACGAAAAAGAAGAACGAATCGTTACAGAAAAATCTTGAGGCCTTCAAGAAATCAACTAAGACCACCTTATTTGACATATCGGCTTGTAAATGCCCTGATTTGACAAAATGCAGCTGCCCTCGTGAACGACGAGTACCACTGAAAGAGCAACAGTTTTTACTCGACCAAAGAAGTGATCGCAAAATGGCAATAGGAACTTTGGATGTTGAAAACAAATAAAAAACGAGATGACTCTTGCAAGAAGATTGGCGATATTGAAACAAGAAGGAATAGCAGAACATCAAGAGCCGTCGACTAGTAAACGACAAGAAACTTCTCAAGAACAACCTTCTTCGTTAGCCTCTAGTGAAACCGAGGATACATCTATAGAATCATCGTCATCGTATGAACTAACACCGAGAGATAAACATGACATGAAGGAAAAAACACGAATGAAACTCCAGGTACTTGCTGAAGCTTGTGATCGTACGGGCGTCTCAGACAGAGCTGCTTCATTTATTGCTTCTTCGATGTTAGAGGATGTTGGCTGGATACGAGAAGATGATGTCAGTTCAGTGATTGATCGAAATAAGATAAGAAGAGCCAGAAAAAGAGTTCGTTCTGAGCATCAGCAAGATGACAAGATCACGCTACCATTACAGGGCATTTTCTTTGACGGACGTAAAGATAAAACAATGACACAAGAAGAAATAGACAATGTGAAGCATAGAAGGACTGTGGTAGAAGAGCATATAGTTTTAGTTCAAGAACCAGAATCCCAGTACATGGGGCATTTCACTCCTGCATCAGGTTCTGCCACTGCAATAACATCAGGTATCATCAACTTTCTAGAGACTAACAATATTAGCACGGACGACATTGTGGCTATCGGCTGTGATGGTACCGCAGTGAACACGGGTCGAAAGGGTGGAGCCATTCGTATGATTGAAATGAAACTACAAAGGCCAGTTCAGTGGATCATATGCCTATTACACGGTAATGAATTATCACTGCGACACCTCATTCAAGACTTGGACGGCAAAACAACTGGGCCAATGGGCTTTACTGGACCAGTTGGAAAACAACTGAACGAATGCGAAAAACTTCCAATTACAGAATTCGATGCCATTCCATCTCCCGACATTGACATAGATGATGCCGAGTTGAGCACTGACCAAAAATATTTGTTAGGCATCTACAGAGCAGTGTCGAGCGGTAGCTGCTCTTCAGCTTTCGCGGCTCGAAATCCAGGTAAGATGGCGCATTCCAGGTGGCTGACAACAGCAAATAGATTTCTGCGCCTCTATGTTTCAACCAGTGAACCCTCCAGCACATTCAACGAAATTGTGCGATTCATTATGACAGTTTACGCACCAATTTGGTTTAAGATAAAGAAAAACTCCAGTTTCACTGAGGGCGCAAAACATTTTTTCGAAATGATGCGTCTCTCTCAGACCATGCCTCAAAGATCTAAGACAATCGCCAACAAAGTCCTCCGTAGAAATTCTTTCTTTGCTCACCCAGAAAATATTTTGATCTCCATGCTATATGCCGATGAGCAACACATAAGAAAGCACGATCAAAACAATCACCAGCGGGGGAAATTCGAGCCTTCGCCATGCCTGAGCTGCTCTACGATAGTCAAAACTATTACGAAATGATCAACTGGCAAACGGCTGAGGTGACCGAACCCCCCCGTTACAAAAACAATATCTGATACCCGAATAAAAGAGTTTGTTGAGACGGGAGACCAGCCTGATGGACTGATCCCACTATTCCCTTGTCATACTCAAGCGGTCGAGAGACTCATCAAATTAGTAACCGAAGCCTCTGCCAGTGTAAGTGGAATAGAAGAGAGGGACGGATTCATCCGCTCCCGTCTTCACTCCCGAACAAAAATTCCACGATTTGATTCTAAGAAAGATTACCGTATGTAAATCGACATGCAGCCAAAGGAAGGGTGGTTGGGGCTGGATAGGGTGGAACTCGACGTACAGCCACCTCCTCGTGGTGAGTTCTGGGTTGCTAATTTTATAAAATTAGCAAGCGAGGAGCTGTACTTAGTACTTATCGTACTTATAACATCGCATTAACGTAATTATAATCCACATTTAGACTTTTCTCGGGGACAGAAGATATTACTCTAGAGTCATAAAATTTTGCGTGTGTGTTATTTCATGCCTAAGCAACGATATAAATGCTATGGGAAATATATAAATGCATTATTTAAGACAAAGAGCCGATCTGAAGATATGTATATAAATTACCTATTTTTTCAACATTTGACATTGTTGCCGGGGGCAAAAGATATTAACGTAGGACAACGCGCTTGGAAAAACGATCATATGAGGTCTTTTTCATCGACTTTATAGTTATTAGGAATAATTTTGATGCATATTGAAATATTTTAAAAATTATAAGAAAAATACGTTTTTGACTACTAAAATATGATTTTCATCGCTCTGCCGGGGGCAGAAGATGATTACCTATTAAGCTAAGATTTTGCAGAGGCTATTTTCACATGCATGCGCAAGTTTTTGTCTCTATTAGAATATGGAAATCGAAAAGAATGTAAAATCGATCCACCCTAATGCTCAAGTTGGCAACTATTTAATCAAGAAATTGAGAGAATAAAACAAAATCTAATAAACAGTGATTTTACGCTATTCTTAATCGTTAATATCATAAACCAAACTCTAAGAAATTTATATAACCAAATAAGGAAGATAATGAAAATAAAAATATAAATACAGGTATAAAATTTTACTTTGAAACAAGAAACCCAACAAGACTGAAACATGAAGAAAATTGTTTAAACAATATATTAAAGAGGCACATAAAACCAATGGATAAAGAAAAAAACTATCAATGTTAACAAATACTATAAAAATAGAAAGTTATCAAGTCATTTTTCGACACGTAACAAAAACTCTGATAAGCAATAGCATGTGGTGTACCAATTTTCATGTCCTGTAGTTGACTGTACGTCGACTTACATTGGTTACACCACAAACCACATTAAAGAGAGAGCACACCAACATAAATATCGTCCAAGTAAAATTAACGAATATTACAGAATAGATCATAAAATATTAAATTTAAAAAATATCTCACAAAACTTTCAAATCTTATACTCATCACATAACGTACAAAAACTAAAAATTGCCGAAGCCTTTTACATTAAAATGAAAAAACCGAAAATTAATATAAAATTTAATGAACTTTCGAATAGTGTTAAATTAATTTGAAATTGTATCAAACTTACAATCAAGAAATATATATATATATATATATACACGGTGAACCAAAAGTAGGTGGACAGTAGGTTGAATACGGTTTGTGTTATATTATATTATAACTATGGTGTTCATTATAACTATGGTGTTTGTGTTTTATTATATTAAATATTATAACTAAATTTATTTAAATTTTATTTTGTATTATAGTATACAAAAAAATTAAATATGTATTCTCAAAATAAACGTTATTATTTACTGTCCACCTACATTTGGTTCACCCTATATATATATATATATATATATATATATATATAAATAACCCATTTTACTTTAAAATTATGTATAAAGCTCTGAAGATGTTCAAAGTATATGAACGAAACGCGTCAGCAGAAGCAAAAATGAAGACAGTATTCTTACATACTGCAAATTCTTATCTAGAATTATTATTAAGAAACTCAGTACTGAAAATAAAAAACTATTCAGAATATTGGAAATTAAATGTAAATCCTTTATAAAGACATGGGCTGATATCGACTTTTTAAAATAATAATAATAATAATAAAATAATAATAATAATAATAATAATTAATAATAATGGAGGATGGACCAAGTATTGAGTAATTGTGTATAATAATGTTATGGTTGTGATGTAGTAAATATATATTTATTTACTTGAACAATTGTCAGTTCCTTATAATTTGAACATTATGTTTTGTATGTTCTTAAGAAAGTCCCTAAATTTACTTCATTCATATTTATTTTTGTAATAAAAAATTCAACAATATTATCACTATAAGAGGGACTGCGTTGTTGCTGCATCTCAGAGATAGTGGAGCGGAATTATTGCAACGGACTGTACAAGTTAAAAGCTGCTGTTAAATATTTTTTGTTTTCAATTGAAATTACAACACCATATGGTTTTTTGTGTTATTCTTGTCCTGTTCTTTTTAAGGTTTATTATTATGCCCGCAAAACAGATTTGTCTTTTTGTAGGACGCATTTTTCAGACAAGTATACTTGTCTGTATAAATTGAGAGTAAACCTGAGGCCAATACTAAAATGTGGTGTGTATATATATCAATATAAGTAATAAATATAATAATTTTATTATATCATATAATGACAGTTTATTGTATGAGGTATAAGTATGATAAATATAACATTTACTTAGTCTATAGATCAAACAGTTTGGCCATAAAAGCTTACCGAAGATTTAACAGTTGTGATATTTCAATTTCATATTGTTTTATCTTTGAAGGATGTATTGTATTCTTAAATCGTGTTTATCTTATAATTCGGAGATGCATTCTCCAGCAATATTTACATTAATCAATCCTCAATCTGGGAAACCAATTCCCTCTTAATCTATGCATGTATGAAATATATAATAAAGAAATTATATATGGGGTAATCTAAAAATTACTATCGGATGGGTTTTGTTGTAACTTGTAGCTGGTAACGAAGCAAATCTGTAAATTTAAACCTGCCTGCGATCATGGCGGAATCGATACAAAAATTATTTATATTTGTGGTACGCATTTCTTATATTTCACCTTAGCGTTGCATTTGGACTACACTGTAGTATTCATTTTAAGAATTTATATTTCCATATAAATATGAATATAAACTTGTGATAACTTTTTTATGGTAGGATGAAGGATCTGTATTAATTTCTTTATTTTATATAGGGTTGAAACCCATACAGGGAAAGCGGTAGCTGCAAATATATTATATATATATATATATATATATATATATATATATATGATACACACACACCGTGCATGGAACAAGGAACTCTTCTGGGATAATTCAATCCACTATAGTCTGAATAAGTAATGGTAAATGACAAATACCATAGTTTTGTCTTTTGCTTATATTGAGGTTCTAAATGTAGCAGGGCTAGGCTGCTTTAAACCCTAGATCCATGTCCCAAAGCTGGTTCCTGTCTCCTTTGCAAATAGCTGGTGAGGGAAGCTATATTTATGGGACGTCTTTGCGAGTGACCCGTTGCCCACGTCTGGCTAGCATCATAAAAAAGAAAAACTATGGTATTTGTCATTTACCATTACTTATTCGGACTATAGTGGATTTAATTATCCCAGAAGAGTTCCTTGTTCCATGCACGGTCTGTGTGAATCATAAAAAACTCAGGGGACCATTCTGAGTTCATTCCCATACATATATATATGTATAATATATATATATATATATGTTATAATGTTTCAGGCCAACAAAAACCCTAAGATCTGCTGTCTCGAACCTTCTACTTGTCAGCTTACACCCGTTATTTCTAGTTCTGCTATATTGTGCAATTTCGAAAAGCTATCTCTATTTACGTTATCGAACTCATTCATAATTTTAAAATCCTGGATTAGATCACCCCTTAGCCTCCTAGTCTTGAGTGTAGTCAATTTTAACTCCTTAAACCTATCCTCGTACGACTTTGACCTTTGAATCATCTTAATTGCTCGTCTTTGAACTCTTTCGATTTTGTCTATATCTTTGCGCATATGCGAATTCCAAAATTGAATCGCGTACTCCAAATTGGGGTTTAACTAATGATTTATAAAGATGAACAGTAATATCACACGATTTGTACTCAAAATTCCTAGCTGTAAAACCTAGCACTTTGTTCGCCTTATTGATCGCTGCTGTACTTTCTTTCGCTACTTTTAAATCACCAGTGACTATAACTCCAAAATCCCTTTCCTTCTCTACGCTTGCCAACCCCTTCCCTGACATATCATACGCAAAATTACCGTTATGGAAACCTATATGTAGAATTTTGCACTTATCGACGTTAAATCTCATTTGCCATGTGACCGACCAATCTACGATTTTATTCAGATCTTCCTCGATTTTACCTCTATCTTCGTCATTAATCGCCCTACCACCCAACTTCGTGTCATCCGCAAAGTTTGAAACTGTACTGACTAGGCCGACATCTAAATCGTTAATATATATAAGAAAAAGCAAGGGGCCCAATACAGAACCCTGAGGAACGCCGCTTGCTACATTAGCCCAGCACGACTCCGCTCCATTAACGACCACCCTCTGTTTCCTACCTCGCAACCACTCTTCTATCCAATTTATTACTACACCCCTGATTCCATGGTTCCTTAGTTTTTTTCAACGAGTCTTTTGTGCGGTACGGTGTCAAACGCTTTTTGAAAATCTAAATACACTACATCTACCGCCCGATGACTATCGTAAACTTCAACCATGCTTGGGAAAAATTCTAAAAGATTAGTTAAGCAAGATTTGTTTCACCTGAAACCGTACTGCGTATTTCTAATCAAGTTATGCAATTCTAAGTGTTCGACTATACGATCCTTAATTATCGGTTCCAGTAGCTTACCTACAATAGGCGTTAAATTGATTGACCTATGTCATAGACATAATACGTTTTGATAATGGTAATACTTTAGATAATATTGTGGTTAGTGTAAAGGAGGTAATGCACTATATTGATAAAATGAAAAGGCGTAAATCACCGGGGCCGGATTCCATATATCCCATACAACTAAAAGAATTAAAAGAAAGCATTGTTGTACCGCTAACAAAGATTTTTAATGTGTCTATTTCTAAGCGGTGCGTACCAGATAATTTCAAGTTAGCAAATGTAACAACTATCTTTAAAAAAAGCGATAAAGGTCCGGCGGGGAATTATAGGCCAATCAGTTTAACGTCTGTTGTAGGTAAGCTACTGAAATCAATAATTAGGGATCGTATAGTCGAACACTTAGAATTGCATAACTTGATTAGAAATAAGCAGCACGATTTTAGGCGAAACAAATCTTGCTTAACTTATCTTTCAGAATTTTTCCCAAGCGTGGTTGAAGTTTACGATAGTCATCGGGCGGTAGATGTAGTGTATTTAGATTTTCAAAAAGCGTTTGACACCGTACCGCACAAAAGACTCGTTGAAAAAACTAAGGCTCATGGAATCAGAAGTGTAGTAATAAATTGGATAGAAGAATGGTTGCGAGTAGGAAACAGAGGGTGGTCGTTGATGGAGCGGAGTCTCCTTGGGCTAATGTAGCAAGCGGCGTTCCTCAGGGTTCTGTATTAGGCCCTTTGCTTTTTCTTATACTCGTATTATATACACTATATTATCATTAATATAAAAAGTGCGGATACTTATTGAAGTACCCTCGTATATATTAACGATTAAATGTCAGCCCAGTCAGTACAGTTTCAAAGTTTGCGGATGACACGAAGTTGTGTGGTTAGGCGATTAATGACGAAGATAGAGGTAAAATCCAGGAAGATCTGAATAAAATCGTTGATTGGTCAGTCACATGCTAAATGAGATTTAACGTCGATAAGTGCAAAATTTTACATATAGGTTCGCATAACGGTAATTTTGCGTATATTATGTCAGGGAAGGAGTTGGCAAGCGCAGAGAAGGAAAAAAGATTTAGGAGTTATAGTTACTGGTGATTTAAAAGTGGCGAAAGAAAGTACAACAGCGGTCAATAAAACGAACAAAGTGCTAGATTTATAGCTCGGACTTTTGAGTACAAATCGCGCGATATTATTGTTCCTCTTTATAAATCATTAGTTAGACCCTATTTGGAGTACGCGATCCAATTTTGGAATCTACAAATGCACACAGATATACAGTAAACAAAATCGAAAGAGTTCAAAGACGAGCAACTAAAATGATTCCGTCTCTTAGGTCAAAGTCGTACGAGGATAGGCTTAAGAAGTTAAAATTGACTACACTCGAGACTAGGAGACTAAGGGGTGATCTAATCCAGGATTTTAAAATTATGAATGGGTTCGATAACGTAAATAGAGATAGATTTTTCGAAATATCACAATAGCGTAGAACTAGAAATAACGGGTGTAAGCTGACAAGTAGAAGGTTCGAGACAGTAGTTGCCAAAAACTTTTTTATGCATAGAATAGTAAATAGCTGGAATAGTTTGCCGGTAGAAGTAATTAGTAGCACGTCTATAAACATGTTTAAAAATCGATTAGACGCATATGTTGATGGATTGGGTATAGTTTAAGATAGTAAAATTAAGGCTTTATGGTAGTGAAATTAAGGCTTTGTGGTAGTAAAATTAATGCTTTCTAAGATATTTTAATTCAGAGTAAAGCTGTTATGCAGATTCTTCATTTCCAAAAAATTCAAACCATGTAATGAATATTCAGTTGTACCTTTGATATGGTCTTTTAATCGACTTCATCATTATTTTTGTCTTACACCAAGCACTTAAACAGCAACACATGTTCCTAATTACACTTAATTACAAAACATAAGCGTGGGAACGTGTATGCACTTACTTTAGTTTTTCTGAATTCTCAGTTTTGTAATATGCTATACTGGTGCTAAAATGTGTTCGTTTTAAATCGGTTTAAATCTAGCCAATGAATTAACCTATTTTGAAGTTAAAGGCTTGATGCATGTGTGTTCAGTGTACCATTTCACTTGGTAGAAGTTTTTTGTTTCTTGGTTAATATTGATTAATTTATTACAAAAAATACAGTGCTTGTTCTTGCTTTGGTTTTTGGTTTATTTACATAATCGTACATCCTGACATTATAAAGTTCATTATTTTTACCAATTTTGCTTTTGGAGAACGAATGCTTTGCGCCGAACAAAGATTTATGTGATTTCGAATTCCATTTTTGACAGTTTTGATGAATGGCGGTTAGAAGTTTGAATGCATTCTTTTTGTTCACTTCTCCACAGACTTTATAAACCATTTTCGAAGCGAAATTTATCAGGTTCTTATTTGAATTTGAAATGTGTGGCTAATATTATTGCAAAAGAAAAACACTTACGTTCTAAATTTACAGCGAGGAAGGGCCTTACTCCACACATTCTTTTTGCCCATTAAGGTTAACGATAATTTAAAATTTCTAATTCACACGTTCTTTATATTCAGAGAATAGGGCAGAAATTATTACTGCTTGTCACATTTCCTCCAACTCTTAGGGAATGCACAGTAGTTTTTACCTATTCTATAACTATTTTTATTGTTCTTCCATAGGGGTGATACACTCATTACTGTAATATATTATATATATATATATATAATTTAGTGGTGGACCGGATGTCAGTTTTTCAACATCTGCGGATGTGGATGCGGATCTTTAATTTCAATATCCGCGGATGCGGATATTTAGTTAATCTGTCAATATAATGTAGAATTATGAATATATGACATAATTTTTCAAATTTTGTGATATTACTATTATGGCAGGCAATGCATAAGAATAAAAATTAATATTAATGTTTTCATTATGATAAAAATAATAATTTTCTCAAGAGTTTCAGCCACAGAAAATTGAATGAAACAAGTTTCATTCAATTTTCTGTGTTACCAGGTATTTATATTTTGAGGTTTATATATTTGATTGTTCATCAATAATTAATACTTTACATGAAATGTGCATGACTGGGCATTATAAGCTACTTTATAAGCTAATTTAATTGTAAATTGCATAATTTATTAGAGGTAATAACCGCATAACATCCGCAGTCAGAAGTGCGGATGCGGATGTTAAAAATGATGCGGATATCCGGTCCACCACTAAATTATATACACACACACTTCTATACCTATGCAAAAAAGAAAACAAAAACGCGCGCCGCTATTGGGCCCTCAAGGACGAGAAATAATGAACTAACTGACGATCCAAAAGAAATATCTGATACATTGAGAGCTCAATATGAATCAGTTTTCAGTACCCCAAAAAATGACAAAGCGATCCCTAACATAAATGCATTCTTTGAAGAGGAATTGCAAGGAGAGTA